>CAJQZJ010032828.1:3552986-3576518 GCA_907164525.1 Lophiomys imhausi
CACACACACACACACACACACACACACACACACACACACACACACACACATCTGGGGATATAGCAGGTCAAGGGAAGGACAAAGACTCAAACTCACCTTCTGTGAAGTCCTGGTGCTCCCTAACTTGCAGGTCCCCTATTATGGTTTGGAACTTGAATATTCCCATAGTAACACTACTGAGTGCTGGTGGAACTTTAAGAGGTTGCGATGTCTTTAGGTCACTGGGGTGTGCCAACTCTAACATGCGCTACCTTAGGCCCAAACAATGGGATCACCTGGACCTGACACCGGATCCTCCAAAATTGGAGCCAAAATAAATTGTGTCCCCCTTGTTTCTTCTCCTCCTCTCTCCTTTCCTTGATCACTCTAGTGGTGTTAACAGATACAATCCAAAGCTCTAGACAAGTGCTGTACTACTGCCCCCCAGTCTATGACGTTTTGAGGCAGGATCCTCCTACTGTAACACAGGCTGGCCTAGAACTTGCTAGATAGCCTTTGCTTCCTGAATGCACAAATTAGAGGCGGGCAGTCAAGCAGTTATCAGTTAATTATATGGACATTTTATAATGATGGAACACCGACTAATATCACACATTATAAACAGGTCTTCAAACTGCTACCAGGATAGCTGTCTCCAAAATGTAAGTCACATCATGTCAGTCCACGTTGAAAATAAGTTTGTACACAGCAATGAAGGTGAAATGTAAGCTCCCAACCTAGTTCCACAGCTTTCTTCTCATATTCCAGTGTGCAGCAACTTCCTCTGAGAGCTTTGTTAAAATATACGTAGCCCATCCCTGCAGTCTCTTTTAAGGAGGCATGCAGAGGGTGTCCAAAGCTTTCTTAGTACCAAAGATGCTTACTGCGACCCTCACTTTGTAACCTCTGTTCTACAGGATTGGGACCTCCCAGTACTTTTCTAACTATGCTCTTCTTGATTCCCAGTCTGACTTTGGTCCTGATCGCTAACGTTCTGATTTGAATCTGTCTCATGGCCTTACATCTACAGGTTTCATGTCTTAGAAGGCTTTTTGGCTAGCTCTTGACGAAGCTAGTTTCATCTTACCAATGAGCTGCCCTATCATGTCATCTCCTGAATCATGTGGCTAGCACTGAGGGTTAAGTGAACCTATCCTATTTAAGTATAACTGGCAATGCCTTTAAGGAAAGACTATAACTTCTAACCTACCCTAAATCTCATGTAAGGAAATGTTTTTTCATTTCTTCTCTCAGAACCTTCTCATGGTAGCAGATTTGACATTATGGCACCTCTGTTAGACAAAGTACTTTTCTAGATCACTTAAGGATCATGTGTATTATTGGTTTTGTTTTGTTTTTTTTTTTAGCACTAATAAAGTGTAGTGGGGGACTGCTGTGGACAAATGCACACTATTCAGAATGTCTGATATATTCATGCAAATATATACTGTATAATTAGAATAGTTTAATCCTAAACATTTATCTTTTCCAAATCTTCCTGCATATCTGGCTTTTAAACTTCTTAAAATATCTAAAACAACAACTTACTCTGAAATCATTATCCAGTTATCACCACATCAGCATTCCAAAAGATTTAGTCTTTAAGGCAATGGTCCTCAGCCGTAGCTGCATGTTAGATTCTCCTACACAGATTTTCTATTTTAAATTCTGCTAATGTCTGAGCCTTAAGGCAGTGGGAAATTTATGGGAATCTTAGAAGGGAGAAGGAAGCAGCATCTGAAAAGCTCTCCAGGTAGCTGCAATGTGAGGACAGGCAGAGGGGAGGGCTTCTGAGGACTGATCTGTTCCAACCCTCAGGCTCCTCTAGATTCACTCCCTGTCCTTCTCATGACAGAGAGAAAGATGAGAGGCCAAGAACAAGATCTTCTTTTAGAGTCTAAAATAGCTGTTTGGCATACAGTACATCTTCCTGAAGACACTTCCGACCTCAGACGGTGCAGCAGCACCTACCGCAAAGGCCAAGTGGAGGAGGCCTTGGAGGGCCTGTTCTTAAACCCACCAGGACACCAATGATCACCTTGGGAGGGCAACATGGAGGGGTGGGCAACAGGAAAATGCATTTACTCTTTTTCTAAGGTATTTTACTGCCTTCTTCAAGTTCCTTTAAGTTTAGCTTGTTTTTTTTTTTTTTTTTTTTAACTAAGTTATGTGGATCCTAGTTCATGAAAAGTGAGGGGTTTTTTGGAAACCACATACAGAACTGCCTTGTCTACAATTTTTCCCCAACATCCTATGCACATCCATAAATATCCCCTCCCTCTGTCTGCCTACACTCTCGCTGCCTTGAATCCTAACTGTCCAGATGCCCGCATTCCTTACCACAGCCGCCTTCTGCACCTGGTCTCTCTCTCATCACTCTCATCTCTACTCATCAAGTCCAAAAAGACTGTGTTTTGTTTTCATGCTCATACTCAAAATCTCCACTGTTTCTCCATGTATCTAACCATCTGTTCAATTAGTCCTTCAACCTATCTCTACCCTCCCAGAGTGCTGACACGGGGGATTCAGACAAGTCTCTTTCCATTCACTAACCAGACCCTTCCTATCCACTACTGAATGCACACCTAGGGATCCTTGTGGCATTTAGGTTTTAATGATAGCCTTGGGCTGGAAAGTTAATCTCAGCCTGGGTCCCAAGTCACAGGATTCTCTGCTTCTACTGGATAGGTAGTCTCCAGTCACACCCATCAGCCTTTGCATAAACTATTGGGACACCCCTTCATTTTAGCTGTGCTTTGATTGGTTGGTTGAACTGTCAGTCAGGACTCAGTATGGGTGAAGCTTCCTCTCCAATGTCTCCAGTTCACTCCTCCTGAGCCTCTGCTCTTTCCTCTTATCCCATGGGAACACATCCTACCACTGTTCTTTTTATATAGTTGTTGGGAGAAGTGGAGGGGTGAGGGAAGAGGGGCATTGAAAATTACAGGAGTGGGCCAGAACTTTCATACTTTCATTTCAGAGTGACTTTCAAACTTTGTTTTGTATTTGAAAGCAAAGTTATGATACTGACTAGAACTTGAAAAATATAGAACTCATACCAAGAAAGTTAGTAACTGAACAAATTATGACCTAGGCAACTTTGTAATCTTCAGCCCCAAAGAACAAAATTAGAGTAATTTAATTCAATTTAGAGTTGTTATGTTTTTCTAGATATATTCTAACATAGAAAATATTATTATTCACTCTCCTATTGGCTGCCTTTGAATCCTTTCACATTCAAAAATTAGACTTAAATTCTATTTTATGCATTGGCATTTATCAACCTTAACTCCTCTGAGCATATAAACTTGTATTCTCCTGCAGTTTTCTAGCCTGTTTTTCTTTCCAACACCTGTTAGAAACTTACTTATAATTCTTGTTTGTTTGTTATTGTTGTTGTTCTGTGGTAGAAGTTTATTAAAACCAATTGTGAGAATGTTTTTGTTTAATCCTAGGTGGGCTGCTTAAGACACAGGAATAAAGTATTAATAGTTCTGTAAGCTAGCAGGGGTGTGGCTTAACCAGCTGAGCAAGTTTAACTTTGAGGACTTGGGAGAGAGGAATAATAAGCCAGAGGCAGAGGAGAAGGGGGCTCTACAAAAGAGGGAATAAAAAGTCAGAGCCCTGAGGAGAAGGGAGATCTGCAAAGGGGAAAAAAAGCCACAATCCTGAGGAAAAGGGGGCTCTACAAAGGAGAGAAATAAAAAGCCAGAGCCCCGAGAAGAATAGGGCTCTACAAAGGAGGGGAAAAAGCCATAGCCCTGAGGAAAAAGGGGCTCTATGAATGAGGGGGAAAAAGCCAGAGCCCCGAGGAGAAGAGGGCTCTACAAAGGAGGGGAGGGTGAAAAAAGTCAGACCACTGAAGAGAAAGGGAATACAAAGAGAAAAGAGAAAAGGAGCTCCACAAAGAAGTAAAAAAGAATGGGCTTTATAAAGACAAGTAAAGAGGCTCTACAAAGAAGTAAGAGAAAAGACCCTAAGAGAAGAGATAAGGCTCTATAAAGAAGTAGAAAAAGCCTTACAAAAAAGAGAAAGGGCTACAAGGAAGAAAGTGGTTGCTATTCTCCCAGTTGCTGGTTAAGGTGGGCCAGGCCTGTTGACTGATATCCTGCCAGGCCGCCAGCTGCTCTGCCAAGCTGCAGGCTACTCCGCTGGCCTCATCTTACAGTTTATACTTATTAATAAATACAATTGATAATTAAATTCCAGGTTCAGCTTATGATGGCTGCTGCCACTGGGTTCTCTCTCGTTTTGTGCCAAGAACGGATTTTTTTGTATGTTGCTGTTTTTCCTCCTGAATGAGTGAGAATAGCCAGATGTCAAAATGGAACTCAGGGAAATACAGTAACAGCACACAAATGGTTTCTGGTGGCAGAAAATCAAGATATTCTGGAATTTGTAAACTTTCTGGGAGAGGTCAGCAATGAACAAATGAATATATGTCCAAGAGGGACATACAAGGTAATCTTTTGCAGTCAGGAATTTGGGGTCCTACCCCAAGACCCCACAGCAAAATATGCAAGCCATTTCAGACAGGATCAGCTGAGCGTTATTACCAAGATAGAACAGCTGAGAGTTACCAGGTTATAAAAATAAACAAACTACTGATACAAAAAGCATTTAATTCATTGAAAATGTCTTTGTTACTCATTTAAAAATGCAATTTTTAGTTCCAGTCCTTTTGATAGCTACTATTTAAAACTTAGTTTTGTTAGATATTAGTTAATTGCAGAAATATGCTATATTTAGTATGCTTGTATACATTTTTGAAGTTAAGTAGATAGTACATAGATTTTAGAAAAAAGCAATGTTTGTCTATTTAGATAGACAGACAAATAGATAATAAATGGTTTTCACAAACCTCAAAGACCTGCAGAAGCTGACATTTAAAAGGTTTCAATAAGGAAAGGTTTTTCTGACAAGGAGATATATGCTCCTAGTAGCACCCCAAATATAAAAGATGATGGGCATTAAAGAAACAAATGTGACAAGATAGTCACTGGACCAAAAAAAACTGCTGATATCATGCTGTCTGTCCAATCTGTTAACAAGCAGGACACTGAAAAGTCGAATGACCAACATTACAGAGATAAGGTAGGCCAGTCCTCTAATATTTCTGCTTCACACAAAAGTTTGTTAGATATTCTAGGCCAGTAGGCTGAAAACTGGATGCCCCTATGACACAGAGAAACCGTGGGTAACTGTTCAGGTAGCCAGCAACCTCTGTCATTACTATAGTTTTGGAAGTTGCTTGCTCTACATTTCCTATATATGTAAGTAATAATTTAATTTCCTTCTAAAGTCTCTGATGGGGTTGAAGCCTAAATAATCATAATCTTACAATTAAGGTTAGTTATATAGGATTTAAGATAAATGCAAACAAAAATAGAAAATGATTTAGCTACAGAATTCTAAGCTAGTATGATAATATATGCTTTCTCAAAGGATGCTAAATACAAATAGACTGGACATTGTAAATATAATTCTATACCACACACCATGTTTTGAACTAAAAGGGGGAAATGTGGTTGGAGTTCATTAAAACCAATTTTGAGAATGTTTTTGTTTAATCCCAGGTGGGCTGCTTAAAACACAGGTATAAAGTATTAATAGTCTCATAAGCTAGCAGGGGCATGGCTTAACCAGCTGAGCAAGTTTAACTTTGAGGACCCTGGAGAAAGGAATAAAAAGCCAGAGCCCCAAGGAGAGGGGGGCTCTACAAAGGAGGGAAAAAATCCCCAGAGCCCTGAGGAGACCGGCCTCTACAAAGGAGGGGAAAAAGCCAGAGATCCTAGGAGAAGGGGGCACAATAAAGAAGAAATAGAAAGGAAGCTCCACAAAGAAGTAAAAAATAAGGGCTCTACAAAGAAGTAAGAGAAAGTGCTACAAAGAAAAAGCCGGGTTCCCGAGGAGAAGGGGGCTACAAAGAAGTAAGAGTGAAGGGGCTCTACAAACAAGTAAGAGAACAGGTTCTACAAAGAAGTAGAAGAAAGTTCAACAGAGAAGAAAAAGGGCTCTACAAGAGAGAAATAAAAAGCCATAGCCCTGAGGAGAAGGGAGCACTACAAAGGAGAAAAAAAAAAAAAAGCCAGAGACCTGAGAGGAGGAGGGGTTGTACAAAGGGGGGATAAAAAGCCAGAGCCGCACGAAGGAGAGGGCTACAAAGAGAAAAGATAGAAGGAGCTCCACAAAGAAGAAGTAAAAGAGAATCAGCTTTATAAAGAAGAGTAAAGGGGCTCTAAAGAGAAGAGAAAGGGCTACAAGGTAGAAAGTGGCTGCTGCTCTCCCAGCTGCTGGTGCTCCCTCAAACTGCTGCTTGTTCTTACTGCTCCTGTCTCCTGGTTGGCTGGACTTCTAATGAGACTGGTATTACCCCCAAAGAGTCCAGTGACCCTAATCAGCAGGAAGTAGCTCAAAGAGACCTATGTCCCTTCTCCCTCTAACCTTCTTTCTCTCCCACCTAGGGTTGGGGGGGGAGGTTGAAGGGAACGAGGGGTGGAAGGGAGGTAGAGGGATTAAGTACAATAAATTAAGTACAATAAAATAAATTAGAATGTATAATTAATATAATACAAATTAGTAAAAGCCGCCTTGCTACAGTTGTTCTGTTTGACTAATAGTAATTAAATAGTAACTTCTGCTTGATTCTAAAAGTGGAGGGGATTATGACTGAGATGTAACTTGAAGAAATAAAAAATAAAGTAAAAAAAAAATTGAAAACGCACACATGAGAAGAGAAAAACACAAGCGTGATTTGCATTCTATTTCTATTAAGAAGCACCGATGCAAATAACATTCTAAACAGAAGGTACAGAGGTATTCAATTAACAAAATAAACGCTTAAAATATGTTATTGGAAAAAAAAAGTGGAGTATGTAGCGAGCATTATCATGATGACCATTGTGTGCTCTATACGGACCCTTCAGGGTAAACACTAGGTGTTGCTTATTCCAGTCCTAACTCTTCAAACCCATATCCTGACCTTGTAGATACAAGCCAATGTTTGGAAGTAAGAAGGATGACTATTTTTTTTTTTTCCAGTGTCATACAGGCACTCTCTGAGAGGCCTTCCCTCAAATGATTTACTTTCCTAAAAGAATGTAGCACTATTTGATCTGCTGTCTACTATTTTTATCAATTACAAATGCAGGGATTTGTTTGTTTTAAATAAAGAATCATGTGATTCAGGCCTAGTAGTGAAAGAATGCCCTTATGACTAGCTTTTCCATCCCATTAACTGTCCTTTAGGGCAGTTATATGTTTAAATCAAAATAGTTCCATGGAAACTTTGAAAGGGCTTTGTTGTGTGGGCTTCCAGAGCTTTTCCTAAATTTCATGCTGTGCTCCAGAAGGTGGCCTAGCCCCCTTGTGTGTGCTTTCCCCTGCTCCTCCTGCCTCTGGTCCTTGCAACAACTCTTTCAGTTTTCCTGCTAGCAATTGTTGCCACTGGCTGCCTCTTTTTCTATGCATATAGGGGAGGAGGCTTGGAGGCAAAATGCAGACCAAGCTGACTCAGGGCCCCCGCAGATGAGGAGGGGTCTGTCATGCCAACTTTCCACCTAAACAAATGGAACCCTGTGTTATCTGACCTTCCCAGAATCCAAAAGAGATGGCCAATAGCCAGCTCTCCTAGACAGGCCGGTTTCTGAATATATTCTCACATGAAAATGTGACATGAAATAGTTATAGTACGCAATCATTTTCCATCCTTACAAGGAAGTAACTGAAATGCCCAATGCCTTTGTCTTTTCTGTTTCTGCTTTCTTTGGCCCTTTTTGGTCTACAAAGCCAGTCTTTTCTGCTAGGTTCACTGAAACCCTGACTTTAAATCACAGAACGAAGTGTTGCTTGACTCTGGAATTAAAAGTAAGGTCAAGCCAGGAACACAGCTCAGTGGGGGAGCACGTGCCTAGGATGTGTGAAAAATATGGAAAGGAAAAGGGAGAGATTAAAACAGTGAGGACCTTTAAACCAAATCAGTGGGATTTTTGTCTACTGACACCAGAATTTTTAAAAAGACAAGGAATCTCACCAGTGGGGTTAAGAAAATACGAGGTAGGGAAAGGGATTGGAGGGTGGCAAGAGACTGCTATGAAATATTTAAACCCCTGTTCTAGGTATCCCAAGGAAGAAGTGGCTGGAAAGACTTATAGTCCAATGATTAGGCATACACTATAAGAAGGTAGCTATGTATGTTTACATTTAAATTAACTAAAATAAAATAAAACTCAGATCTTGAATCCCACTAGCCACATTGCAAGCCCAGGATATCCATGCATGGCTAGTGGCTGCTGTCATGGGTTCTGGACAGATCCAGCACAAAAGTTCTGTAGAAGAAAGCTTCCTTAAGACAGCAGACAAAGGACAAAGGGGAGGATGAGGATCTTTTTCAATTCTGCAAATTGAAGAAGGAATGCTCCCCTACCAGCTAACGTAAGGTGAAAGGGTGAAGGAGAGTCTGCTAGGAGAGTTTAGTTCCATGTGAAAAGGGGACCAGAATTTTCTTTCTTTGGTTATGATGGGGAATTTTGTCTTTTTTTAAGTCATTGAGAAACATATCTGAAAAAGGTGAAAGAGCAAACTGAAAAAAGGACTCTAGAAGAGAGACTAAAATGTAAAAGGATGAGAGGATGGGATGACTCATAAGGTTAAAGGCACTTGCCACCAAGATTGACAAGCTGAGCTTGATCCCAGGCCAGAAAAAGTTCTAAGGAGAGAACCAAGTCCACCAAGTTGTCCTCTGACCTCTACACACGTGCATGTGTTGTACAACACACACGCATAAACAAACAATTTAAACATTTTAGAGGTAGAGCATGCAGCGAGGTGGCAGACTGGGGTGGAAAGGGGTTTAAGTAATGGAACTTACCTCACAAGAGCTGTGGGGTTTTATCACAAAGAGCTTTCACTCTCACCAGCTACCATCACATCCTTAGTCAAAGTCATTTTCAAATACACAACACCCATGTGTTACTGAGATTGGGTGTGAGAACGGGTTTTAGGAACAAAGCAAACTGGAGCAGCAACAGAGGAGGAAACTGAGATTGGAAATGCAGAGGCACCATTAGGAAAGTGTGAGCAACGTGGAATGCTGAGCATAAACAACACAAAAGCCCACGGAATGGGGTCCAGAGAAAGCCACGGAGACGACTAAGCTGTGCACGTGGGCACAGCACTGCTGTCCTTCTCTTCCGCAAGAGGAATTCTTTAGGCACTTAATAGTAAACATTTTTTAGTCAACAAAATATATTTTAGGAAGTAATAGAGGTTTTGTTTTGTTTGTTTACAAGACAAGGTTTCTCTGTGTAACAGCCCTGGCTGTCTTGGAGCTTGCTCTGTAGACCAGGCTGGCCTCAAACTCACAGAGATATGTCTGCCCCTGCCTCCTGAGTGCTGGGATTAAAGGTGTGCATCACTGCCACTGGTTATATGTTTTAATATAAGTAGCATGACAATAAAATTGGATGCTATTACAGATGCTGTTGCAAAGTGCAGTTTTAAAATTTCACTTGCCATAAAAGAATTCCTCAGGAATATAAAAACAACAAAAACCAATGCATAAATGCAATATATACATTGAAAATTATTTGGGAAAAAAAAACTCAGTAACTATTATTTCCTCCTGTTCATGTGGAAGTTAATTTTTAGTTGTGTTAGGGACAGTTGCCTGAGTCCAGCAGCCATCTTAGGAACAACCTCCATCTTGCTGGAAGGGTCAAAACTGAGCTCATGTTCCCAGGTCCCGGAACCAACGTCTAACCTAATTCTTCAGATGTTTCATGTTTGTCTGTTAACCAGTAAAGAATGTAGCTGTGGAAGCTGCTGTTATCTAAACTAAGGCACTCAAGTTGTAGAAGCATTGCCTGTCTTAACTTAATTGACTACAGGCAGATTCTCCACTCCTTTGTTCTCTTATCATTCTGAATTCTGGGGCAGAAGTCCAGGAGGGGATCTAACTGCAAAAGCTGAGTCCAGGACCCTGAAACCAGGTGACCCAGATAGGGCCCAGTCATCAAAGTTTACTTCCTTGCTCAACCCCGTGGGTCAAAATATGACTGGACAATGCTAAAGCCCACTCCGCTCCCCCTTTCTTTGGGGTTCCATCCTTCAAAAATGCTGGACAGTTTCTTTTTGGGGTAGCCATTCAACTCCTGAATCAATCTGTGGCCCTGATCTAACAGTAGCTGCCTGAGTACAATAAGATTTTTATCATCTGCTTAAACACTTACTAAAATGAACTTTCAAAGACCCAGTCAGCTCCTGAGTCTGTGCTGTTGTCCCTGACTGGTCAATTTTTGATGCCTAATTGAAATCAAGATCTTGCTTTGCTGGCCTCTTGTGATGGCTTGGGTTGTTTTGTGTTTTCAGACCCCACGAGTTTCAGACTCAGTAGTCATTATCTGGACTAGAAAATATGTATGCTCCTTCACAAGTCACCTTGTGTAGTAATGACACTTCTAGGTATTTGGGTTTCCTTTTCTTTAGTTCCTGTTCTTCCCACTGGTAGTTAGCTGTCATGACTCAGGGTTGTTTATGCACAAACTGGGGACAGAAACGTTTTCTCATTACATTTTTATAAGTGCTCACTTTAACGGACTGTGGCTCCAAAAAAACCTGCATCTTATAGAACTGGAAAGTGATAAGAAAAATTGGCTTCCATCCAACTTGAAATATTTGGCTTCCTGGTTTGGTGTGTTATTAGGAAAGAACACTGATTACAAAGTTAAAACTCTTTGTTTTGTCTTTCACTGTATGTTCTCATGAAATCACAGTATGAAAAGTTAAGCTTAGCTAGACTGAGTTTAATTCTTGTTTTCTGGACTTCTTCCCTCCAGGTTCACTTCACCCTCATATTCAGGGAAAGCTGGGAGAAGTACAGATGCCTAGAGAAGAAAAGAAACTAGGATTTTCTAAATATGAGTTGCTACGGTTAAGAGCCAAAGGAAGTCATCACAAGAAACAAAAAGGGCACAAAAGCTAAAGTCCCTCCATCTATCAATCATGTTTCCAAAGATACGTGTTGGTTTCCCTGGTATGCATTTGCTTATGTGGCACTAAGAAAAATAAAATTCAGTTAGTGATCACATTCAGCCTTTTCCAGGTGACCCCTTCTTGGTTTATGAGAAAACAAGTAGTATTTTTAAATTATCTAGAAAATTGCATTAGAAATCTGAAAATCATTTGGGTCACTCCAGCAATCAAAAAATGATGTCTCGCACTAGCCCACACTACAGAACCATGGCACTAATGCTGTTAGAAAATACTACCCCAAAACACGGGGCCCTTGCCATTTGCAACAGTGGTAGACTAAGGAAGGTCATTGGCAACTTCCAACTTCCCCCTTTCCTGCTTTCCCAGAAGCAGACCCTACAGATGTATCTGGCATGGCATGAAATAGGTCAAAAGATCCTCATTCCAGAGGGGTCCTCTCTAGCCCTGGGAAGGAACATTCTGATCTTGGAAGATGGAAGGACACAGAAGAATCTAAACTGTCAGCGCTTACTTGCTGAACCCCTCAAGTTGCTATCATTCCAGAAATCACACACCCTTGATGATCTTCGTCCAGCATAACTGACTACTGCTCACAGAGCATGCAAACATTTCTCTGTATTTTCAACACTCCGTTTGAGTCTTTGTGAAGCTCCCATCCTTGTATCAAATGCATTATATAAATTCTTAATGTTTTTTTCTGTTTTATTTTATTTAATTTATACTTCTTGTCATGGAGTCTTAGCTACTGCCTATCAATGAAAGAGAACAGATAGTGAATTTTGTCACCTGCATTTCCATCTTGTTCGGTGGTAGCCAACCTAGATCAGTTGATCAGAAGGAAGCCTTGAATAGAATTGTTAGTCTCTGATCTTGTTTGCCAAATTGGGTGACATGAATATAGCTATATAACTCACTGTGTGTATAGTAAAACAGTGGAAACTAGTAAGTTTTTTAAATGATATGTATTCATATAGTTTACCCTAATAATCTGAGTCTGTAGAACCTCAAATCCTATATGAGCTTCAAGGATCATTGTCATATTCTCAATTCAATTCAATTATCAAGAAAAAAAACTTTGGGTATGTTTCAGTTATAGATCACAAGTTTGGCCTGTTTGAGGCTCCAGGTTCAACCACCAGCACCAAAGAAGAAAGGAAGGGAGGAAAATAACAGACTTAGTTTTATTAAAATCTTTTGTATGGCTAAATATTACAATGAGCTTGACAGTTTGTTTTTGTTTTAGTTCTTTGGTTTTTTTGTTTTTGTTTTTGTTTTTTTCTTTTTTTAAGACAGGGTTTCTCTGTTTATCTCTGGCTTCCCTGGACTCATTCTATAGACCAGGACAGCCTCGAACTCAGAGATCCACCTGCCTCTGCCTCCCAATGCTGGGATTAAAGTCATGTGCCACCATGCCCGGCAAATACAGACAGCTGTTAACCGCCATGTGGATCCTGGGATTTGAACCCGGGTCCTTTGGAAGAGCAGCCAGTGCTCTTCGTTGCTGTATGCCATCTCTCTAGCCTGAGCTTGACAGTTAAGTACATTCAGCTAGTACCTGAGAAGAGAGAAATAAGTAAAATCTGGCCCTTGACCTCAAGGAATCCAGATGACTTTAACAAGGCAGAGACATTCAATCAAGTGTGGTGGCAGCATAACACATAAAGGAAGACTTCTAGTAGCACAAGGGAGTTTGGGCTTACTGAAGGGCTGAGGAAATATCCCACAGGTGAAGATTTCCCATCTGAGTCCTGAAGGATGAACAGGAGTTCACCAGGTAAATTAACAGAACAGGTGTATCTCGGGAGAACAAGACAGTTCATGAGAGATTGGCAATGATTAACATGGAGGATATAAGCAGGAGCCTAGTGGGAAATGAAATTGTGGGAAGAAGGGAGGGAAGAAGTATATTATGGAAAACTTCTGCTTTTTATTCTCCCCACCCCCCCCCCCAAAGCAGAATCATGGAAGCGATTTGAACAGGAGAAACAGTACCCAACTTAATTCTTTAAAATGTATTCCATGATTTCAACCATAGGGGAAATGAAACAAAACAAAGAAGCCAGAAGAAAACTGCTAGACAATTCAGCAGTTGCTTCTGGTGGTGGGATATTGCATTGACTTATCTTACAGCAGGACATACTTACTTTGTTTGTGGTAGAGTTACAGACATGAATACTATCATTTCAATACCTGAACTCAAGGTAAGAAACAGTGACCGAAGTTTGGTTCATCGTTTACTCTTCCAATTTGGTTTCCTGAAAATGTGACTCTCATAATCAGACACATGCTAGAAAGAGGAAGTCAAGTCAGCCAGCACAACCAAGTTCCAGGGTGAAGGCAGTTTCTGTGTATGACACTCTGAACTTCCTACCATACGTCAATGTCTTAAAAGGAATCAACTCATCTTCTAAGTAAATTCATTTTACTTTTTAGTTTCCCTTAGAGAAAACATCATTTTTGGTGGCACACACCTTTAATCCCAGCACTCGGGAGGCAGAGGCAGGTGGATCTCAGGCTAACCTGGTCTACAAAGTGAGTCCAGGGCAGCCAAGGATACACAGAGAAACCCTGTCTTGGAAAACAAAAAACAAAAACAAACAAAAAAAAAAAAAACCCCAAAAAATAGTGATTAAATAACCAATCTTCCCTAGGTCATCTCAAAGTCAAGTCTTCAAGGCAAGGCTTCAACTCACCTTTTCAGAACTTCCGGCACATTGGTGGCTCAATGCCTGTCTATATAGAAAGACTGAAGCCACTGATATTTTTCAAAGGCACAAGCAATAAACCACAGAAGCAGAGGTATGCAAAGCTTTGGTCGTAACAGTCTGTACAAATGAAAGGAGCAAACAAACGACGAGCACCAAGTCCAATCGCTGCTAAACTTATAATGATCAGAAAGGTTTACGAGGAAAGCTTGCCAAAAGCACTTCACGGAGCCAAAAGTGTTACTGCATGAACCCCATCTGTGAAACCGCAACAGTAGCAACCACCTTATAAGGGGCTTGTTGGTAAAATGAAATAACGCACCCCGAGTACTGAGAAGGCAGCATGACACAAGGAGGTCACTCAGTAAATGGCACCCATCATTGCTATCGTTTAATCGAGCTTAGGTCACTGACAGTATATTACAAATTCCACCCCATACCTTACCTTCTAGCCACTATAATTTATAAGCCTCAAAGATGCTACTTATATGAAAGAACTCTCAGTACTCTGATTAAAATTAGATAATTATTAGACTGTTTTGAGAGGGAAAAAATAACGGCACTATGTTACCTCTTCATATCTGTCGAAAACTGCTCCTTCTTGCAAAAAAGAGGGTACTTCCTTCTGCCAGTTAAACTCATAAGGCTTGGCCATGATGATATTCAAGACCTGGGGAAGAGTAAAAGTCTTATTAGTGTACAAAATTAAAGTGAAGGTGGTTTTCAAAGCTCAGACATTTCATGTTTGGTTTTTGTTTTGTTTTGTTTTGTCTTTATGTATACAGTATTCTGTCTGCATGTATGCCTGCAGTCCAGAAGAGGGCACCAGATCTGAGGTTATAGATGGTTGTGAGCCACCATGTGGTTCCTGGGAATTGATCTCAGGACCAGACAGTGCTCTTAACCACTGAGCCACCTCTCCAGCCCCGTTTTTTTTTTTTTGTTTTTGGTTTTTTTTTTTTTTTAATGTGTGGCAAAAGTCTGTAAGTTATCTTCCTTCGTATGTCTTCCTATCATCTGACCCCAACATTCTTCCTCTGTGTGTCTAAACTTGGAGAAACACTTCATACCCTGTGAAATATTTGCAGAGAGAAATGGTCCCAGGGATCTCCTCAATAACCAGACACAGGAAGTCACTGTCAGCATGATATACCAAAAATCAATACAGTGAGGATAGGGTATAACTCAGTAGTAGTATTGTATGTTTAGCATGTGTGAGGCCCTTGGTTCAACCCCTATAACCATTAATAGACAAATTAACTTTTTAATAAAAAGCAATGTGGCAAGGCAGAAACAGTGGCAGCACTTAGGATTCCAATTACGTGAATGGCTGAGACGGGAGTTCAAGGCCATACAGGGCAACAAAGAAAGACTCTGGCTATGGAGAAAAGGAAGAAAAGGGAAGTGGAAAGAAGAGGGGTTGGAACTCAAAAGGATGTAATACGATACATAAAGAGGCAAGGGTGTCTCTGCAGACTTTGATGTGTTCTAGGATGTTCTAACTCATGCCAACTATCTCTTGCACTTTTTATCTCTGGTTTAATTTTGAAAGGAATAGCAAATGGAGACATCTGATATAAAAGACTCATGTCAAACATGAAAAGAGACTTTATAACTATCCTTATTTTCTTTTACTGGTTTAACTCTGATTCTCCTGGGATCGACACAAGTACCTAGACTTAAGAAACCAGAAAGGGGTGGACTCTCTGCCTTCTCTCCTACTCTCACTACTGAAATATTCACCTCCCACTTGAGTACAGAGTACTCCATCCACATGGCCTAATCACTCAGGCCTCTAGGTGACTCTGGAAGCTGAAGGAACATCAGTACCAAAGGATGCTGGCCTCTGGCTCTGCTTTCTGGAGATAACATCAGCAGTAGTGGTGAAAGACATTTCTGGTTTAATTTTTTCATAGATCTAGGGATCAATCTAAGGAACAAGGCATTTTGGAAAAATGGAAGTGAAGTACACCACATTTCAAACTGGAGGAGGCGGCATCCTCCAAAATACTTCCTAAGGCAATAGGGGCAGCAACTGAATTATTTTACATAGATGATACAATGAAGATGAAGACATAGCACCAGAAAATATTGACCCAAGCAATTGATTTTCAAAATAAGAAGCAAATAAAGGTGTGTTTAATAATCCAACAGAATGTAGAGAAAAACCAAAGGATGAATGGTTACCTCCGAAGATATGGGGGGGGGGGGACTAGCCATTATTCCTTTCTTGTTTTTTAATCACCTCAAATCCCCCAAACAGCTAAGTGATTCTAGTCCATTCCAAAAGTTCTTCCATGCAAATTCTGAGTTTGCCTTGGAATTCCTCACCTGCAAGGGAGCTGAAGGTTTGTTTAAATACCTCCTTTCCTCCTCCACCTGCTAGAAAACCATAACCTCACTACACAAGCCCCAAGGAAAACGAACCACCTGAAGAGGGTGGGGATTTCAAGGGAATGACCATCAAAAGAGTGGACATAATGAGCAAGCCTTTCCAGTGTAAACACATAGAGCATCTACTGGAAGGAAGCCAGCAGGCTTTACATGGGCCCATTGTTCACACTCTTACACAACTGGACAGATCATTTTACGCAGGCAGCTGAGGACACTGTCCCAAGACTGCAGAGAGCGAGGAAGGAAGGCTAGGAGGGGAGATATGGAGGACTTACTTCATAAGAGATGGCAGAAAGCTCCTTTAAAGAACATGATAAGAAAGCAGCAGCCAGCACAAAGGACCCAAGTGGGAATGCTGAGAGGCTAAACAGTCAAGGGCATCTATCTATGATCCTGAAGAGGGCCTGACAAGCACACAGCACAGCTGGAAGAAGCTGAGGAAGAAAGTTGTTTGTTTGCTTGCTTTGGACTTACTCTGTCCTGCATCTTTATTTAAACCTGTTCAATTGCTAAGCTTAAGATGTGATTTAAAACTGTGTTCCTTGCTGGACACAAGGTCATCTTCAAGCCTCAGCGGAATGCTGTCCGCTAAAATTCTCTGAAAAAAAAAAAAAATTCCTGAGTGGAGAGTCGGAATTCTACAGATGCAAAGGCAGATTTGTCTCAGGCTATGTTAATGGCCCTTCCCCATCCAGCTCTTTATCTGACCTAACACCCTTTTGACTATCAGACAAAACTGTCTGTCTGAAGACTATTAGCTTTCACCAACTCCAAAACTTAGAATGCAACCAGAAAGCATCTGATTTCAACAGTGTTTTCCTTACTTTGATGTGACCTACCTGGCAGTTGTCTCTACCAATGTATTTGGTAAAAATCCATTGAGTTATGACTGTCTTTTGGTCTGTGTCCACTGAAGTTCATACAACCACTTTCAAGGGCAGGAAATGTCATGCATGGAAACAGAATCCACATTTCTAAGCAACAGCTGAAGTCACATATTTAGCTGGTAATAAACTACCCTTCGTTCTTTATGGAGTGGTTACTGCATTTGGCATTGATATTGCCTACCCCAAGTGTGCAGAATTGTCAAAGAAAACACTGCTCTCCCACTCCAACGTCCTAGGCCAGCTTTAACCAAAATTTTGACAAATAATTTTTTTTACTGGGACATACTTCATTAGCTATAGGGTGGACAGAGGGCATATATGAAATCAGGTGTATCCAAGGTACCTTGCTAGGATAATAGGCTTCATAATGGCCCCCAATCACGCTGTGAACATGAGCATTCGGGGCAAAATGGGACATTGATGATGTGATTAAAGATCCTGTGATGGGAAGCTAGTTCTGCATAATTTGTCATTTGTGTGAGCTCTAACCACAATCAAGAGTGTTGGACATTAGGCAGAGATAGAAGAAACCAGGGAACCCTGAAGCCAGAGACTAGAACAATGTAGCCACAAGTCAAAGGAATGTTGGAGGACATCAGAAGGTGAAAGAGGCAAGGAATGGATTCTCCCTAGAGTCTGGGGGAATGTGCCCCTGGGGATACCTTTATTTGAAACTTCTGTAAGAGAAAAATGCCTGCTGCTTTCAGCTACTCATCTGTGGTGATTCTATACCATGGCTCTAGAAACAAGTGTTTGGGCCTTCTGAAACTGCATGGGGTTTCCCTAAGGCCTATCAAATTGTCAAGAGGTTGGGAAGGCAGCAAATAATGAACACAGATAACACCTTTGCAGTTCCTCATAAATGTTAGAATAGAAAGATGGTGTTATTTGGATTGTTTCTAGGGTCCATGCTATCTTAACAATTTTGTATCTAAGCAATAAATGGAAATTTTAAGTGAGCCCTGCAGCTCCCCCCAAGCCAACCGAGTCAGTCACCATTTTGTGTCTTCATGTACAGTCACAAACAGTACATGCGTTTTTACTTGACAACATACAGTTTTCTTTTTTGTTTTTTGGTTTTTCGAGACAGGGTTTCTCTGTGTAACAGCTCTGGTTGTCCTGGACTCGCTTTGTAGACCAGGCTGGCCTTGAACTCATGGAGATCTGCCTGCCTCTGTCTCCCAAGTGCTGGGATTAAAGGTGTGCGCCACCACCGCCCGGCTCGACAACATACAGTTTTCAAATGGACCAGACATACTGCCATGTCCTGAAGAAACTCTGGATACATGGCTACCTGCGGTATGGATTAGCATACCAACGTGCACACTGGATGCCAAATTACTCAGTCCCTGTGGCTCCTCTCTGCTTTTCTTACCACCACTCCTGCCCTCTACCCTAACTAAACCTCTCTACTCCAAGGGCTTCCCTTCCCATCCCCCAGATTCTATTTCCTATATAATCTTACCACTTCAGCCATGCGCTCTCTTGGTTCTCTTCCTCTCTTGCTCTCCCCCACCTCTCTCTCCTCTTATGGCCCAGATCAGTTTGGACTCTTTCATATGGCTCTGACTGTGCTTCCCCTCATACCTACAATAGCCTTCTTCCTGACTATACCTTGAAGCAGTTATGACCTCATTCTCATTCAAATACACAAATGCTGCACATAGGAATTTTATTAACTGCAAGTTATCTTTCAAATTTAACCTTGTAATGAGAACATTGCATGGGGAACTAATAATACCATCCCCATCTAACCATACAAGCTGCAGTAAATCAGATAACCCCTAAAACCCCTGGTAAAAACATCCAAGATTATTTTTTGGAGACAAGAAGTTGACACAGAATTTCCACTGAGCAAAAGTGAGTTAACTGTTTGATTCTTTAAATAAGAACCTCTGACATTTTAAAACAGACTAAGGGTATCATTAGACCACCCTGAACTCTCAAATGCCTGGCCTTACTTCAAGCTAGAATCCAATTTGACACTAACTTATCATTAATGATAATTTCCCCATTTGCTAAAAATATCTCCACCTTCGTCAAACCACTAAAAAGCCTTTCAAAAAGGAGATGTGGGATACAGGACTAAGAAAATGGTAATACATGACAATGTTGATAATTGAGGGTCAGAGTATTCTTGTATAATGTGGGAGAAAAGAATTTTGCAATTAATTTCTATGCCCTTGAAAGACCCCAACACCAATGTCATTTTACCAGTAGAATTGATTATGACTCAATGTATGTAAAGCCTGTGGACAAAAATACTATTGTGCCATTTGAAATAGAAAAATATTGGCTGTGTAGGAGCCTAACTAAGCAAATGTAAATACACTACGCATGTAAATACTCTCCTGCTTATTAAAATCAGGGCTGGAAAAGAATGGTTGTTTGCCTAACAATGGCAAAGCAGAAGGGTTCCTAAAAATATTCACAGCTTTTGTCAAGCAAATAAAAATACTCCTAATATGTTGTTAAGCAAATAAAGGAGCAAACATGATCCAAACTGTTTCATGTGATTATAGTTTGGATGTTAAATGTCTCTCAGAGGCTTGTGTGTGGGAGGTTTGTTCCCTAAACTTTGGCAGGTGACTGAATCCCCAGGCCTTATGAACGGACTGACACATTTGTGGATTCATAGCTTGCTGGGTTTTGAGGAGCTGAGTTAGAAAACTTATCTGCTTCTCTAGGTTTATTTGCTCTACCCCACAGGGTACCCTGCCCAAAGTCCTGCGTCATCATAGTCCCACAGCCCTCGGCCAAATGATGCTGGACTAAACGTTTTAATGAAGCTGTAAGCCAAAATAAAGCTTTCTGCTTCTAGGTTCTTTTATTTTATTCGCTCACAAACAAACATACAAATCAGTTAACACAGTATACACAGATTTATATATATATACATATATATATAAGCACCAGTTAAGAATTGTTAATAATGTTTTTAGAGATTGGAAAGAAAAACTTCCCTGTATTTTAAAGTACAGAAAATTATATTAACTACAGATTTTATGTTTAGGAAAAAACATTCTCTAAACTGAAAGAAAGATGACAATTAACTAATTATTTCTTTTCAAAAAAAATTCTGTTCTCAAGGTGCATTTTCCACCAAAGTTCTTGGCTAGAGCAAATAGTAAGAAATGACAGGACAAGTAAAGTTGTAAACTATTTCCTTTCCTTTCCTGGACTTTAATAATTTCTTCATTGTCAACAGGAAGCCTCTCACACACTAGCTAAGAGTACTTGTCCTTCAGCATCTACCAACAGGTTCTTCAGTGATGAAACGTGCATTAACATTTCAGAAAGCTATGTTCTATTTAAAAAAATATTCTTTTAGAACTTCATACATGTACACAAGAAAATATCATCATGTCTACCTGATTTTCCCTCCTCCCACTCTTCTAGGATCTTCCCCAACACTTCTTCACACAAATATCACATTCCCTCCCTCCTTTCTCTCTTTTTAATGACCCACTAAGTACAATTAGTACTACCCTCATGTGCATGGGTGTGGGGCTATCCACTGTAGCATGGGCAGCCTGTCACTGGCCACCTCCTCAAAGAATGACTTTCCTTCGCCTGAAGAAGCTACCGACTCCCAATAATTCCTCAGGTGGTGGTGGGACCTCCAGAACACCACCCCTATCCAATCCATGCTAGAACTTTCGAGGGCTAGATCATGTGCAGGTCTTTTATAAACAATCGCCACTGTATAAAAGTTAACGGCTACTATGGTTATTTCATGTTCAGAGGACAGCATTTAACAACATCCCTTCCCATCCTCTAGCTCGTTCATTCTTTTTGCTTCCATGATGTTCCTTCAGCTTTTTGGGGTCAAGGGTCAGTTGATAGGAATATCTCATCTAGAGCTGAACAAGTCCCATCACTTATTTTCAGCTCTGGTCAGTTCTGCATTGACTGACACCCACTGCAAAAAGAAGCTTTTCTGGCCAAAGCTGAGAGGCTCAGCTATTCTTGCTTTTGAAAATGAAACAGATGGTGTGGTTTATGGTGGTGTTAGAATTAGTCTTTCATGGATTCTAGACGACTACTACAAAAACCTATGTCTTCTGCCATGAGGAATCCAGTATGAAGTCCAGTCGACACAAAATAATCTCCTAGAGGTCATAAACACACAGCCCATAGAATTAAAAAGAGAAGAGAAGGTTAATATATGTATATATATATACATATATAAATTTGTCTCCATATCCTTCACCTCAAAACTGATCAGAATTATGATCAAAATGTGACTTTACTTATGGAATAATTAAAACTTTGATGAATATACAATGTTTTAAAATTGTCTTTATAACTGCATTAGGTGAGCCTTATGATCACAGTATAGGTTTCATTATATCAGGACTTTACAAGGTAGGTAGAAAACATGATGTATTATCTGGGGCAGTTAAGAACAACTTGATTTGAATACAGTCAATAGCTGTATTATAGGGATGACATAGGAAAAACAAGCATTGTGACTGACACTCTTATAACAAAAGACAGATTATATTAGAGGCATAATAAGTTGACTTAGTAAGCTTTACTAAGATAAGGAATTCTCAAAAATAAATACCCATAGAAATAGGAGAAAACTATGCTTTACACACAGGTTTCATTTTAAGTGGGAAGTCATGTAGAAATTATAATAGCGGGGTAATGGGGTACAATCTCACAGCTATTTATCAAACCATGTTTGCTCACATTCATCCTGTCATCTCTGTGTCTTCCTTCCTTTCCTGTGGGTATGAGGGTCTCTCACAGAAAAAAAACAAAACAAAACAAAACAAAACAGAAAAGTCAGGGAATGACCATCATGCAGTTTCCATCAGCTTAATACAGATATATATATGTATTATTTATATATAATATACTATATATAAAATACGACACACACACACACACACCATATGCTAGGGTAGCATTTCTGAGCCCAGTAATATAACTCAGTCTGTAATGATTAGTTTTCAAAAAACAGAATACAACAAAGTCCAATTGCTCCCCATAAGAAGGTGATTCATTTCCCCAGACTGCTTGGATGTTGGTTGCTTGACTATAATACTTCTCATGCATGCCATCTGAGTACCTACCAGGCCTCCCAAATCCTCTAAAACAGGTTAAATGGCTGAAACTACATTAAAGTAGTTGTACATGATTGAGGATTTCTAGTCTGATAATCCACTGCTAATCACTTCTTGCCTGGAAGCTCACTTCCTCTAAAAGATGCAAGTAATCAGTCATGCTAGGGAGCCACAGTGGTGAGGGAGAAGGCTCTCTGCAGAGGGCAGGAGTACCTGTGGCATGCTATTGTACAGTGCCTTCTACGGTTTGTGCTCCTAAATACACATTAGGTCCATCTCTGGCTTAATAAAATTTTATATTGAAGAAATAGAATTGTCATTAAAGTACAAATCCCTTTTACAGTAATGAATTGCAGAAGTGGAGATGAGGAAATTTTTATTTAATATGATACAAGAAAATATATAGGAACATTTAGAATATTCACACATAATCATAATCATACACAGCATGATGGGCCCATTAGACATGGCAAGTCCCATCAGAGTGTAATAGACTCATAAAATTCATATCAC
The DNA here is from genome assembly GCA_907164525.1 of Lophiomys imhausi. Lineage (NCBI taxonomy): Eukaryota > Metazoa > Chordata > Mammalia > Rodentia > Muridae > Lophiomys > Lophiomys imhausi. The sequence goes on from CAJQZJ010032828.1 coordinate 3,575,532, forward strand.
TTAGTGCTAATCCAGCCATCATATCAATACAACACCATGTATTACTCATGTTTGTTGTGATACTAGTGGAAACAAACTTATAATGCCAGTCATGTAAATATATAAACATAAACTTAACTGCACTACACAAAACTTGATAATGAAAATAGGAGGAATGTTCCTATCTCATGTATTTATTACACAACACTTTTTAATTTTTGAGATACGGTGTATTTCTACTAGTAAAAAATGGTAATGGTTAACGTGTGTGCCGTGCTTCACCCGAGCCTCATACAGCCCACATCTGCTACATTTCATGATTCCATCAAGACACTGTGTAGTGACTGACCTAAGCCATGTGGGTCTGCATTAGTGCACTACAGGATGTTCACATGCCAAAAACATCTAACAACACACTTAACAAAATCAGACATCTTTCTCAAAACATGACACATGGCTCTCTAGACTTAAGAATGAGAGAGAATACATGTGTAGGAGCTAGAGGAGGAAAGAAGCCCTCTAATTCACTAACAACAAACTTGTTTTTGTAGAACTTTTGCATAGTCTAAATATTCTTCAGAGTAAAGGTATCTTATCACTTCTGCCTCTGAAATACATACAGCACATCTTACTGACTGCAGGGTATTGTGAATGCCAGCAGTATTTTATTAGGGCTTAGTACTTAGGATGAACACTGTTAACCTCCGCAGCCTTGAGAAATGAAACTAGGTGGCTTGTAAACCTCGTAAACCTTGTCAATGAAGAGCCTGCTGTAATGGGGTTGCTTCTTGTTTGTTTTGGTGACAAGTCTCACTATGTTGCCCACTCTGGCTCTGAAGTCTAGACCTCAATCAGTCCTCCGCCTTGGCCTCCTGAGTATTTGGAACTGCATCCACATACCATTGCCTCCAGATTAGAGAGTAATCTGCCCTCACACTCTTGCTGATTTTACCAAGCACGTACACACACACACACACACACACACACACACACACACACACACACACA
>CAJQZJ010032828.1:3576528-3593463 GCA_907164525.1 Lophiomys imhausi
ACACACACACACACACACACACACACACACACACACACACACACACACACACACATACACACACCCCAAACCAAATAAATAAACAAAAAAGCAAAAGAATTTTGTCCCTAAAGTCTTCAAGTGCAGAAAGGAACTTTGGTGGATACAAACCATTCATTGAAAAATTCCTCCTTTACTGGTAGTTGTCAGCCATACACAGCTGTGTGAAGGAGTGTTGGTTTACTCCTTGCTCTCACAGTGGGGTATTCGATTATATTCTGGGGAAACATGAATAAGTATTATCACCAGAAATTTCAGGTGTGAGAGGAACTCCTGTCCTTGGAAAGATAAGAGACATCAAGAGGAGATCATGAGAAAACCAGCTGTGGTTAACATCTGCCTCAGCTTCCATTTCTTCCTTAGAGCTACCTTCAAGCTGTTAGTAGTTGGTTCTGGATATGCAGAGTGGGGATTCAAACTGGGAGCCTATGGGGTAAGTCCAAAGAGGGCTCTCTTGGCTAACCTTCTTAGAGAACGGTACTGTGATGTTCAATCCTCACTGTAAGTTTCACTTGATTGGAATCATGTAGGAAATATCTGGGTATGTCCTTGAGAATGTTTCTGGAGAGATTTAACTGAGGTGTGAAGACTCAACCTGAATGTGGGTAGCACCATGGGCTGTCATGCCAGACTGACTGAAAGTAGTGAAATGAGAAAGTCCTACATGTTCCTCTTTCTCTACTTCCTGGTCTACTGAGATATGAGGAGTCCCAGCCCCATGATTCTGCTTCCATAAACTCTACAGTAATTTTCTTTCCCACTATGATAGACTTTACTTCCCCAAACCATAAGCCATAATAAATTCTTCCTTCCAAGAAACTAGCACAGGTAACCCAGACAGCAATCATGGCGGGGGGGGGGGGTCTTCTTACAGATGTAGAACTACAGACTTCACTTATCTCTAAATCAGAACCCTGGGGGAAGAAGCTCTGGAATCCAAGGCATATCCAGCTGAGCAGGTGATTGTGATATACACTAAAGCATCAAACCAACTGATAGAGACTGATAGAGTCTTTACCTAACAGAAGAGGAGGTCCAAAGGAGAGAGACACCAGGGACAAAAGTGAATGTAAGTTGCAGAGGTGGCCATTTGTCTATAATGTACATCTTCCCAGCCTGAGAAATCAGGGACATGGAGACTGCGTGAAGGCAGTTGCTTTCCAGTTAACACCAGCAGTCAATATTGAAGGCCTGAAGTTACTGGGTAATTCCTTTGAACATTTCCTTCAAGCTTCATTCATAAGGGTTAAGTCTTGGAAAGGGAGCTGTGATCATTAGTTTTAGTTGTCATCTCTAGAATGGCCTGGGAAGAGACTCTTATTGTGGGGCTGTGCAGATTAGGTGCCTGTGGGCATATCTATGGGAGATTCTCTCCAGCAGGCTAATTGAAGTGCTAGAATTACTGGTTACCCTTACAGAAGCAGAGTTCAAGTCAAGGGCTGCAAGTTCATTGGCAATCTAGACCTCCTTCTCTGTAGCACTCCATTGGCACACACCCACTGTTTTATATCTTGTTAACCTGAACTTCACTTACAATGAACTCTATGATAGTGACTTGGACTCTATTTGCTATTATAGTGCCAATATACTAGATATCAATAAAAAAATGAATGAGTATCTTTCGTTCTCAATGAATTCCCAACCAACCCTTAAGACAAACCAGGACAGAGGAAATTAATATTTGCTAAATTATCTTTAAGCACCTTCTCTGTGTGTATCTTCTCTTCCCTCCAGTCTCCAAATGTCCCAGTGTTCTGCTCACAAAGGACAAACCCCACTGCTTGCCTGTAATGCAGTCAGCAGAACAAGTTTCCATTGTCTATGTTACTCTGCAGTTGATTGGGCTTATGAATGAATAACTTCTATTTTCACAATTGTCTAGAGCCTACTCTTCAGCCTTCTCTCTCCAAGTGGGTCCAGCTCACAAAGGCACCTGAGTTCTGGGAAAGAGGAATGACACCCTGACCTTATCCTTAAGGAATGTGTGCTTTCATGTCCCTTTTACAAGGTAACCTCACAGGCCTCTTATGCTCACCCCTTCCTACTTTGCCATCCATTAGCTCTTGGACTAGCTCTCCCACAATTATGTAAAAATGTCACCAACAAGAATCAAACTTCTCAAGAGAAAAAAAAAACTATTTTACAGGCTCAACTTTTGCTTTAATTATCAGAATGTTTCAAAGGAAAGGTTTTTATTTTATATTTCTTTGAATAATCTTTCTGAAGGTTGCCTCAGGCATGAATACGTGTTAAGTCTGAAGACTACAAGACAGGATTGCATAAAACAGGGAAGAAGCTGTGGATGGGGCAGGCCCAAAATTCAAAGATTCAAAGGATCCTTTCTTTCAAAAAAGATTTTCTTATTAAAATAAACACACACACAATGAACTATTAAATTTAATCAAGATTCCTTGTAGTTAAACACTGGCTAAGCTGTTTTATAAATAGGCCACTGCTATTATTACACAAGAGTCATAGGATAAGGATAAAGTTTAGGACTATGAAGAATGAACTGAGTCCACACCATATATGGAGAAAGTACAATATATAGGTATTAAATGCCCAAGAAAGTAACAGTTGTCCCATGCTCATACCCCCGAAAGGTATTACTCTATGGCTGGAAAATAAGTCTCACTTCAAAAAATATAACATAAATAAACCTTAACCCCACAGAAGGGCATTTTGTGTGTTCAAAATGGTGTCATCCTAAACTGTCAAATGTTTAAACTAAACTCATCAATGGAGCCAATAAAAATCGAGTTAGTGAGAAAAAAAAGTACATGGAATGCAAATCTTAGGGAAGTTGTTTCTACTTTAATTTTTTAAAATAAAAATTGTTTTGTTTAGTCATTTATTTTTGCTGTATATGTATGTGCATGTGCCTGTGTGTATCCACATGAGTGTAGGTGTCTGTGGAGGCCAGTCAGATTTCCTGGACCTCGGGTTACAAGCAGCTGTGATTCATTCAATTTGGGTACCGCTGTGTTGGTTAGGTTTTGGTTTTGTGTGTATGCTGTTGTTGTTTTTGTTTTGTTTTTTAGGCATCCTGACAGGCCAGGGTCATCTGGAAGAAGGTGCTTCAAGAGAAGCTGCCTCCATCTGACTGTCCCACAGGTAAGGGGCATTTCCTCAATTAATGATTGATGTGGGAGGGCCTAGCTTAGACAGGTGGTCCTGGGTTGTATAAACAAGCAGGCTGAGCAAGCCATGGAGAGAAAGGCAGTAAGCTACATTCTGTTTCAGTTCCTGCCCTGACCTCTCTCCATAGTACACACAATCCTACAATCATGGGCTGGAATACACCCTTTCCTCCCAAGCTTGCTTTTGGTCATGGAGTTTAATTACAATAGAAGACAAAGCAGGACAGTTGGCAACTGAAGGTGGGTCTTAACTGCTGTGCCATCACCTAGCCCAACTCTACTTTTTAAATCTATGCAAATTCTTTAAAGCAAAACAAAACAAAACAAAGTTTTTCTTCCAGCTTTGTTTTGGCTTTTAAATGCATAAACCTGCGCACAGTGTGCTAGAAGAAAAATACAAAATTCCTTCACTCAGCTAATTCAAGAGTTAAATATCACCTTAAGTGATGACTTTTTGGGTTCCTTCCTCTAGTTTTAACATTGCTTTTTACCTACTCTTTAGTGAAGGTGGGGCAGTCACCACTGTGCTAAGTGGCTCACGGATGTGAGTTAAGGCTGTTCCATTTCAGAAAAGGCTACAGTGGTATCGTGTGTATTCCAGGCTAAAAATCACTTTAATGAAATGTGAACTGGGCCTGTCTTTTCCTTTAAAAGGACTTCTAAACAGTCTTGATAACTGGATATGGAATGGGGTTGTGGTGGTTTAAATAAGACTGGCCCACAAAGTCGCATATATTTGCATATATTTGAATGCTTAGTCACCAAGGAGGAGCACCATCTGACAGGATTAGAAGGATTAGGAGATATGCCCTTATTGGAGGAAGTGTGTCACTTGGGGTGGGGTTTGAGGTTTTAAAAGTCCATGCAAATCAAAGAATCAATATCTCTCTCTCTCCTATCTCTCTCTCTCCTCTCTCTCTCTCTCTCTCTCCTCTCTCTCTCTCTCTCTCTCTCTCTCTCTCTCTCTCTCTCTCTCCCCCCTCTCCTATGGATTAGGATGTAGTGCTCTCAGTTACTGCTCCAGCACCTGCCTGCCTGCCATTCTGCTTCCCACCATGATGACAATGGACTAAACTTCTAAAACTGTAAGCAAGTACCCACTTAAATGCTGTCTTTCCTAAGAGTTGCCTTGGCCATGGTGTTTCTTCACAGCAACAGAACAGCCACTAAGACAGGGGATCTGAAATCTCCTTAATGAGTGCAGTGAGGTGGCTCTTGTCTAGCCTCTATACCTTCCTCCTTATCTCTTAGAGATGACCAACTCTAGATACCATTATTATTGCCTGCCAATTTTATTAGATGTTTGTGTCTAGAAAGTATCAAAGTATCTTTATTTCCTTATTTCTTCAGACTTGACCCCACTGTGAGGTCTCCATTTGCATTTAAATCAAAATCTGCATGGGTTTCTCTTGGTGATGAGCCATGTGCTAACTTGGTTTCTAAGATCAGCCAAACAGATGACATGTGAGCCAAGTGGAGCTAGTGGGGAACCCTTCTTTCCTGAGATGAGCATAAGTATTGAAACTGTGGCCGAGGCTGTGGCCGAGGCTATGAGATACGGTGCTGGCATAGCATGCCCAAGGCCCTGGGTTCCGAGCTCAGAACCACAAAGAGCAGTGACGCTTCAGGTGTGCACAGCAAATGCTGCCTTCAATCCTGTCTGGCCGACTGGCAGGGATAGTAAAACTGAGTCTTCCTTCTTCACTTCAGACACATCAGCTCCCAAGTTTATATAATGAGATGAACATTCCAGTGTGACATTAGGACAGTGAATGAGAGACAGTCCAACTTGACAGTTCTCTAAGCATTTTGTGTCTATAGCTTTAAAAGTGGCCCTAGTAGTACTGGAGAGATGGCTCAGCAATTAAGAGTACTGGCTGTTCCTCCAAAGGACCCAAAGTCAAATCCCAGTGCCCACATGGTAGTTTGAAACTGTCTGGAATGGCTGTGCATGGTAGTGCACGCCTTTAATCCCAGCACTTGGGAGGCAGAGGCAGGCGGATCTCTGTGAGTTTGAGGCCACCGTGGTCTACAGAGTGAGTTCCAGGATAGCCAGGGCTACACAGAAAAACCGTCTCAAAAAAAAAAAAAAGTGGGCCTAACTATAATTACATATTAAGCTGTTTCCACAATGAATATTAAGCATCCCAAATTGCAAACAGACTGACAATCACAAATAGGTGACTGTGAGTCTAGCTCAGCTCCATAGTTGTCAGATGCTGAGGGAGCACTTATCTCTTTAAGGTTTCATGTGTCCTTGTTTGTACAATATACGTGATATGTTTTCCTGACCTCTTCCAGCTTAGTTGCATTGAGCAATATTTATGCTATAATGTGAACAGATTAAAGTCTCTCTATATATAGATGTTGTTTAAGACCTAACATATCCTTCCTGGAATATATTTATTTCCCAAAATGAAAGCCACACTAGGATGGGTCCAAGTAAGATGTTAGACAATGTGTTACTATTGTGTATTGAAAAGCAAAGGACAGAGCAATGACAAGGTGACATTCCCATAATAGCCTTCCAGTATCAAAGCACACTTACAAGATGCCAAATACTTTCCCAATCCTTGAGAGGTCAACAACCTTCAAATAATTGTTCCTTTCATAAGATGTGTGCTGTTATGGGATTGTTTTCAAGTGTGCTTACTTTCCCAGCTTGTTTAGGAACTAAAAAACATCCTTCGTTCTAACAAGGCCCAGAGGCAACAGGAGGATACCAGAGGTCAGTCACATGTGAAGTCATTCCCAAGAGTTTGTATCCTACACTATTTTAGTAAATGTCTCTGACATTTAGTTCAAGCAAGGCTGGGAAAAGGGAACAAAACTGGGGTTTCTTCAACTAATTTTGCTGCCCCCTGTAAGACATGGTCCTGCTTTCCTCAAGTGTCTGTACCAATAAGCAGTGTTCCTGGAAACCCCTTTGGTCCCTGTGTCATCTGCAAACAATTATTTTGTTTCTTCAGGAAAAGAGTTCGAACTAACAGATTCTAAAATGCCACACAGCCACAGGCAAGAAGAGTGGAGTTGCAGAGTGCAAGACAAGCTAGTTTCCTGCAGGAGCAGAGCTAGGATAAGCTCTAACAGCACTGCGCTCCTGAGCACTGACCCTGTGACCACCGACCACCCTATCCACTAAGCCTGGAGTTCTCCCTAAGGAGAGCACACCCAACACAGACAGAAAGCCTTATATACTAAGCTTTTGCACACAGTCCATTCAAGTCAGAAATCATCTCTCAAATGGGGAAAAACAAAGTTCAGATAATTCCATGTCTCTTAGAACTAGAATTTAAACCGGGGGGTGGCTTTTCCTTCTCCTCTATTCTTAATCCCTAGTCCCTAAAATACAGTAAAACACTCAGAAAGAATGTCCTTCAGACAGCATGGCTGAAGGTTACCTCTCCCTGAGGTCATATTTAAGCTAACTGATAACAAGCAGCTTCACTAACACTAAAGACTGCTTCAATGAAGGAAACATCTGGATGACCACACCCTCCAGTTCTCTACCTTGGCATTACCTAAGGACAGATTCTTGCAACTTCAACATTACAAACAAATGACAGAAAATATTTTACGTTATCCATGGGGAAAAGGAAGTTTCTTTTATTTTAAATGTACTCATAAAACAACTGTTCCTTTGTAAAAATCATTCTTTTAAATTCTTTGCTTTTAAAGTATTCTAAATATTCTAAAGAAAATTTAATTTGAGGGAGAAAATGCAGACTGTATGTGTTTGCTGCATTGCATTAAGTGGTCTACAGTGTCAATTGAAGAATTTTGTTGTAACAAAATTAATATAGTTGCCTACATTTAATACTGGTAAAATAATAACAAGATTCAGCCATTACATGTGTTTTATTTTTATTCTTCTTTTTTCAAAATTAAAGGAAATTACATCCAATTTGACCATACTTTGAATAAATGAGGTACTCAGGATAATATATCGACTGTCATTTAATGTTTGTGATAGTAAAAATTTTCAAAAGAAGGCTTATAATCAAGATATATATTGACCACCAATATTGCATCCTCCCATGGCCAGATTTGTTTCAAGGGTTGCCTTTGATACTGTCATTTACTAACTACCAGCTTCATTTACTGTCTTAAAACATGGAATCCACCTCCAATGTTCCGTTCAAATACTTTTGGGCACCTAGACCTTGAGCCTTCAAACTCTATCATTATCTTGGGTATAATTTTCCTTAACCTCCTAGAATCTAACTCTCACCTTGGGCTTCTATCCTGCAGATCTTCTTTCTGCAGAGAGTGCTGCCCCACCTCCTGTTCTTTATCTTTTCTTCCTGCCATGAAAATCAAGTACCATCACCATTCTTGTCCCATTTCTCGAATTTCAGTCCCTTGTATTCGGTCACCTTTTAGGCAATCTCCACCAGCCTTCTTCTAGGAGGCCAGGTGTCCAAACATGCCCTGAGCTGAGCTCACTACTAAGAAAAGGCTATTTGGAAGAATGCATCCAATTTTTAAAATCTAGTAACAATAAGCATTGGCAGTATCTTGAAGGAACCTGCTCTGGTTAGACTAATGTGCTGCTCCTAAGGCTCATGCTAAAGTCTTGTTCCTCAACCCATTAACTTCTGGGAAGTGGAGTCTTCAAGAGGCATGTCCTGGTGTTACTGAGGTACAACTTCAGGTTACTGGGGTCATGCTCTTGAAAAGGACAGTGGCACTCCAATCTCATATTCTTTCCCTCTTTTATTACAGGCCAATAGTTCAGTGGTTCTCTTCTACCACAAAATTGCATACTACATAATAAAGACCCAAGGCAACACCGTTGACTGGTTATGGACCAACCTCCAAAAATTATGAGCTCAAACTTTTTCCCTTCATTAATTGATTATTTCAGGTGCTTGTTACAAAAAAAAAAAAAAAAAAAAACAAAGTCAGAGGTTACCAAACAAAGCACTTACAGAACAAAAGAAATTGGCCTTTTTACATGGCAAACACCTAAACTCTAGGGGAACTTCAGATTTAATGAGCTAATGGTGAAGAGGTGGCTACGTAAATCTTAGCCAGATTTCGGGAGTGCTTGATCAAAGAGTATGACAATCTCAGCCAACCACCAGGATGCCACCATTTAATTATTCCTTGACCTCCTGTACTACTGTCTTCAGAAGCCAGTCAACAGAATAGTGACCTGAAGAAGAACATGGAAATGAACCATTTGTGTCACACAAGGTAAGATTCTAAGGACTGCTGAGCTCAAATGAGCTCTCCCTATAATGGAGTGAGAACCAAAGCCAAAAAACTTTAGGTAAGCTGGGTTTTGTCCCATCACCTACTAGTGGCACTGAGGAGAAGCTCATCATACCCCTTCCCTGACTTCTCAGGCCAAGTCGAGGGACTTTCTCATGTATTTGAAAGAAGCAACAATACAGCCTTTCTGTCTTCAGTCAAGACTAAGAATCACAAATAAAGACCAATGATCTCAGGAGCACATAGTGTATTTATTTATTTATTCATCTACTTGTTTTGTTTATTTTTATTTTTGCAGTGCCAGGGCTGGAGCCTACTGTCTTGCATATCATAGATAGGTAAGCTCTCTACCATAGAAGTCATATGCCCAGTCAGGAATACAGACTATAAGTTATCAGGAAACTAAGAATTATCTCACAATGAAGTGGGCTGTTTCATATAGTAGATAATACCATCCACTTATGGATGCAGATGGTCACTTTTTCTTCTTAGAGGCAACCAAAGGATTGTTTGCTGGGTGACTGATATGATTAATTTGCTCTTCTGTTGTGTTTCAGAAAATAACACTGGGTTAGTACAAACCACTACAGCAGTACAAACTTCTTACAAATTCCTGTAAATCAAAGTATAACGATTCTCTCACCACAGATATTCAGTGAACTGTGTCCTGGTGTTTATTCTGGAAAGAATATTGGTGACAGCTCAGGGGTGAGTAGTTAGCTGCAGAATGGCTGGCTGTTGGGCAATGCCTGCCTGATTTTCTATCTGCAAATAGTCTTGAAGCTACTCAAAAGAATACTTTTCTACTTCTTAAGGAGTCATCGTATTTTGGGGTTATGGTTTGAAAGGTACTTGAAACAATCAAACCATGAAGAAGAATAAGGAAGGCAGTTAACACACTATGATTCACACTGACTACACACACCTCTTAAGCTTTTTACTACTCTAAACTAGAACTGACAACAAATACAAAGTTAAAGCTAAGAGCTCCAGATTTTAGTCATTTTCAGCCATCTCTGTGCCAGTCTCTGGAAGACAAAGAACTCTGATTTCAGGATTCTAGCCAACATCAATTTTGGGAAGTCACACTTTGTGTGCCAAATAGTAATCATTTTGTTTTATAAACTGAACACAATATCCTGAATTAATACTTGTCACAAACCATTACATGCAGCTGCTTCAGGCCTCCATGCCCAAAATGTCTTAAAATTAAGAAGCTAAAACAAACTGGTGAAGTTTCTTATCTTGTCAACTCATTTCTGAAGCGCAAAGCCTGTTAGAATCAAGACAATAATCTTGTAAACCACAGTCAAATGCACAAAATGAAAACACAACTTTAAAAAAAAACCCTGCCTTTTCCCCAGCTTAAAAATATGAAAATTAGTCTCGTTTAGCCTAAAGGAAAGAAAAATACAAAAGATCTGAAAAAAAATTAGATACAAGATCAGCCACAAAATGCAAGTACAAATCAATCAAGTATAATCTCGGTTCAACAAAGTTCACATCTCTCTGGTAGCTTCTATCACTGAATAATTTTGTGAAGGCTTTATTGAAAGGTCAATGTTGTATTTCTATAATATTAAAATCTGTGTTAGCATACAGAGATCCCCTAAGAACTTGAAATATTAGAGAGGCCTACGGTTATGAAGGTTCTTGGCATGACTCAACGAAATTTCCTTCAAATATTACAACCATTTTCACATCAGATAAGCAGTGGGAGATAAAACTGAGGCTCATAAAAGTAAAATCAGAAAAACAGCTTCATTGTTTATTAGTTCTAAGAGAGTAACTTTAAAAAATGCCCTACAATTGTGAAGGATCTTATCCAAACAGTTCATTTTGTATTGGCACTTTCCCTTCACAAAGGAACAAGATGGAAACAGAGGTTAAGGCCTTAGTAGATAGCAAAGTAAGCTAATGTTCTTAAGATAAAATCTAATGAAAGTGCCAATAATAACTTTGGTTTCCTTCACAATTCCTCCTGTTTCCTGAGACCCTCCTGGGCGAGCTAAATGATGATTTAGGTAGTGCCACGTCTGGCATATCCATGAACCTGGGTCTGCCCATTTAAGTTTTCTAAGTCGTGAATTCTAGCAAAAATATAAAACATGTCCAATATGATAAGAAAACCGAACCCTGTTGTTTTGCAGTGTGTGAAATGATTGTCATGTATTTTTCTTTGTTTGTTTTCCCCAAATAAAATCAATTTTTAGTTAATTTATTTGTGTGTGTGTGTGTGTGTGTGTGTGTGTGTTGCCTTTATATGTATGTTTACCATACATATAAAGTGTGCCCAGTCCCCATGAGCATCAGATCCCTGGGAACTAGTTATGGATGTTCCAACCATGGGTGCTGAAAACTGGACCTGTGTCCTCTGCAAGACCAACATGTCCTCTTTACTACTGAGCCATCTCTCTAGCTGTGAAATCCCCACTGATAATAAACATGTTTGAACATTATGATCCTTGTTTATAGAAAGGTACTGCCTCAAGTTCATGGAGGACCTAGGATCAAAATATCACCAAGAAAGATACCATTCTTTGATTCACAGAGCCCTGGCAAGAGCTTTAATTGCCTTGGCTCACAGCCAGGTATCCAGGAAGATGACCACAGAAACCTTTTTGGTAAGCCGCCATACCGGTCTCAGGAGATGTTATGTTAATAAACAGATCCACTCAAAAATTGTCTCATGCCACACTCCAGGCCCTCCACCTCTGATTAGTCTCTGTAGAATTTTAACAGTGCTCTAGAATGTTTTGTCCTTAAAGTCAGGATTCATTATAACCTTACTGGTAAGGTCCTCAGCTCTTACTCCCATTGCATTTTGTGGTTTTATGTTTTAAAGCAGATGTAATACCTCAGGACACATTCATAGTTTATTGCAAATACATGTGTCTTAGACATATCAAAGCCTAAATGACTGCCCAGAGAACTGGCACTTCCTCTCCTGGAACAAAAGGCAAGTCCTGGGTTATGCTTAGATAACATTTGCAGAAACCTGGAGCCTAAAGAAAGAATGATAGGATGCAATGCCAGAAGCCGAAGACCACACTTAAATCTGCCTCTCCCATATACCTCTGACAAAAAGTAATAAGCAAAGACCTGATTCTTCAAGTTTTACAACATGTGATTATAGAACAGAGAGCTCTGAGCAACAAAGTCGCCATTTTCACCTGCTCAACTGTGCTTGCCCACCAGCCACCGACAAGCTTAGACCTGCTCATTATTTACATTCCCTCAGAGGAGGAGCATACAGGGAGGGTGACTGGTCCCTCCCTGAGATTCTGGCTACTCTCTCCTGCACTTCCCAAACACTTGAATGCAACTCTGCCAAATTTCACATGGGCTCTGGGAGCCATGGAAGCCTTTGGAGGGCCTATAGCACATAAGATGGGGATACTTAGCTGAAGGGAACTCCTCCTATCCAGCTATGGGGAGGCTATCACCCAATACAGGTCATGCCTTTCTGGTGTAGCAACCCTGGGGTCGGGCCATCCATGTTCCTATGAACAATCCTTCATTCGTGTCTTAAGTAAGCCTGATAAACTTGTTAGTTCCCCAGAGTGCCCTCTAATGAATCATACTTTGAATTGCTTGGGGGGATATTATAAGGAAGAGGGTAGGCAGAGGGTAGACTTGTTTACATCTTTCCAGGGAAGGAAATCTCACAAGAAGTGTGAAGGCTTATAAATAGAAACAGTCCACAAAACATATATGTAAATTATTTTTATTTTTTGTTTCATTTTTGTTTTTGTTGTTCAAGACCAGGTTTCTCTGTGTAGCCCTAGCTGTCCTGGAACTCAATCTGTGGACCAAGCTGGCCTTGAACTCACAGAGATCCCCCTGCCTCTGCCTCTGCCTCTCTAGTACTGGGAATAAAGGCGTGTAACCACCACAACTGCCTATTTCCAACAATTTAAATTATTTACAGAATACCCAAACATAGACATCTACATTCAGTAAACAAGTAGGGGAAATATCTACTCTAAACTCCAGAATAATTTCAAAAACCTGTCAATGCTTGGTACCTCATTAAGTATGAGACTCCAGGACATATGAATGTAGTTTAATGCAAAAAAAATGTATTCCAGCCTAGAAAGGACCAACACAAGACCTGACTCAACTAGCTAATTAAAAACAAAGAGAATCTCACAAACTATACTGGAGGAGTTTCTATACCAGAAGCAGACATGCCTATAAATTTACACTGAAGAGCATTCTATGGTTGAAGGGATAGTGAAAAAAAAATATTCTTGGGGGGAAAAAAAAGACTGCTTGTCCTACATCCGGGACCGTCCCAGGCATTTAGACTCTGCTTTAGCAGCTGCACAGCATCCTAACCTCTGCAAGAAACTGTGACGTGGACTTGGGTTTGGCCATGGCCATACCATCCAAGGATTTGTGCTGACTCATGAGCTCCAGGGAGCCACACTTGATCCAGTTTTTCCCTGCCCCCCCCCCACCCAAAGTAAGAGAAAATGAATGAGAAGAAATTCCATACAGTGCTCTTCTTGAATCTAAGGCTCCAAGCTTTTGTTGCTCATATTGTTTTCAAGCTTTGGGCAGGGAACACAGATGAGTGGGTCACACAGAGAAGCCACTGTCTTCCGTAACATTAATATATTTAACTGATTTGCTGACAAATAGATAACCCCAGGAGCCATCTCTCTAGCTCAGCAATATGCACGCATACCAAGATAAATCAAATTATTATAATAAATGATCTAAAGTTTAGATTCTAGATGGTTTTCTATATTGCTTATGAATTCTAGCATTGGGAAGACCAAATGCTATACCAAAGTGATGAGAATACAGCTGCAGTTTCTGAGGGCCACAAAGAGCAAAAAAAAAAAAAAAAAAAAAAGATACTTTAGTCTTGTCTTCAATTCATCAATACACACCAGAGCCCAATGTTACTCACAGAAATACCAAAGTCAGAAATAACCAAATAATCCTGAAAATACATATCTTCAGAATGTGTCTGATTGACCTGTTTAAAATAGTGGCATTGCGAACTGAGTATACATTTTCCAGACACTAAAATTTTCTAAATTGTTTATATTTACTACATTATGTTATTTTTATATATTTTTAAAAAGTTACTCCTACCATGCCAACCTGAAACCTTCATGTTCTGAAGAACTTTCTTCACAGCAAATGGGCTGGTAAAAGAGAAGCAATCCTGATGTGGTTGTTTTACCACACTGAAAACGTTCCCTGCCTTCTACATCTTCTTTCAAAAGCCGAGCAGCCTCAGACTGAGGCATCGTAACTTAAATAAGTTCTGCTTTTCCTTCAGTGTAACAGTTACTGAGTTTTAGCCAAAGGACCTAAGCACAGCTGTCTCAACTCGACCTAAAATTAATCTTTTTTGAGGCCTTTGAAATGACATAAAAACGATGCATAATGAAGGGGCTCCTTGGTAACGAGTATTAATCTGGTGGATGGCAAGAGGCAGAGAAACAGCTGACTGATGGACCCCTTTGGATCTTGTATCCGTTTCTTCTTAGGTCTGCACATAGCAGAGCATCGCTGTGTAAAGTTCCATGTGTGGTAACGATTTTTGTAAAGAAGAATCCGTTTTGGAAGTAGACTCCCCACGTGAGGAAGCAAGGCAAGCAACCAGCTTAACATTGGAAGACAGAGGGGTACAGGTCACGGGACAGAGGTGTATTTACTTGTTGCCCCTGCCCCCTTCTCTGGAGGCCCATATAATGATTACCAGTTTGGTTCTTTATCCTTGTCTTACGGTTTGTCTTCTCCCCTGGGATCTGAGCCTGTCCATACATTGTGCCTTGAGGTTAACTAGCTTCTAGTCTCTCACCTTTCTCTTATTGCTTCCCAGTTGTTAGGACTTTACCCCCCTGGACTTTTCCTGGTGCCTCAGAGAGGCTATTCATTATTCTGCTTCTAAAGCTTTGCATATTCTATTGGCTTAGGGCAGACTGTTTTCCTGTGCATGATCCACTCACTTCCTTCAGGTCACAGTTTGAATGCCCATCACATCTGAGAGGTTCTTCCTGGCCACTCATTAAGAAACAACATCAACACTGCTGAAATGTCTCTTTTTCTGCCTGTTCTAATTTTCTACTTAACATATACCTTCAGTATGTTTTCTACAAGTTCAACATGTCCCTCAACTACAATAACAAAATTACATATTTTGCCTTCCATTTGTGTTTGCCACATGTACGTGAGTGGGACAAGGCTGACACTCCATATTGTCTTGAATGGAATTGATGAACATCTGCTTCTGACCTTTCTACAGTGAAGGAATTAATAAGGGATTGTCTCCATGACAGTGACCTAAAGTGTTAGTGACCCAGAGGAAAAAAAGCAATTAAATGGAAATTTAAATATAAAGTACAAAACAGCATAATAAGACATGGGAGTTAAATATGGACTCTTCCTTCTGCTAGATAGTTGCTTGTTAATTCTTCCACTGTCCCTGTTAGTCAGGATACTGTGAAGCCTTCCAGAGGGGATGGGATTAGGCGGAGATCCCACGGTCAGGATCTCAGATGCAGCAAATCATAAGATGTGGGTGGACAGTCCATCTCAAGCAACCCAACAGCACTCTATAGGCATTTGAAGGGAAGCAAGATGAGCAGGGAGGACCCGGGCAGAAAGGCTTCCTAGAGAAATCCATCTAGTCCTGTCCTAATGACACAAGATGTATTTAAGGTTTGACAGATTAGAAGTGATAGGTAGCAGGAAGCACAGAACCCGTTTCTTTCTGAGAGCTGGGACCACTTCATACATATACCATCTCTGACCTAGTCTCCACCTATTGAAAGACTGGCCTCCAGTCACATAGGAGTCAGGGATGGAAACCCATGGTATCTGAATTTGGCCAACTCTCAGAGGCCTGGATGAATTCTGCTGAGGTTAAAAAGTGAGATATAACAGTCATTTGAGACAAATGGAATCCCTAAGTGCACAGAAGGCTTTGTGAGCCACCCCTCTTTCATCCAGTCCTTGTGAGGACTGAACTTTACTTGTTCCAGTCAGTGGGCAAGACATGGCCCTTCTGATCTCTCTTTCTCTGCGTGCATGGCAGTATATTACCAAAAGAGCCACACAGCTGTTCTTTCCCTGTGTTGCGTTTCTTTGTATGTCTCTGCAGCTTCTCCCACCAAAGCAGGGAGACTGTTTCCCTACATAGATTTACACATGTGCTCAGGCATATGCCCTGCTTAGATACACACCATGCCCACTGGAGGGCCCTTGCTTCTGTTTTGAACCCTGCAGGCTGTGCGAGTCTATATCCTCAGTCACTAAATCATCACAACTATGGCCCAAATTTGTGAACAAGGCCACCTCTTGTCACCTGCTCCTTGCTGAACTGGGTCTGAATGACCAAATCACCCACCCAATAAACCAAGTTATGAAAAAAAAGAAAGAAAGAAAAACAGGACTGTTTTCTAAGTCCATACAACTTTAGAGCAGTTTGTGATGCAGGAAAAGTGAGCTAATGTATCTTTGAAAACAAGGAAAAACAAAAGGAGAGATATCTACAGCCTCTAGAGGTTGAACACATGTTCTCATTGAGTTACACAAAATGATATTATTAAGGAATACAAAGAAGATCCAAGCTGGGTATGGTGGTGCATGCCTGTAATTCCAGTACTTGCATTCAGGAGATGTAGTCAGGAGGATCAGGAGTCAAAGGTCATCCTTGCATATGTTGTGAGCACAAGGCTAGATTGATTGGATTGCATAAGACCCTATCACAAGTCACAGAAAAAAAAAAAAGAATATCCAGGAAAGAAGAAAGGATATCCAGGGACAGAAAGAGATGGGCAGTTAGTAACTACCCAAGTGATCCTGGATAGAAATGTGGAAATATAGAAAATACTAGAATTAAATCAACTATCAGTGATTTTTTTTTCAAGCAAGCAGATAAAACTATAACACCACTTTTTGGATGACATTAATTACTATGAACACACACATGTTCACTTTAGTATGAGCAGCCTGACAGAGAAAGATCCCAGTCTTATGTGTCTGTGACCCATCCTGCCCATAGCAGTAACAAGCACTTAGCAATCAGAGGATATCCAAGAAAGGGTAAATAATTCAATGAACAACGAAATGGTTGTCATTATTCCCTATGAAAACAAAGCCACATGTCTACTCTTTATTCTGGATTCTGTTGGATGTCAGGTTTTGCTTTTTTGCCCAAATTATTCTTATTAATGGGTTCTCTTCGCTTCCAAGGAATGAGTAAGTGGAAGACCATGTGATTTCAAGAGTGACTAAGGCTCTGAGTGAGGGCATCTGGATTTTGTAACAGCATTCTGGAGCAGGGAATGTCTAACTGCCATTTACAACATTTAGCTGCATTTTGCTGTTGTTGTTTAGCTTGAGTGTCTGATTGTATAGGTAAATTTCTAGCTGTCTAAACAGCACAATCAGGGGACAGTTATTCAACGTGCAGTGTAGATGCTTCATTGCCACTCTTTTTATTTAAATAAAAAATATAGGGTATTTGTGTGTGTGTGTGTGTGTGTGTGTGTGTGTGTGTGTGTGTGTGTGT
>CAJQZJ010032828.1:3598282-3667993 GCA_907164525.1 Lophiomys imhausi
TGTGTGTGTGTGTGTGTGTGTGTGTGTGTGTGTGTGTGTGTGTGTGTCAGTCACACAATCAGTCAGAGTGAGAAGCTAGCCTCCGGGAGCCAGGTGCAGAGCCTCTCAGACCATGTGACCATGTAACTAGATTACAAGTGATCCTTTAAGAAGACCAAGGTGATTTAGAGGGTCTCTGGTAGCAACAGAAGTGGCACATTTCTGACATGCTCACTGTTAAGTGCCAGTTCATGGCCATATTTTAAATAGAACAGAATTATTTGGACTTTGCATCTTACTTTCTGAGATTCTTACCCCAGGTCCTCTATATTAGGACAATGATCCAGAGACAGACACTGTGTGCATGAAATATTGGGAAGAGCAAGACTGGGAAAGGGCACAGGCTGGCTAAGAGCCACATGACCTCAGGCAAATGCTCTATTCTCAGTTCTTTGCTCTGTAGGGTGAAACAATAATCCCTCTCTCACAATAGAACAGAAAGTGTAACTGTACACATAGCCTTGATTCTAACAGGAGCTTATAAAGTTCAGCAATGCCCATGTGTTCCTGCTTCTTGGAAGCCCATACGTGGGCCTCTGAAATGTGAGAGGAAGTGATCCATGTCCATCTCTTTGTGTTCTACTCCTTTGGAGCTCATCCCAGGTGAACTGCAAACTAAATGTTCATAGTGATGGCACTCCCACTAGCCTGGATAACAGAGACAGAACATGTGGCTCTCTCCCTCTGGACCCTTCTGTCCAGTGTCCTCAATGCAAGCCATAAACCTGAGCCATACTTCAGCCATTACAACAGTGTGGTCCCTTTAGCTCAGCAGTGACCTCACTCACCTAGGATATACCTCCCATCCCTTTCTTTTCCGTCTTCATCTTCCCTCTCTCTGTGTCTTCTGTACTCTCTCCCAGCATCCTAAAATGTTGTGTATGGCTTAAAACATAAACTTTGAAGCCAGATCACGTTAGTCCAAATTTACCCCTTTACTTCCTGTATGTAGTGCTAGACAAGTGAGCTGTGTTAGCTTTTTTTTTTTTTTTTTTTTTTTGGTTTTTCAAGACAGGGTTTCTCTGTGTAACAGCCCTGGCTGTCCTGGACTTGCTTTGTAGACCAGGCTGGCCTCGAACTCACAGAGATCCGCCTGCCTCTGCCTCCCAAGTGCTGGGATTAAAGGCGTGCGCCACCACGCCTGGCTCTGTGTTAGCTTTTTACCAGGATTTTGTGATAAAAAAAAACCCATGCAAATAAACAGAAGATTTATGTGGGGCTCATTATTTCAGAACTGTCAGTCCATGAGTGGTTAGACAAAAGTGGTATGACAAAGAAAGCATCTAGGAAGGAAAAACAGGATGGGTACCTAGACAAGAGTTGCTACTCTTCAAGGTGTGCCCTCAGTGGCCTTCTCCTTCCAACCACCAGCACCCTCCTCCTAATAGCCCCTAAGCTATGAACTCTTTGATGGGCTAACCCATCCTGACCATGAAGCACTCTCATGATGCAATCACTTCTTAACAGAGTCATTGCCTGGGGGACAGAGGGTGAAGCTAAACTTTCAACAGCCTTGGAGACTGTAACAGAAAGGATAGGACCACAGTGGGACAGAAGAGGTAATCCAAAAGGGAACAATGTAAGGTAAGGCCCTCCATGCTGAGAATGGAATCTATGGAAAAAACCCAGTGGCCAGTAGTCTTCCATCAAGGACAAAGCTGGTTTAGATAACTCAACCATCAAATATGTATGTCCACTGGCCTTTGCCTCTCTATGAGTTATAAGATTGCCACAGGCACATTAGAGAGGAAATTAGTTGGTTTTGTTGTTGTTGTTTTTTGGGTTTTTTTTTTTTTTTTTTGCTATCACCAGTTTGGCAAAAGTATAAATATATCCATTTTTCTCTACCAATTTCTATGCACTGATTTCTTTTGAAATACAAGGAAATGAAGGTGACAGGTTTCAGTGACTGGTAACAGAGTCATTTATACCCAAACATCACAAGACCTAATGTTCCCAACTCTCTTCTGTCATCTGTGGAAAAAATGATCATATCACTGCTCAACATTAGGTATGGCTAAGAACTAATGAACATTTAGTAATCATGTCAACAGACTGTGTAAGTACTCAATAAATAGTGCCTTTTTCTTCTAATCTACTCACTACATAAATAGTGTTTCATTTGATAACATGCCTCCTATTTTAAACCCACGAAGTAATGCTATTTCAAAAGAAATACAAGTCTATCTACATGACTGCAAAAATAAATATCATCCTTGTAATGTGATACAATTCTAGAGTCTTCTTTGTATTCAGAGTTTCAAAGTGAAAGAATTTTTTTTCAGGCATCACATGTAAAATTCTATCTTCTTACAATTGGCCGGATGAATACTATAAGACGGAAGGTGAGAGAAGTGAAAGGGGTCAAATACACAACAGAGATTTCAAAAATCTTAAGACATGAACTCTGTCGCCTAAAAGCCTGAACTGTGTAGAAAAGGCAAGACTGTCAGACAGTGGTGCCTATTTCCATGATACCCTTCTACTGTCCTGAAATGTAGATAGGACCTGTGAGGCAGAGAAGCCCCTTAAGGAGAGGGGTAACTGCTATCACCCAGGTAGCCCAAATGGGGAATCAAAGAGCAGAGGAAAAGTCTAAGGCACAGTTCTTCAGACCAGAGGGAGCTTCCCTTTAATACTTTCCATGTTTACAGATAGAACCGTCATCCTAAACCTGTATTAACAAAGAACAGAAGAAGTGGCTTTACTGTTCCCAGTGATATACACAAGGGCCCACACATACTTACAATTTCCTTCCTTCCTTCCTTCCTTCCTTCCTTCCTTCCTTCCTTCCTTCCTTCCTCCCTCCCTCCCTCCGTCCCTCCCTCCCTCTCTCCCTTTCTTTCTTTCTGAGAGAATCTTGTTAGGTAGTGAGAATGGCCTCTAACTTGTGATCCTCCTGCCTTTAACTCCTCAGTACCAGAATTACAGATGTGTTACCACCATGTGTGTCTCATATATACAATTTGTAACATGTATTTACAGGTGTAAGTTGACAAAAAGTTCAGAATCTCACTATGAGGTGGGCAAAGATCATGTCCAGTCTCAGTGCCTTAGAAGTAAGGAACTCTCCTTAGGAGAATAGCATGCCCTGAGATATCTTTCCTCTTGCCTTTGCATTCTGTTCTTGTCTGATGCAAATAAGAGTCATCAAAGTCACTGCCCTGACAAGGTTGCAGACAGGAAAGGTTTCCTGAAAGAGCTGCCTGACCTCAAGAAACTGCCTACACTACAAAAGTCAAATGCATTGGGCAGGAGTCCAAGGGAAATATGTGTACCTGTTCCTCTGACATTTAACATGCCCTCTACCCTCTACAGAAACAGCAACTGCAGAAATGAAATGCTGGCTTGGAGCAGAAACCATGAAATGGAAATTTCATTCCTTGCAATCCTATATAAATGGCACTGTTCCCTGTATTTCCTCTCTCCTGAGCTCCCGGGTACTCCAACCTCTACAGCTCTCTGTACTTGCCCTTTTCTCAATCAGCCTGGGGTAAGCCTGAATCACCCCTTTTAGACGCTGCTGCCAATCCTCCAAGTTAAGGTCTCAAATCAGTTCTTCCTGGTCTTTCCCTGCAATCTCTACACAGAAGGCCAACAACAGTTCTATCATGACCCCTGATTAAAGACTGTCAGTGACTCACTGTCATGCACAAGACAGAAACCCATATTTAGTACCACAGTTTGACAGACTTACATAACCTGGCTCTAGCATACCACCACTATCATCCCCACCACAGCCACCATGACCATTTGAACAGTATTAATACCCAAATGGAATATTCTTACACCTTCTTTCTTCCTTTTTCTTTTTTTCTTTTGCTTTTCTAATTCTAACCTATCATCTGTGACTTAAAGATCTAGATGTAATTTGAATTAATAAATAAATCCTAAAAAAATTTAAAAACAACAACAAAAATGGTATCACTGATTCTGGGACAACTTCTCTAAACATGCAGGCATGCGCACGCGCACACACACACCAGGCTCTCTAAAATCACACTGGTGAACTGAAATGGCAGACACAGCTTCTGATGGCTATGTGATCATTACCAAGTTATTTCCCTCCTCTGCGTCTCAGCCCGACATTAGTACAATGGGAATAATCATCAGCAGACCTGCTTTTGAGGACTGAAAAAGATAACATACAAATGATTTAGGAGTCTGATGTCGTAAGAAAGTCTCAGTGGCCTCAGTCTGTGGATCATTCACCTTTGATGCTTTGGAAATACAACTGTATCATCACTACTTCTATTTCCAATTTACATGTGTCTAATATTCAACGCATTATTTTCACAACAGTATATCAGAGGATTAAACTCAACCAATAATTTCTACCTTCCGGTAGAGTTTCCAGCTTCCTCTGAACAACCTGGGCACATTTCCCCCCTCTAACTCCAAGGCCTTTTCTTAGAACAAAATATAGAAACCACCAGCTTTCTATCGAAGAGAAGCAAAATGAAAAGAGACAATCTCTATTACCAGAGCTCACAGGAAGATCAAGTTGGAAGCTAACCATGACGCTAATGCTGCAGTGGCTGCTCATTAGACCAAAGAACAAGTGGGTCTCAGCTAAATTCAAATAAGCCGCATCCTTATTTCAGCTCACGCTCACTAAGAAATGTGCCACAGCCACTCTAGACACTCAGGAGCAGAATATACTCAAACATATGTCCCTGATTCTCACCATAGTTGCTTTGCACCTAAGGAAAAAGGGAGTCCACAACTTTCCACAGAGCAAGTCTAGAACAATAGTCAAGCTTGCATTAATGTGGCAGGGAATAGGTAGGCTCCGAGGAAAGAGGAAGCCTAGACACAGACCCTTGACAATGCCAAGTTTGAGATGGGCAGCTACTGTAGTAGCTTGGCAGGCATTAGTAGTGCAGTATGATGATTTCTGATGGCCGTCAGCATCCTCTTCAGCAAACCATGTTTGTGTGCTCACTGAAGTACTTGTAATGTTTACAGACAAGGCCTTAATATGACTTACCAAATTATTGTCAAATGATATACAGAACCTTACTACAAAAAAGTTCAGTGTTAAAATTCTTCAGATGCATCAAGTCAAATCGCATTGCTCTAGAATCCAGTGAGTCCCTGTTCTAGAGGCCTGGATAACTAGCTATCCTACACTGTGTCCTGTGACATCGGGCACAAGCATTTGAAAGAATTCCACTGTATTTGCACCTCAGCAACCCTCCTTGAAAGAACCTCACTGGTCCATGAAATATTTTATGAAGGGAGTATTACTTTCCCATCATTCATACAATTCAAGAATAATTTCTGGAGGTTAGTAATCTAGACAAGCAGGCATCATCCTAATTATTAGAAACACTGAACTACAGATACAGAAACTTCTGTACTGTACAGAAGTACACAAAATAGCACCGACAGGCCATGGCTCCTGAAAGACATCAAGCATAAATATAAAGGAAAAACTAATTCTCAGTGGTTATAAGCAAACTTTATCACCAGTCAGCCGCAGGTGAATGAGCAGTGTGAATCTAAGCAAAGGTCCTTAACTTCCTAGAATCTCAGCTTTCTTCAGTGATGGAGATTGATGATAAAATACTGGCTACTGACAGGGCTGTGAGACAGTGAAAGCAATAATGAGATGTCTGGGGTGGGGCTAGCAAAAGCAAACAGTAGTTTACCTCCTGTTCCCCTGAATAGTTCAGCTGAGCCTAGGAAAGCACAGCACAGTTAGGAGTTTGCTTGTAAGTAGCTCACCAAGGAGACACCCAGAAACTTGAGATAGTGACCATCGCAGATGCTTTGATCAAGAAATAGGACACAAGTCTTCAGGGATGAGTGATCCAAAGCTAGGGAATTACATCCCACCCAATAAGGACACCAGAAACCTGACCCTTGAATTACTGAGTCTCTTTTTCTTAGCTGTTGGATAATAGTGCTTCTCCTGTGGTAAATGAGAAATCAGTTTCTATGAAGATTCACCAAAATTGGATGGTTTGTGTAGAGGAAAGGCTCTCCGTGAATAGAGTAAAAAGATTCTATTTTATATTTCCAATGAGAGTCAGGATGGTCTTCACCAGCTGTTCAAATCTAGTCTGGAACCAATCTATGATTCATTGGAAAGTCATTTCCACAATTTGGAAAAATCTTGATGGGTAAAAATGGGCACTTTCTATGTTCCAACAGTGCAGAACCTCAATACTAGAATGAAAAGGTTCCATTTCTTGAGATGTGTCTAATTATCTGACTCCAATTCAAGCACTTATAATAATAATTAGACTACCAAACCTCACTAGCAATGAATAAAGAACACAAATTTTGAATCACATGCAGGTAATGGAGGACATTCATACTTCTTCATTCAAATTATTATGAGTAGGAGACAAAGAAGAGCTCATAACCGTTGAGTTAATTAAGATAAATCTGTAATAGCTGATATGCCTCCCCTCAGCTTTGAAGCACTTGCTCATTGTGTGTAAAGTTCTTATACCAGCACCAAAGATGAAATAAAATACAGAGATTTTAGACAATGAGGAAAACACAAGTCACAAATGCCGGGTGTATATATATGTATATATACACACATTCATTAATAAGAGATGGGATACTGACACATTTAACAAGAGAGATGAAACTCAAATGCACTTTATTAAGTCAGACCCAATAGGCCCTGTGTAAATCCCTTTATATGACAGTCTGGAAATAACAAAATTGCTGGTGATAAAGATCAGAGCAGTGATTCCCAGGAAGTAGATGAATACATTGGCAGAAAATGGGAATGTTCCAGGATAACGAACTGTTCTGGGTCCTGAGTACAGCAGTGACTGGAGGACACAACACACTTGTCAAAACACATATAACTCACAAGAAAATATGAATGCAGCTGTCTGTGCATTTAAAAATGACTCTTTAAAAAGAAAAATGTGATTTGCTGTTTAACAAACATCAGTCTTAACACTGCTATAAGCTGCCATAGACAGGTGGTTTCTTTTGAATAAAAGCAGAACAAAGTCTCAGGAGAACACACTTTTTACAACTGAAGTATATACAACAAATGCCTTGTTTCCAAAAATTTCTGTTTGAATCTTCCTCAGTTAGAGGGGCCACAAAGCTGAACGGAAAACTTTGAGCCATCTTCCTTCTGCTGCCACTCTAGACAATGAAGCTGTGAGAGTTGCTGAGCAGGAGCAGCAACAGTGGCCTGTCAGGAACTCAAAAGTCCAGGAGTGATCGCACTATGTATGGCTCCTTCTCCATCTTTTGAGGCCGTGGTGAGAGCATTCCAATCCTTACACTAAATCCTCTCAGCTTAAAACACCTAGAGTGGTTGGTTTTCTTTCTTGCTTTCTTTTCTGCTGACAGAAACACCTCAGTCCCCAACAGTAAAATAATTTGAGAATCACAAACGTTCTGGCCAAAGTGGCCTAACTCGTTGATTTGCTAGTTTTTTCGGTTCCATTTCATCTCTTTGCTCACTGTCTTGAAATGATGACTTACGTCAATTTAGCAAGATTTTTGTTTGTTTGTTTTGTTTTTCTTTTTACTTTTTTGCAGTGTCCACTTCAGGCTTACAGTACTACCGAGCACAGTGCCACCGAGCACAGTACCACCGAGCATAATACCACAGAGCACAGTACCAGCAATGGCCAGAAACACTACTTCCCAGAAGCTCATCAAAGTCTCAGAATTGAACTTGTTCATTCTGACCAGTTATGCCTGGATATTCTACCCATTCCCAAACCAAGAGTACTCTATTCCCAGCTCTGGGAGGTCACAGCTCTTGAAAGCAAAACACAGAACCCTTTATCTACTAGTCAACTGTCAGCACATTCCTAAGTTTTCTGTTGTCGATTACATGATGCTTAAATGAATCTTTCCTTCTCTATTACCATGTAACGAGATTAGTTAAACTTCAAATAAGCACTGTAGACTTGTTTAAAGAGAAAACTTCCCATGAGGCTCAGCAAACATAGCCTGCAGTCTTAGGAATAAACCTCATTCTGGGATGCCTAGGGACCAAGCTGACTGCACTGTGACATCTCCTGGGATGATCTGTGAGCAATTTCAACCCGATTTCCTACCTGCTTAGGTGATTACATAAGCAAAGCATCTTGGACACCATATGTGACAACAGGTTTCAAAAGGAAAGCATTCAAGAAGGATGAGGATCAGATATGCACAGCTGACAATGCCTTGGCAGGAGGCACTCTGTGCACTTTCCCTAAGGAATAATGAGTGAGACTTGGGTATTGGGTTGTATGGCATAGAGATTGCTTGGGGTAGATTTCCTTGGCTAGAAAGCCTGAGCTGCTGGAGGGGGTGCACGCCAAAGGGGCCCTTTACCCTTACTGACTTTTGTTGAATGCCTGCATGTTCTGTGGTGAAAGCTTTCTCTCACCTGCTCTTAGGGCCCAGGCTCCCTGATATGCTAAAGCAAGAGGAACAGCTTGTGACTAAAACACCACACCCTTAGGAAGGGAATAATCTTGTTTAGGGATGGCCAGCATACTGGGAACACATCTTATAGCCTTCGCAATTCCTCCAATCTTCTGATTCCAAATATTTAATGGTTATCCTTGGAAGGTACCAGCTCCAGGATTTCCATATCCTATGGAGAGTCTCCCTTCCCCTCTTACCATCATACCCATCTGTGTGCCTACAGAAACACAGCGTGAACATTTGATTTCTAGAATGATGTCCATATCCCCACCACCACCTTTTTATGACATAGGCAAGCCTCTGAAAGGTGGAATTCACTTAGATAATGCTGGTTTAGGGCAAATGATTCATTAAAGGTAAACAAGCTAGTCAAGAGGAACCTGCAGCCTTCCGCCTCCTTGAGACAAGGACAGAACATAGACTCACTTATGCATTATGTAGTTTCTGCCTTTTCACCTGTAGTGGGTACAGAAGTGTATTAACAGTCTCTTCTCATTAAAGAAGAGCTTTGGTATGTTATATCTCCATAGGAAACACCATTCTCCTAATATCAACCGCTTGGGAAATTGCCATTGATTATGACAGGGTAATCATTTAATTATCATTTACTTGCAGAATCAATTATACAATGAGAGTCAAGTATAAGAATAAATGTATTCAATTCTAACAAGGAGATCTGTTCACTTCCAATTTAAAGTCTTTGAAGGCTTAATTGATTTCTATAAAATTATCTAATTTTAAATTCATTACAACCACGCTTATGAAGAACATTCAAGGTTGTGAAAAAGCATCCACAGTATAATATTTATTGGAGAAAATCAGGATAAAATATACATACTTTGTCTTCTAAGCTTTGAAAATGGTTTTACAAACATATCTAGAAATACTAGAAAAAAATACAACAAAATGTTATCGATACTTACACAGAGATGTCAGAGGTACTTAAGTATTTGATTTCTTCCTTTTAATTTTGAGCTTCCTAAATGCTTTGCAACTCAGTGCACAGAGGTGATCAGAAAGGTACACATCACTAACAGAGCCACACAATCTACATTCAGTGAAAACATGACTCATGATTCTCCTCTGCTCTGCCTGCCCTGCCTGAAGCACAATTTGTTACATCAATGTGATTTGCTTCAATGCTCATAAACTACTACAATGAAGCACAAGAGAGGAAGTCTGCCTTAGGCTCCAAGGACCACGTAAAGAACTGATTTTAGGGTTAGTGCAAAAGGGATAAGATTTCCCTGTCTTGTGAATAATCTGGAGAAGAGGATGGTAATGGCTTTAATGCTTTTCCTACAATTTGTCCTCTAAAAATAAAGTGTTTCTTTCTTCCTTCTAAGGCAATGTGCTCTGTTCTAAAAAAATTAGAACATATCTTTTAACTTATTTTTATCTCCTGAAGGAACTTCTATTTGTACAACACAAAAATGGTAAAAGCTAGACAAATAAAAATCCTAATTGTTTGATCATCTTTCTCTGAACATTTATGAAATAAGAATATGAATTCATTCTCTATGCCCTTACAGTCTGAGATCTAAGATGTTACCAACATGACTAGTTATTGTATGTGCCTATATGTCCAGCCATATATCCTATAAGAATATATAGAATGATTGCATGTATACATTTTTTCAGTATAAAGATTCATAAACATATATACTTTATAAAATTCAAACTAGCAACAAGGTATACAGGTTATATATGTTTATTTGGAGGTTACATGTGCAGAGCACCGAGAAAGGGTACACCCTCAAACTTAATAATATCAAATTATGCAAATTATAAAAACCACATGTGGTACACTGTACTTTGAAACTTTTTTTAGGGGTTAGATAGATGACTACGCTTCCAGAACACTGGATGGGTTCTCAGCAGCTCACAACCACTGAAATTCCAGTTGCAGGAGATCTGGTAGCTTATTCTGGCCTTGTAGGCACCCTAGATCACATAGCATACACCATATATGGAAACTCACACATACACATAAATAAAATTTAAAAATACACTTTAAAAACTTAATTTAAAAATATTATTTTTACTATTAAAATCATCACAGCCTAGTAGCCCGTGTAGGAGTTCAAAACCATTCAGTGATTTCTCTGTTTCTTCAGTTGCAGGTAATTAGGGATGTTTCTTGTCTTCTTATTGTTTATGCCCTCTCATTTACCTACAGATATTGTTTTTATTAGATAGAATGTTTTCTAAAAGGTACTTCCACTGTATCACAGGCCACCTCTACAGTGATCTAAACAGATCACTTCTGATTTCAATTCTTCTTACATACTTCTGTACGGCTAGATCAGGAAGGAACTATTCACCAGAAGCTTAATACGAGACACAATTTGAACTCACAATCTTTCGATGGTCACCCTGAAAACAGTCAGGACTTCACACATGCGTGGACAGAATACCTTCAGTATAAGTAAGGTCTGAACTCAATCCCTAACACACACAAAGAAGAGAAAAAGAAAGACAAAAGAGAAAAAGAGAATGCTAAACAGTAAAATTGATGATTTTAACATATATTATGTAACCAAATATATCCAAAGTAGTATAACACAATACAATGTGTAACCATTACAAAAGTCTGATGTTTACAGTGCTTTCTTCATACTTTTAAAGGATGGTATATATTTCACACATAGAGTATATGCCAATTTTCACACCACACTTCAGTGGTTCAGTAAACAAATATGGCTCATGACTACTGTATTGGGAAGTTAGTTCTAGAAAACACACTAAAATTTGTCGTTGATTTGTCAGTTTAAAAACTATCCTTTGATACTATGCTATGCCACTGCCTCCTTTAGCTCCCCAGTTTGCCAGGTGCTTTTTGTTTTGTTTTTGTTTTTTGTTTTAAAAATATATTGTTCAATAGAATCTAAAGGAGCCATTCTCAACCCGTGGGTCTCGAACCCTTTGTGGGTTGAATGATCCTTTCACAGGTGTCAACTAAGGACACCTGCATATCAGATATTTACATTATGATTCATAACAGTAGCAAAATTATAGTTATGGGGTAGCAACAAAAACAATTTTGTGGTTGGGGGTCACCACAACATGGGAACTGTATTAAGGGGTCGAAGCGTTAGGGAGGTTGAGAAGCCCTGTCTAGAGCCCTGTGTTTAAAGCTCTTTCTCTGCTCACCATGATGAGACAATCTCGAGAAAGCGTGAGCGAAGACTGTGATCCTCTTCTTTCCTTGTCCAGGTCACGCTTCCTCTACCAGAATGCTCCATTCACACAACTAAGTTTATCACTGAGACTCTCTTCTAAACTGACTAAGTCATATCAGGCTGACAGTTAAAACCGACTGGTGTACACCCTAAAAACCTTTGAAGAAATATTGGACTTTCTTACTGAAGTACTTTTAAATATATGGCATTCGAATATCTAACACATGTTATTTCAGGGCAAGAATTTACCCAATCTATACAGTCATGGTTACACTTCATCATAACAGAAACATTGAAACAGATTCCAGAATTAACTTGGTATTGTAGAATTGCTTAGATAAAATTTATCTTAGGATTCGACTCCCCACAGCAAGTGAACACATTCATTTTCATACTATTCCCACATTGGCCACTTTAGGACATGCTACCAAGACAAAGAAAGACACAGTTAAGAATGTTTAGCCACCCCATGCCTTCTTATTGGAAGTCTATGACAAACAGCTAGTGAAGTGTGCTGCTTCCAGAAGGAGAATAGATATTGCCTCAGAGCAACAGAAGAATCTTCAAACACAGGAGTGAGATCTAAAATGAGCTCCAAGTGTCCATTTAATTGTCTTCCTGTCAAGCTCACACCAGACCCATATTATAGCAAAGCTACTGAGTAACCTTCCTTCAATGTGCAGTCACCCTCAAGGAGAAAAGTCTTGTTTGTGAATCTCAGTATGTGGAGTATGTTCCTCTATTTCAACTTTGCTTTCTCCCTAAACCTTGCTAATAAAATACTAAGCGTCACATCTAATCAAAGTTCCAGAGTGAAAATTTTTAGGAAAATGATTTCTGAAGATTATACTCAAGTAATTATATATGTGTCTTAGGCAATATTTACATAAAAATGTGAATAACGTTATCTAATTTTCCAATTCAGAAAAACAAGCCGCTAGTGCTGGGATGTTATAAAGATATGTTACTCAGGGGACATGATGATACAATGTTAAATATCTATAATGAAATATAAAGTCCACCGAAACAAGAACAGATGCCTCAGCAGATGGTGTGCAATTTGCCTACCCAACACTCCTGCTCCTCATTATGGAGGATGATAGCAAGGATCCCAAGTAAAATCCTGTGCTTCCTAAGGCTTCCTCACAACTGTGACGCTGTTTAATCTAACACAAAGATCCCTGAGATATGGAAGATTCTCTAATTTTCTAATATGATATAATTGCCCTGCTTCTTTTCTTTCTGCTCCAAATAAACACATGATACCTGGAGGTGCCCTTGGAACCACCCTGAGCATGAATATAGAGGCCAATTAAGAATGTTAGAGAATAAGTAAAGCCAGAGCCTGGATTTCTCCAGTTCACCTGGCTCTTACCCAGTTCTGCATCACCTACCTCTGACTCAGATACAAGAATAAATATGAATCTAAAACCTGTAGCTCAGCTCCCTCTGATAAGTGGTCTAGCAATAGTGGAACCTCAGTGCCTCCCTAGTCACAGGAACTTCAATAGCTGAACATGGTAGAAATGATATTCTCTTTACAATACTTTTTTTTAATCTGAAAAATTAATCCAGAACCTCAACCAAAATCCTGGTGGTCTGGCATGTTTTCGAATGTAGAGAGATAATACTGTGCTAACACCAAACTCAGGTGATGGTCCTCACAGATCTGTGTACCACCCTATAATCCAGAGATGGATCATCTGGTCAGTGGGCCACATCAGGTTTGCCATGCACTTTTGGAAAGTATATTTTACTGGAACTCAAAGGCACTTTCATTGACAGATAGTCTAGAGCTGCTTTGCTGATAGAGACAGAGCTGAGAAGCTGCAACAAAGATAGTGAGCTATTTATTAACTATCCACTTACAGTGAAAAAAATGTTGTTGATTATCAAATCTATAACTATTTATGGAACAAAACCTATGGTTATCCACACTAAGTAGATAAGTACTATATATAACCTTCTAATAGTTCAAACATTATTTTCTTTTTAAGTTTATGTCAAACAGTAAAAAAAAAAAACCTGAGTTTTTAATGTTTCAACATCTTCAAAATTATGAACAAAGAATGTGATGCTGTGAATTAGGAGGAGAAAAGAAGAATTCCTAAGGCTGCTCTAAGTGTCCACGAATAGTTCAACATCTGGCAAGTTTTCTAATGTCTGAAGCCCCAACTTGCCTAATTTATCCTTTGATTGACAGTGGTAAGAAATGACATAGAGGCCCACTTGGAGAAAACTCACCACATGACCAGCGGGAATGAGCTCTTGTCCAACCTTCTTCTGATCCTGGGTAGCAAATCCATCTTTTTTTCTGCCAACCCATATGTGGTTTGAGTCACTTGAAACACATTTCTTGGAACATCCCTGATACTAGGTCTCTTTCAATAAATCTCCAAATATTTCATGAAGAATTCACCATGTTCACTTGTATTGCCATTGAAATATTAGAGACTTCTACAAGATTTATATGTTTTTTTTTTAATTAGACATTCTCTTTTGAGATGGGATTTTACTATATACTCCTGGGTGACCAGGAACTTTCTGTGTAGACTAGGCTGGCTTCAAACTTATAACAGTCCTTCTGACTCTGCTTCCTGAGTTCTGGGATGGTAGGTATGCACATTAAGCTTAGTTTAAAATATATTTTAAGTCTTACACTATACTTAAGTTTCAAAAATTCTATTTTCTAATCTGACATCTATTTATGTTAGGATTTAAACAGTGAAAATACTAGCCTCACTATCAAAGATAATCTAGGAAACTGACAGTATTTAAACTCCATTCCTAGTGCTTTATCTTCAGACACTTTTAAAAATATAGACCTGAATAATGGTGATAGAGTTTTCTTAACATTTAAGTTAAAATAAACAGAGACTGGTATTCAGCTACCTCAGTAATTACACAATGCATTTTACAGAGGCCTTCATCCAAGCCCATGTACTTGCATGGGTTAGGAATGCGGCATGAGTATACTTCTCTACCAAACCCAGGTTAGACGTCAAGACTGATACTCAGTCCCTTTGTTCTTAAGTTCAAGGACATGAATGTATTTCTGCTCAAATACAGCTGTGGTTGCACCAAAAGAAGCCTCCTTTGGAGATTCCTAATAGGAAAGTAATTATCTTTTCCACTATGTCCTACTGAAGTTCCCTCCTCTAAAGAGAAATTCAGCAGGTTGAGCTTGCCATAGAAGTGTGTCGAAATACAAGCCTGTGTTCTAAGCTATGTGCATGTCCTCTGTCCCCAGAGATATGCACATGGGCAGCTCACAACACTCCCAATTATGGTAAAAAATCACACTCCAAGAACCAGGGATGCTTTAAATGGGCAGATGGCATGCCTAGGTTCACATGATCTCAGAGTCACCAAGGAAGAAACAAAATATAACTAGAGAAGCAATGAGTACCTGAGGACACCAGTTCTGGGATGGACAGGGCCCCACGTAAGGAAAAGCATTGAGAAACAGGCACTGTTCTGACCACAGACACGGTCAGTGAGCAGGAAGGCAACACAGAAGGGGTGCATTTTTCACGGCAACAAACAGCGGTAATCAGAACCAAGAAGGAGCTGGCTGGTGGCACAGATGGCTTCCTGGTTAGGGAAGCTCAGCAGGATACAAGTCTCACCTGCCAGTGACACAGGCAGAGTTAGGAAAGGAAGTAGTGGGAAACTGGGACAAGGGTGGAGCAGGTGGAGTCAGGTCAGGAAGATGTAACTCTAAGGCCTATAGCACCCAGCCAGACTTCTTGCTCTGTTGGAAATGGCCTCAGCCTGGAAGGAAGTTTGTGTGGAGTCCACCGCAGGCTAATTATTCAAGAGCATCTCATACAACACTGCCTGGTGGGCATTGTGTCCCAATGTGAGCCAAGGACTCGGCAAGGCTGGTGGCTCTCAGACCTACTTGCTATGTCAGTACACTTTCCCCAGCCAAAGAGAAACAACTGCATGGGCAGGTACAAAAAAAGATACTTTGAGAAAGAGACTTACACAATTATAGATGAGAAGCCTCACACTCCAGAGCCTAGAAGCTGACACCAAGGAGAGCCGACGGCCTGAGAACCAGAAATGTTATCTATGTCTCCATCCCAGTTCAAAAAACTGAGAACCAGAAATGCCATTGTCCAAAGATAAAGGATGGATGCACCAGCTCAGGCAGACTGTGCAGGCATGCTTCTTCCATTTTGTCATTCTCACAGACCCTCAATAGATTAGATCAGTGGTTCGCAATCTTCCTAATGATGTGACCCTTTATAAATAGTACCTCATGTTGTGATGACCCCCAACCATAAAATTATTCTTGTTGCTACTATGGAGTAGTAATTTTGCTTCTGCTATGAATGGTAATGTAAATATGTGCTTTCAGAAGGTCTTTTTAGGGCCATGACTACAGGTTGAGAACCACTACGTTGGATGGTGATTCCTGGTCACAGTAAGCAGCATCTTCAGCCCCCATCCGGTTTCTTCTGGAAATACCCATAAGATAACTTCAGAAATCATGCTCACCTGCTGCCTGACAACCTTAGCCCAACCAAACTGACACATAAAATAACCATCACAGATGCCTGGCTCCTTAGCAGCCACTGGATAGAGTACTAACAATTTTGCAGTTTAACAGCATATGCAACTGTTTATGTGTGTGAACGCTTTTTCACCTGTGACTTTCCTGGGAGCTAGATACAGGTCAAGCATGTCTAATGAACAAAGCATCAGACACAGACCTGGTGTCAGCATTAGACAAACCTGCTTTAGCTAACTCAGTGTCAAATAAAGTCTATTAGCATCTCACCGAAGCCTTTTTGCACAGTATTTATGTTCTAAAATGATAGCAATATGAATTCGGGTCAGGGGGAAGCAACATTAAGATCCCCTTTACTGCCTTCCTTTTTACCTTTTAAAAATGTACGTGCCATAACCTTAAATCCCTGTGTGGCTAGCATGCTGCATTTAGTGAACACTACTCCTGGCTAAAATGACTGATGCTTCAATGCTTCCATTGATTACTTTATGCCAGTAACTGACCTCCTAGGTAGATACGTGACCAAAACCTACCTGATGGGGGCTAAAGAAAAGCCTGAAAGTGACTTTCCTGAGCAAATAAATAAATAAATGGCCCTTTAAAAAAAAGAATAGGAAACAGGAAAAACATTCTTCTCCACTACCTCTTTCCATCTTGAATTTAAATGTAGCCAGAAGAAGACACAGTGGATGGAGCTTTGGCAGTTATTTTACCACTATGAAGATGTAAAAGCCATGGCCACTGACACTAGCATTGAGCTGCAATTAAAATAAGAAATTCCACCTGTAAACTCTGTGTTATATAAGAAGAAGTAAATATACTGATCAGTGATTCTGAAACATTACTGTGCATGCAAAAAACAAACAAAAAAAAAACCAAGGAAGATTTTGATAAAATACAGATTCCCTTTAGCACATCTAAGGTGTTGCCTACAATCTGAAATTCCTAGAAAGCTTCAGACAACATCTCTACAAACAAGCAAGAACTTGAAACAGAACTACTTACATACTGGAGTACCATTTGCTGGAGGCATTTCTAGCACACATAATGGGCAGCATCAAATTCTGTTCCCATCAGCAGCACGGCCATCTTCAAAGCTAGAGGTATACCCAGAGCTAGACAAATGGGATTTAAGACCTAGAAATCTGTCCTTCTTCCCAAAAGACAGTAGCTATGGGAGTGAGGGAGCAGGAGAGAGGGTTCAGCCACTAAGAGCACTGGTCGCCCTTCCAGAGGACCTGGACTCAATTCACAGCTCCCACATGGTGACATAACCACCTCTAACTCCAGTTCCAGGGGACCAAACACCCTCATTTACTTTTCACAACACCTGGCACACAGACACACACATGCAGGGGAAAGCCACTCATACATATAGATGATGATGATGATGATGATGATGATGATGATGATAGCAATATTCTTGTTTGAAAAAAAACAACCATGGAAATAAGAGTACAAGAAACAAGCGTCCTCTGATTATATGAATTTATCTGAAGGATACTAGAGTTAAAAAAAAAAGAATAAAGACACCCTTTTCTACAGTCACTTCTATGCTAGTGTATTGAACACTTGCCCATCATGAGAGGCTCTGGCTTTTATCTCCATTCCTGCTTCCTGCAAATAATTTATAAAGTATTGGTGATAACAGAGTGATTACAAAACCCCTTCTTTTCATAGGTAATATCATCAGATGAACATGTCATGCAACATGCTTTGGGGTTGTTATATATTATTCAGCTCATGAGTCCACAGAAAGCACCATGAACTGCAAATCACGATGCCAGAGAAAGTACTTTCATTTGGTGTAAAATGCACAGCACTGCTCACATCCGAATTCTGCACTGGGATGCACACACAACATATGAGCTATGTGAGGAAAGGGAAGCCACTCACACTGCACAGATCATGAGACAAAAGAAATAACATCCACCTAGGTCCCAAAACTGCAGTAAGAATAGTGTGCTCCTGTCTCAAATGACACTTAAATGCACAAAGTTAAAACTTAAAGAAAAAAATGCTTAGACTATGCAAATGCCTCCCAGCATGCAAATTACATGACAAGGAAGACAGGAAGGCTTTCAGGATGAAAGGCAGCTATAGTCCAATAAAAGTGAGAAGCCTGGAAAAGCTGAAAGAGAGAGAAGGCAAAAAACGAAAGGCTCCAAAGCCCCTAGCAAGTAAGGCAGTCCTAGAGTCTCCTGGAGGCCCAGACTGACTCAACTCCACTTTCCGTAGGATGACTGAAAGGAAGTACATCTGGGATTGTCATTAACTCTGGCAACTTTGGAGGGCAGTGAGGGGACATTATTATGTGGAGTCAGAAAACAGTGGAGGAAGCACCTTAAAAGTGGGTGGGCCTTAAGGAACTCGAGACATGAATGTGACACTCAACTGGAAATGAGCAAGTCCATTTCAATTAGAACACTCACTAGAACAGAGTAAATTCTTCTTTTTGATGTATAAAACACAAGGCCAAATAATACAAAATCTAACTTGCCAAGAGAATTCCAATAAAACGCAAATGACTGGTGCTTATGTGAGAGGTGCCAAGATTAACAATCAAAACACTATGAACTGCTCTGTGAGCCTCAAGTGATCACTGCATCTATTCTTTTTTTTAATAATTTATTTTTTATTTCTTCAAGTTACATCTCAATCACAATCCCCTCCCTACTCTCCCCTCCAGTCCCACCCTTCCACCCTCCTCCCCCAACCCCCCCATCCTCTTCCCTTCTTTCTTAACAATATAATTCTTTTTTTTGGGTTTAAGGTATTTCTTTTTCCCCCCAACAGCTCTCCCTTTCAGTCCAAAAAATGGTTCTTTTTCTTATAACTATAAATACAATACAAAACAACAGAAATAAATAGGCCACAATTATAAGAGTTATATGGCTTAGCATACATTCCCAATGTCCAGTCCATATGTATTTGGCACCTGACTTTAACATTCTACTATCTAACCATCTCCATGTGTTTAAAGTTCTATATCTAACTCAGCTTTCATACTAACTTGCCTCATAATTTTAAAAATATCTTCTTAGATCCAGAACGCCCTCTTGATTCCTAAACAACTCAAAATTGATCAGAGAAATTGGGCCAAATGGCTGAAGATTGGTGCTGTAATGTATGGAGAGAAAATGGGAACTGTCCAGGCAGCCACTGGTATGTCATTTCTTAGTTTTGGAAGCTGCAGGCCCTGCACTTCCTATATAATCAGATATATTTATCCCTCTCAGGTCTCTGAGGTGGTTGAAGAATAGATAGCTAGAGTCTCATAGTTAAATTTTGAGTTGTTTAGGAATCAAGAGGGCGTTCTGGATCTAAGAAGATATTTTTAAAATTATGAGGCACTGCATCTATTCTTAATCTTACCAACTATTTCCCTTTCCCATATCAAGAATCTACTCATGTTAACCTGGTGTATTAAAATATAACCAAATTTGGTATTCATTTCAACCAAATAAAAAAGCCTCAGAGTCAAGAGGATTTAGATGGCTTGGAAGACAGAAAAACGCAAATGTCAACCACATGAATGTTGGCAGGGTTCAGGGGGATACATTTCACATGTGCTTAATCAGTATATATATATATATGCTCACAAACACTGTAAGTGTAGAACATAAAGATGAAGAAATACTATTCTATCACAATTTATAATACTTTTGGACCTGGTTTAGAAGATAATTTCTTTGGTAATTTTTTTTATTATTTTATACATTAATAAGTGTTTTTCTATGTAAGATCCACAGGTTTGCCCAAAAGTCAAGTGACCCCACGGACTGAAGTGCAAATCAGCATCTCAGCTCAAAGGAGTCAACTCACCTAACAGAGTTCAGATTCTGTCAAATGAGTGAGTAGGCTCAGATAACAAGGCAGTAGAATTACTTCACCTTTCTAACTTATGCACCATCCGACAGCAGTTACCAAAGTAAGCACCTGCGGATGACTGCAACTCTTGATCTGTCCCCATATTCACACCTGCATTAATTTCCCAAGGGTGGAGGGCTGCCATAATAAATGAGCAAAAGCTGGCTGGCTTCAAAAATTAACACACACCAATTCTCCTGCACTTCTGAAGGCCAGATGTCCCAACTCAAAGCAGTAACCCTGACAGCTGCTCTCTACAGAAGTGCTGAGGGACATTCCACTCCTTGCATTGCCAGCTTTTGTCCTTGGAGACATTCCTTGTCTGGAGGTCACATCGATCCAATCTCTATTTTCATCATCACATTGCCTGTCTCGCTGTGGGTCTCCCTGAAACTCCCTCTGACTCTCCTTATATGGATAGAGAGAGACGACTTACTCAACACCCCCAAAAGTTATTACTCTAAAATATCCTTAATTCAATCATATGCTTTGTCAGATGTGGGTTTCAGGCAAATTTTGGCCTAACAAAACACCGCTTGTGATATCCACTTATGGTTCCTCCTATCAAGAAATGAAATCTATCTCCTTCCCCTTGATCTAGACTAACTCTGGGACTTGCATTGGCAGGTATAATGCAGAAGATGTGACTTTGTACCAATTCACTGCCTTGGTCACTTGGCTTATTTCAAGAGTCCACCTCTTGGAGCTGAAGAGAAGGTTCAGTGGTTAAGAGTACTCCTTGCTCTTCCAGAGGACCTAGGTCATATTCCCACCAGGCACTTGGTGGCTCACAACCTTCTATAACGCTAGTCTCAGAGGATCCAACACCTTCATGGGTACTGAATGCACGTGGCACACTGAATGCAAGTATATATATACTTGTATGGAAAGCATCCATACATATAAATAAAAAGAAATTAAATGAAAACTAATAAAAAGGCCCTCTTACTGTCTTCTTGTCTCTCCTGAAATCCAGCCTCAACCATATGAACAGGCCTGGGCTAGACTTCTGCAAGAAGAAAGGCACCTAGGCCACTCACCCCACCTTCAGCCTATACAAATCCTTAAGTGTGAAGGAGGTGGCTGTCTCAAACAAAGCAAATACTAGTCAAATCACCAGCCACCATGCCACGAGTCAGCTGAGTCAGTCTGGCTTCTGCACTTCAGAATAGTCAGAACCCTTACAAACTAATGAAGAACAATAGATACTTAATGTTCAGATCCATTGACGGAGGTAGTGTGGTAGTGCGGTACTCTTTCCTTGCTGAAAGAAAACTAACAGCCATTACTACGTACTGCCAGGTTCGCAGCTTTGCAACACTGAGTGCATACCATTCTGCAAATTCAAAATGGAACTTCACTTAAGAGAAAAGTTAAACTTTTCAGTGAAATTACAATAATTTACTGAAACACTCATTTTATTTATTACCACATAAATTCAAAAAGTGCTGGAGACTGCTCTACTAGCCACTTGAGGCTTACAACTTGAGGTTTCAATAGCGTGTAGGCAGAAACTTTGCACTGTATATGGCCAGCATGAGCTCTTCTTCCGTGTGCCAAAAATCATCTGATTTTCATCTTTGAAAGTTAATAGTACTTAATCTCAATTGGATTCATAACTGTAATTAAACTAGTTGTAAGATTAAAATTTTTTTCCAGGACCCTATCTGTTTCCTTAGTAGCAGAACTAAATGGATTTTGAGTTCAAGTTTCTCAAAAATATTTTGGAAATGTCATTTTGTTCTCTGTGACATTATATGGCATTCTTTTATAGCATTTTAGTTGAATTCAATTTGCAATGGGAAATGAACAAAAGTCCCTTGAGGCTTTATAGGAAATGTGGAAGAGTTCATCTCAGAAGAGAAAAAGGAGATTTGTGACTAGATATCCAAGTAGTACAGAGCAGGACCCCTGTCAGATCAAGCTAACACCTTAAGGTGAAAGGTCACAGACAGACACAAGGCATGATTGCTCACAAGGGACAGTTCTTCATCTGTAGGACAATGAACTGCCATTCAACACCAGTCTTCAGCTATAACCACCAAAGCCCATGATACAAAGACTTCAGATAAAAATTAATATTTAGGAATATGTTTCTGTTCTCATAGTTCACATGAATACATTTAAACCTCACAAGAACACGTTAGATAATTATTAATAAGAACTTTAATTTCAAAGATTCGAGAGAGTTAAGGCATAAACTCATCTAAGATCACAGTTAGAAATGACACAGCTAGGCTCTGAACCCATGGAGTGCCACTCAAAAGCATCCTTATCACACCTCTGCATTATTTCCTGAAAGCCAAATTCCAGACAATTTCAAGCTTGAAACACAACTGAAAGGCTATGGACTTTTTTTTTTTAATGCAAATACTGGCATAGTCATAAGAGGCCTTGAGAATTATCCCTCCAACCTCCCACTGGCCATGTCTCTCTCTCTGATGGTCAGGAACAGAGGGGTATTACAATCACAGTTAGCTTCAAAATGCAACTGCAGACATTTTGAGAATTACAAAACTCACTCAGAACCCCATTGAAGTCACTTATTGCCAGGAAGCCTTGCCTTATCATAAGAGAAATCCCTCCTGGGTTAATTTGAGCAGTCATAAAGAGCAGCTCAGCAGCATTCTCTTTAAATAAAAATGACTAATGCGTTCATCCCACCCGTGTACTCCTCTCTAAGGTCATCAAGTCAATTTTTAGCCATTCTAGATTTTCTATCCCATTAAATCCTTTGATTGCTCTTTGAATCTTCTGTAATATTTCTACATCTCTCATTAGGGGCATGGCATAAAATAAGTGATACCACTTAAATTTCTTTTTTAGATCAACAATAAATATATATATTAAATATTATAGAGAGCATATTTGTGCTAAAAAGTAATTTATTCATTGATGAAACAAAATTCAAATGTGACTGGATATCTTGTGTTTTTTTTTCTAAATGTGTTTAGCAAAAAACAAAACAAAACAAAAAACTCTTTAGCCTTGTCAAAACCCACACAATTCTAATTGAGAACTCAAACTGCTACATGCATCATAATTACAGGAGACTACGAGGTTTCCAGGTCCAGAGCTTCTGCTCCTGGTGGGGCCTGATGGAGGTGGGGGAACTTGGGAACCTGGATTTGTAGGAGGCATTGCAGATGCTACTCATCTGGGGACCTACTCTGACCCCTAGCTCAGACAGGGTATGAAGAAGTACCCCAACACATTTAGAAAAGCCAGCTACACTGACACACCCAGCAAAAAGCAAGTGACCCACATCTGTGTTCACTGAGGACTCAAGTTCTGTTATCTCATAAAAAGCTTGAACTTCAGAGGAACTAGTCCTCTTGAAGATCAAGTAGATTATCACTTTCAAACAAATCTGTCTCGTGTCCCACGACTCATCCCCGTGTTTTCACCTCTACTGAACTTGTCCCTCCCCCCCGGGAAGAATCTGGAAAAGATTCCACCCCAAAACCCCTTCTGTGCAGCTGATCTCCTCATAATGACAATTACTCTTTTAACCTCTGAATTGTCTTCAACCTGTGAGCCCTGGTTAGTCTCCCAGCTCCATGAGTCTGACAGTATAGCTGCCAAGTTCCTCAAGCACAAAAGTGGGTAGAAATCCCGGGGCACATTTGTTGCCTTCTGCTAACC
Organism: Lophiomys imhausi; assembly: GCA_907164525.1. Lineage (NCBI taxonomy): Eukaryota > Metazoa > Chordata > Mammalia > Rodentia > Muridae > Lophiomys > Lophiomys imhausi. The sequence goes on from CAJQZJ010032828.1 coordinate 3,621,950, forward strand.
ACTTCCCTTGCCCTCTCTCCTATACCTAACTCTCCTCCCACACAAACTTACTTGGGTCATCAGGGCCCTTACATGCTTCTGTCCCGTCTCTGGCAACCTTGTTCATATGCCATGAAGAAGGTCAGCCTAACTTGATAAAACCAGGAGAGACCTCGTTGAACAGAGCCAAGTTATAACAACCACAGTTATCCCAGGGTGGCCAGCCCCCTACTGACTGCACGGCCACAAGGAAGCACAAGTGAGCAGAGTCGAAGGCACCAAAAGTACTTAGCTGACCCTGAAATTTGTGACCAAAAGTACAAACCGAGGTTCTAGACGGTAGAATCTAGAGGGAAGACGGTTTAACATCATCACGGCCACAGGTAACTAACTTAGTCCTGGTATCACAGGCCTGGGTTAGCCCAGGCTAATGAGTGTCAGAGGAGTGGCACCCACATGGCTTTTTCCTACCAAGTCCCTCTCTCTAAAGAAGGAGCTGATTTCAGGATCCGCCAGGCTTTGCCCTTGGTTTGTCACCACCCATTTCTAAGGCTACTCTAGGCATCTGCTGACTCATCCCCCGGCCTCCAAGCCCTGTCATGGACAACTGTGTGCAGTGTTGATCCACACTAACCAAAGTGCTTTCGCTTCCTTTTCTCTCATGCATGGCGACCTTGTTTCTCATTTTGCTTTTGATTCGGTGGCTTTAAAAGGTTTTGAGTTCTATGTATGCTGCTCCTGTCTGCACTGAGAAAAATTAAAAAGCGATTGACAGACCAACCTGCCACTTCCAGCTTCCCTGACAGCAGGAAATGCAGAGGGGATAAGTGTAAGTGCAAGACGAGCAGGCAGAGGGGAACGTGACGGCATTTTCTGCAGCCAAAACTCATTTCTGGCATCAAGAAAAGCAGATAAGCAGTGTCATTCAAGGAAGCATTGCTTTTGTAGTTAAATCTTAAGTCTAAAACCAGCAGAAACGTCTTACTTTTTCATTAACTCCCTATTTTGCTTGTATTTCACAGAAACCCGGATATGTCTGAATATTTCTGAATATTTCTTTTACATGTTATTATCTTTCCTTCTACACCTAGAAGAGAAGGGAAATGGAGGCTGGCTTCTGGCTAGTTCAGGGATTTCTGTGACTGCAACAATGCTTTGCCACCAGAAGGACACATGGTAACAAATACGATGGATGTGTGGTGTTCCATTAGAGCAGGCAGTCAGGGAAGATGATGATGGCCAGGCTTGTTGGACAGAATTCATATTTTGCCTTCCCTAACTCTCTTACCATCTGTGAGGACCTCCATGAAAACAACGATGATGGCAACAACAACAATGAAATACAATTAGTTAGTAAGAGAAGTGACAGGCCATGGAAAAGAAGAGACAACGTCAATGACAAGCAAGAACAGTAGACAGAGACAGAAACTCGGGGGGTGGCATGTGCTACCAAGCAATGGAAGCAGAACAGCATAGTAGACCAGAACTGGCGACAGTATGTGGGGTCTGGATTAGAGCTGACAAAAGACAAGTTTAAGGACAGTGTAGAATACCTCATCACGCTTATGAAACAACAAATGAGCAAAGCTGAGGTGATAAAGCTATGCACACCAGGCCTGCATGGGCCCCATTTCTTGATTGTTCAGAGAGCACACAGAATAGAAGGGCCAGGCAGATAAAAAAGAGGCAGAAAAAAAAAATAGAATTCTTAAGGGTATATTATGAGCTTTACTTAACTATATTATTTTGAAGTCACTGAACACACAACCCCAAAACATGGCATCTTGGGAGACATTTCCTAGCATCTTCCCATTTTTTTTCTACATGAAAGCATGTCCTATGCCCCTAAGAAGAAGATGAGCATTGCTATGCTCCCTCGTTTATTGTCATTAGACCACATTCTTTAAGTCCAGGGTCTCTTACTACATAGTGTTATATATTCATGAAATATTCATTCATTAAATAGGTCCACAATCTACCTGCAAATTGACCAGTATTAAAAGGCAGATGCGCCAGGCCTGGTGGTACACGCCTTTAATCCCAGCACTGGAGAGGCAGAGGAAGGGGGATCTCTCTGAGTTCCAGGCCAGACTAGTCCACAAAACGAGTCCAGGACAGCCAGGACTATTACATGGAGAAATCCTGTCTGGGGGGGGGGGGGGGGGGGCAGATGCATCCCAGAGAATAGCAGTGACTACCAGAGATTTCCAAACAGAAATATTTACAGAGGCTGTTACTTACAAGGATTAGCACAGGGGGCAGGAATCAGTCCATTTCATTATGTCTTCTTCACTATTTTCTTTGTAAAAATCAAGTGGATATATTACTATTATTTAGAAAATAAAAATGCTTCCTTATCAAAGGTCTAATCTAATAGGTGATCTAATAATATAGTAGGTGATCAAGTTGACTATCCACAGGTACAGTAGGGCACATTTTTAAGATGAATCAGAAAGTCCTTTAAATATAATCTACCTTTGAATGCCATCATTTATAGCATGGAAAATAGACTAAAAGGTTCACCGATGAAGGAACTACTAACAATTTCCTCTTCCCTTTTACGCCCTGGAAAAATCAGTGACATGGAATTGTGTTATGAAAACCAGTCACGACAGCAGCTCTCCAGAAACGTGGCACTGCCCGGTGGCACCATCATCTGTGCAAAGGACTAGTGTGGCAAGGTCCTATTTGGAAACCAAAGGACATGCTATTCCCCAGGCTCCTGCTGGGCAATGCAAAGAGATATGGACACAGACAGATGACTCTAGGTAATTCTACCTTCTCCTCCCTACCCGTGCCCAGCACAGCCTACATCAGTCAAACAGTCATCTCAGGCTGCCAGGAAAGTGCACTTGTATCTGGAGGAACTAACCTCCTGAGGTCTGAGCTCTTTGCCTACACCGGAGGTGACAGCAAACGGGTCCACAGCTGAATGTTAAAACACAGTATGTCACTGAACATCTACAGACAACTAGCCCTTTTACTGTTCTTGTCTCCAGACACCCCAGCACCTCCATGCTAATCCACCTGCTCTAACCTGTGGCCTGGGCTACTGTGGGCACTCGTTGCTGTGTCCAAGCCTGTCCTTCTCTCTAGCACAAGTGTAGTGACTACTACTCTAGCCTCCCAACCAACGTTGTTGAAATTACTCACAAAACTTGGCTCTATTGCGACTGCACTCCTGACGGAAAACTTTGCTCATCATTGCCCCCCAGAGCATATCAATAAAAAAAAAAAATAATGTTCTCCAAGCACAGCTAAGTGACCTATTACTTATCATTAAAAAAATTAATAAAATGCTAAGCATGATGGCTCGGACCTATAAATTCAGCACTTTGGAGGTGGAGGTTGAGGCAGGAGTATTTCCACAATTGTGAGGCTAGCCTGACCTAATGGAGTCAGACCCAGTTCCGAAACTTCAACACACCTCACACACACACACACACACACACACACACACACACACACACACACGCATGCATGCATGCACTTACACACATGTATACATACACACACACACACCAAAAATATTTTTAAAGAAAATAATCTTGTAAAGCTCATATAGTATCACTTACTCTGGGAGAGATTACTTCAAAGTAACCCAATCCTGTCAATAGTCTAGAATCTGTTCAAAACAATCAGTTCAAACAAGTTCAAACAAACTCAAACAAATTCTTGGACATTTCATTATCTTTACCTTCAGACTTTGCAGACTTTAGGATTACTCATCTCGGTTTTTAATTCTGTACTTGCATTACATAACTTTTAGTGTGGTGAAGGAGTTGCAGGATGACATATTCTGTCTCAGATTTGTGTTTATAGATGACAATATCTGGCAGAATAATTTATAAAAATGTATGAATTAAACAGATTCACACTAGCTAAGGTTAACTATTTGAGACCGACACAATATCAAACCAGTCAACATTCTAGTATGGACTGGAAATGGCTCATAACTCCCTACCCCTAGCTAAGGAGCTATGAACAGCTGAGGGCTCCTGGACATGGGAGAGTCAGCTTTCTTCAAGGGTGAAGCTACTGGCATGTCAACTATGCTCTGGAGATGTTCTCACATACATAAGTATATGGACAGTATAAACCAGAGTCAATGGATTATTAAATTAAAAAGATATAAAAGACAATATGAGTTTTGGGGGACACGAAGGCAACAGGTGGACTGGGAGGAGTTAAGGTTAGACATTGAGGTGAATATGATTAAAACTTACCGTGTGAAATTCTCAAGCAGTATAAACAGTTATTTAAAAGTATGGGTTCACTAAGCATTTGATGAGTAAACAGATGAATGTCTACTGGGACTTTCTTCCTCATCCTACACTACAAGACACATGTGCAGGCAATCCGCTGAGAGAATTCTCGGTGAAGATCTGTTGATCTAAGGGTTCAAAACTGAGCTACCCCACATATACAAAGATATACATATTGTACATACTTACATACCACCATGTACGGTATCAACCGCAATGCAAAGAAGTGATCCTTAGCATTTAACCTCTAGAATATACGAGCATGTGTGTTTTGACATGGCCATCATTATTTGAATATGAACATACACATATTGATAATACGGGGATTATATCGGCATAGAAACATACAAAAATTGGATTTTTCATTACTTCTATATGTAAGTTATAATGCAATAAATAAAACAATGAGGAAAAAGTATAGCACAGAAATGCTCATGTTTTAAAATTCCTACTAGTCATTTTTTATTCTGTTTCTCTCAAGAGATGATGTGATGATCTATATTTGGAGGACATAGTAAATGTATCATTAAGATGTGATTTAGGGAACTGACTAGAATAAAAAATCATCATCTAGAGTTGGGAACACATGGGATGATATATCACAACACCAATCTGTACACTATTGGGAAAATAAAACATACTTAACTTGTTTATGTGAAAGAAATTATCTTATCCTTTCATTTTTTCCAGGCTTACTCTTACCCAAAACCATAAAACCTAAGAGGCCTTGGAAAGAAAGAGCATTCAGCCACTGATCTCATCTGAAATTGTGAATTTCCATAGAAACTTTCATAGACTGCTCCTGCTTGTCTGGAATAAGTGCCTCCTCCACAAATATCCTCAGATTCATAGTAAAAATTAAAAAATGGAGAAAAGACACAAAGCGTACAACCTAGATATAAAGATTGGTACCTGTGCTCTATCCACTACAGTACTAGAAAACTTTTTTTTTTTTTTATTTTTTTTTTGGTTTTTCAAGACAGGGTTTCTCTGGTACTAGAAAATTTTCAGCTGCCTGTGGGGATAGTATAGTCATTCATACTAGCTAGAAGAGTCTTCCTTGCTCTGGGAGGGAGAAAATAGTAGGAAGGATTTCAGGCCTAAGGTATCATATACCTAAAGATCATTTTAATGTTCTTTATTTTGTCTGTTCTAGTATGTAGTGAGAATTTTGGAATTTTGGTTCCTTTAAAAAAACACAGAAAAGGCCGGGCGGTGGTGGCGCACGCCTTTAATCCCAGCTCTTGGGAGGCAGAGGCAGGCGGATCTTTGTGAGTTCGAGGCCAGCCTGGTCTACAAAGTGAGTCCAGGACAGCCAAGGATACACAGAGAAACCCTGTCTCGAAAAACCAAAAAAAAAAAAAAAAAAAAAACACAGAAATATGAATATGTTTTAGTTTTAATCCCATGTGTGGGGATACGGGGCTGCTTTGCAACAGATGACTATGATTTGCCTCGTGCTCTGTAAGGGACATGGCTTTGCCAGCTGTAGATAGTTTCTCCTAGTGTGTGCCATTTGGAATTCTGGAATCTTTTCAGAAGATGTATAAATGCTAGACTCAAGCTAAGTTTGGTAGCTAGTTGGTGTTGCTTGCAGTTTATTGAGTAGTCGTGCAAAGGAACAAGAAGAAACAAGAAGAGGAAGGAGGAGGAAGAGGAAACAAGAAACAAGAAGGAAGAAAAAAGAAGAAAGAAGAAGAAACAAGAGAAAGAAGAAAAGAAAAAATAAAGAAGAAAGGAAGAAAAAAAGAAAATATCGAAGAAGAAAAAGGAGAAATTAGATACCTGACAGTGAAGATCAAACTTGCCCCAAGGAACTCAAAGCCCCTAATCAGCAGGAAATAGTTTAACATTGTTGCTCCCTTTCCGATCCCTGACTTTATTCAGGGATCTCTTTCTTTTCCTCTATATCCCTTTTTCTCTCCTATCTAGTGTTAGAGTTGAAAGGGAGGACATAAAGAAGTAGAGAAGGGTAGAAGAGAGAAAGGAACCCACAAAGCAGCAAATGCCGGCTACCCTAGTATATCTGTTCACCATACTATGGTGTAAACAGGAAGAAGCTGTGTTTTAAAAAGTCAGGAGATAGACTATGATTTGTGAAATGTGGCACTAATTTGAAAGCTGTGGATCCCTTAGGAAACTGGGCCTTGCTAACAGAAGTGGGTCACTGGGTATGGACACATGGTTATAGCCCAGCTGTTAATTCCTGCCATTTCTGCTTCCTGCTCTACCACCATATCGTCTCCACCTTGCATTTGCATCAGCATGGACTTTGCTATGACTTCCCCACCATGATGGAAATGAGAGCCTCTGAAACCATGAGCCCAACTAAGTTTCCTCTCTAAACTCGTTTATGTCTGGCATCTTGTTAAAGCAATATGAAAAGCAATTAATACACCCTAATGGAAGGGGCAGTAACCAGAAGAAATAACAAAAACCTTGTAAATTATTGGGAAAGCCCTGTTTCTTTAACAGGTTACCAGGGACCATTTACTTCTTGAGAATATAAGAAGCTGCTTTTTCACTTACGATTTGTGATTTTGTGCAGTTCTCCAAATGTGTATTAAAAACACTTCAATAAAGAGATTTTTTTTTACACACACAAACCAATTAACAGAGAAGCCAAGGCATCTAAGCAACAGGAATATTTGGCCATGGAAACACAGAGGCAATTCCAGCCTATTCAAACTGTCCTTTGAACTCTACTGGGAAGGTAAGTTAATAACAGGATCCAGACTGCTCATGCAGGATGCCAAATGAAGGGAATAGAAGTTTAAATTTCATTCTTACTCAAGAATATGTTCAGGAAGTAAACCTTGCCAAAGCCTTTCTTGCTCAAGTCATGATGTAAACCAGCTGTTATCTGTGAAGGATATTTATGAGATTATTTGGCCAACATCCCATCTCTCCATCTCATAGGCTTTGAGATCAATGCTATGTCATTTACTGTCTTCCAAGGGATTTTAGAAAGCAGCTCATCTTTCTAAATGCCTATGATACAATATGGACATTGGCTGGCTGCTGGAAATTAGGTTTCCCATTGAACAGAGAAGTCTAGTCTAGAAAAATAGTTTATGCTATCTATGGCCAAAGGGAGCTGAGATACTATCAGATATTTCTGTAATATGATCAATATATCCCAATATGCATGGCCTTAAGAGAAACAAAGTTAAGATTGAGATCAATGACTTTCAGCCTCCAATGTCCATCAAAATCTGTCACTTGTGCCTCTGTGCATTAGCTTAATGTTGTCTTAACCAGCAACTGTACACTGCATTAAAACCACATGTGGAGCCTGCAGTGGTGGTGAGAGCCTTTAATCCCAGCACTTGAGAGACAGAGCTAGGTTGGTCTCTGAGTTCGAGGCCAGTCTGTTCTACAAAGCACGTTCCAGGATAGACAGCACTACACAGAGAAACACTCACTGGAAACACAAAATCAAAACAAAAAGCAACAAAAAATAAAAAATAATAATAAAACAAAACACATTCAAACATTTCATCCCTGCCCAATCATCATTATCTTCTCTAATTAATTGACCATTTCCCTTACCTAAAAGTCTTGGGACCAGACATGTTTCAGAATTCAAGTTGCTATTTAGGAATATTTGGATGCACATAAGACATCCAAGCCACTTAAGTCCAAACATCAAACTGATTGTATCCTTCATATAACCCTTGTACACATAGTTTGAGCATAGCATATATATTGTAACTCGATGCCTGCATTGTGACTGTAATCTATCACATGATGTCAGACCTAGAGTTTCCTAATCACATCATGGCAGTGCTTGAAAAGTTTCAGATTTGGAAGTCTTCCAGATTTTAGGTTTCTGTATTAAGTTTGCTAACCTTATACTAACTCCAGGTCCAACCGTGCAGCTGAATCTCACTTGAGACCTGTACTCTATAGACCCTATCACCCTTTCACTATGCACTAAGGGCTGTGGTCCCTTCCCATCTTCCCCTGCCTCAGCCACACTGTCCACATAGACACTCTTCCTTTCCTTTCTTTATTCTCTCCATCATGTTCTGACTTTGTTGAGGGTGGTGGTAACCAACTGACTATGGCCATTGAATTGTTCTAGGCTAGAGAAGATCTGCCACACTGGCTAGTCTTCATCCATTATCACATTCTGAAAGGAACATTTCAACATTACCCACAGTTCCATCTTCAGTATGTTCACTCAGTTTCCCAAATAACCTGAAACCTCTAGCCTCTCTTTCCTGTGTCCTGTGAATAACAACACTGCCTCTAAACTTCCTTCTCAGAAGTCAACAGACACAGATGAGGTCTTCACTTTTTCCCTCAGACTACATTGACCAGAATTCTTTTTTCTTGTCAAGAACAACAGTGTTCTTTTGTGTTGTGATACAAAGGTTTTTTGTCAACCAACGGGCATTTGACCCACTGAACTGCTCTTTCCTCCCTGAACACTTCTTTGGTGACAGTGATTCTGTTTTCCTAGTTTTTTTTTTTTTTTCCCGTCTCTACCAGACACTTATCTTCAGTCCTGCCCTCTTTTTGTTCAAGTGACCCTTCCCTGTGTATTTTCTCTTGCTAGGTGATTGCATATGGCCCAAGGCATTACATACCATCTCCATTTCCATTAACCACATCTCCATCCCTAGCTCTCATATATCCAACTGCTCCTAGCCACAAACCCAATTGTTTACTTGGCATTTTCACTTGCACAATTAACAAATACATTAAGCATCTAAGCTTAAAGCAAAACATTTTTAAAGTCTACATTTTCCCTATAGGCTCTATAATCTCAACAAGTTTCTCACCTATTGCTCACTCACTCTAGCACCCAAGAGCCATCCCAATGCCTCTTTTCCCATTACCTTCATTGTTCAATTCATATGCTGAATTCAAGTTAGTTAAAAAAAAACATGCCCTTAATTATGTATCAATATACAAAGATCAATGCCTATGTAGCCCAATACAATCTTAATATTACATCCATATACAAGGGTCAATACCATTGTGGCCAACTATAATCTTAATTTTGTATCAATATACAAAGATCAATATCGATGTAATCCAATACAATCTTATTTTTGCATAATAATCAATGGTCAATACCACTTTAGCCAAATAAACTACTAATTTTGTATCAATATACAAAGGTATAAGGGCATATTCAATAGTCTGCCCCTTCTTCTTGGACCTTCCTATGCTATGTCTATATCTCATTTTTCTCAAGCCTATGCAGTCCTACATAGGAGAGGAAGAAGGATACAGAAAAGGAAAAGTAGGAAGTCCCTGGGGCTAACCTCCAAAACCCATTAAACAGGACCATTTATCAGCTTGTAATCTCTTCCCTTAAATATCGGAGTTTTCAGGTATCCTTCAAATAACCAAAAAGAAGGGCGGAGAAACACCTTCCCCACCCTCTGGGCATGGGACGTCACTCTCTTAAAGTGACTTCCTGCTTATTTGGGTCATAGTAGTATATTTAACCACAATTGAATAGATCTTTGTATATTGATACAAAATTAAAGGTAACGCTTCCTAATGGTATCATACCTAGAGATACTTAAAAATAAAATGTGAAGCTCTGGCCTCTTGATACCAACCGTCTAAAACGGTCTAGGATAGTTAAGTAAGACAAACTCCTGGTCATGCAAGCTTGTCACTTTGTTAGCTACTATGACAGTCTATCACAGATATTCTCTAAACTACCCAGTAATCAAGTTGCTAAGAGACAAGCAACACTCGCTTATCTAAATACAAGAGATGGATAGGGCATCTTCAAACACCCCAAGAGATCTGCAGAATATGGCATTCAAAGATGTTATCTTAAATTAAGATTTTCTTTTCTTTTTTTATTTTTTTTTTGATATCGAGATATATCAGCGCCTGACAGCACCCCCTATTCTACTCCAAGTAGAAGATAAGCATCGAAGAACCTCCACTGTAAGATGGTTGAATTAGTGGCAAGCCTATCTCTTGGCATGAAAAAAGCCTTTGCACCAACTGCAGACAGACTGCTGTCCAAAAAGGACAAAACTTGGTAGCAGAGAAGTCGACAGCCTAACTCTGCCAAGACAGGGTAGGTAAGCCCTTCATAATCCCTGCTCTACAACAAATGTCTGTCAGAGAAACAGGACCCAAAGGCTGAAGACTGATGCAGGAATGTATGGAGAGAAAATGGGAACTGTCCAGGCAGTCATTGGTATGTCCTTTCTTAGTTTTGGAAGCTGCAGTCCCTGCACTTCCTATATGAGCAGATATATTTATCCCTCTCAGGTCTCTGAGGTGGTTGAAGAATAGACAGCTAGAGTCTCATAGTTAAATTTTGAGTTGTTTAGGAATCAAGAGGGTGTTATAGATCTAAGAAGATACTCTTAAAAGTGTGTTGCAAGTTAGTATGAATGTTGAGTCAGATAAAAACCTTTAAATTCATGGAGATGGTTAGATAGTAGAATGTTAAAGTCAGGGGCCAAATATGTATAAACTGGACATTGGGAAGGTATACTGGGCCATTTAACTCTCATAAATGTGGCATATTTATATCTGTTGTTTTGTATAATACTTACTGTTATAAGGGAAGGAACCATCTGTTGGACTGAAAGGGGAAACTTCTGGGGGGAAGAGGGTGGAAGGGTGGGATAGGAAGGGGGAATAGGGAGGGGTTTGTGACTGAGATGTAACTTGAAGAAAAAAAAATAAAGTATTTATAAAAAAAAAAAAAAGAAAATGGAGGAAAAGGAAAAAAAAAAAAAAACATGCCTAACCTCTCTACACCCTGACAACAACCTCCTAACTGGATTTTCTATTTCCATTCCTATCTTCAGTTCTATATTCACAATCAATTTACTGTTAAGAGGGTGATTAACTAAAATATAAAGTTCATCATGGCTGTCAAAGAATTCTTGTTCTTAAGATAAACAAACAAGGAACATCCACAATATAAAGTAGTTCTTAACTAAGTCTAACAGGGAACATGCGGTTGGCTACTGCTCAACTTAGACCTCCTCAGCCTTGTGCTCCTCACGTTCCTTCCTCTGACTACTAGCATCACACTGAGATCTTCACATCTACTTATGGCCTTTGTATATGCACTTCTCTCTGTCTAGGACATTCGGCCTACCTTTCTTCGTATTCTTGGCTTTTCATCATTTTGGCTTCAGCTTAAAAGTGACCTTCACAGTACAACTGTGTATGATCCCAAGGACAAATGAATCCCCTGTTGCTGTATCACCCTAGTCGTGTGCTTAGAACCTTGCCAGATACATGGTAGATATTCCACACATATTTACTAAATGGTAAAAACATACAAACATAAAAAGCAACCATTTTTAAAACATTAATGAAGAGGGAAATAATATTTTCTAGGTCACTATTGCTATCTTTAATATTAAGCCATTAAGATGATGAAATCTGAAAGTCATTTCTAAATCATCAAACCTAAACAGATACATTCTATTAGTTCCAAGTAGACTATAATTTGGCTAAGAAGTAAAACAAAATATGCTTTCCATTTTAGCACCATTAGCCTTCAACAATATACTCACTGTCTCCAGCACTCTGGGGGCATAAGTGACATCTGGGAATTAACGAACTCTTTGATGCTCAAAGCAAAGACATTGTTCTTACTAAGTTACATGCAGCCTTGACAGCAAATAAGCAGAAGAGAAGCCAATTTTCCTCTTGGATTGTTCTTTCCAACAACTGGAGAACAAACAAGCCAATCTGGATTTTAGAGCAATAAACAGAGAAGATAGTCCACATGATTAAATATGATCTGTCCTTTTTTTTTAAATCCAGGACTCTCCTTTTTTTAATGCAGTAAAATTTATTTATTTGAAATGAAATTTTTTCAAAAGTGCAAGGTTGGAAAACGTTATACATATATGTATATTAAGTAACATCATGTACATTTTTCAAATTACCTGCTGCCATAACCATGTAATGTTTTTGTAACTTCAAGTTACACATGTTCCCTTTTCTTCTGTCCTCATCTACACTATCTCACGCAAGGCTTGCTCCACACAAAAACAATCTGGTACTTTCAACACTGATTTCCCTCAGAGTCATATTTGTTTGGTTGAAATACATAATCTATGAACCACAACCTGACCCTGATGCCTAAACACTGCATCAAATCCAGAAAATGACTTAACCTTACCATCTGCTACATGGTGGCAGAATGCCTTATAGACAGAAAGCATTCACACTTCTGACACTTCTGTTAAAGAATGTTCCGAATTTGGTTTTAATGGAAAAGACAGACACTGGCTAAATGATAAGCCAAGTGTGCAGTGTGATCAGCCCAATTGATTTTCTTGGGTATTCTTTTTTTTTTTTATAAGTACTTTATTTTTTTCTTCAAGTTACATCTCAGTCACAAACCCTTCCCTATTCCCCCTTCCTGTCCCACCCTTCTCCCCTCTTCCCCCCCCAACAGCTTCCCTTTTCAATCCAACAAATGGTTCTTTCTCTTATAACAGTAAATTCTATACAAAACAGCAGAATTAAATATGCCACATTTATGAGAGTTAAATGGCCCAGTATACCTTCCCAATGTCCAGTTCATACATATTTGGCCCCTGACTTTAACCTTCTACCTTCTAACCATCTCCATGAGTTTAAAGTTCTATAACTGACTTAGTTTTCATACTAACTTGCATCACTATTATAACCATCTTCTTAGATCTAGAACGCCCTCTTGATTCCTAAACAACTCAAAATTTAGCTATGAAACTCAAGCTGTCTATTCTTCAACCACCTCAGAGAGCTGAGAAGGATAAATATATCTGATTATATAGGAAGTACAGGGCCTGCAGCTTCCAATACTAAGAAATGACAAACCAGTGACTACCTGGACAGTTCCCATTTTCTCTCCATACATTCCAGCATCAGTCTTCAGCCTTTTGGTCCTGTGAATTCACACAGGAGGAATCCCTAATGGCCGAGAGTCACCTGAAGAAATGCTCAACATCCTTAATCATCAGAGAAATGCAACTCAAGACGACCCTGAGTTCCATCTCACACCTGTCAGAATGGCTAAGATAAAGAACTCAATTGACAGCACATGCTGGCGAGGGTGTGGAGAAAGGGGAACACTACTCCATTGCTGGTGGGAGTGCAGGCTTGTGCAACCACTATGGAGGTCTGTCTGGAGATATCTTAGAAACCTTGGAATAACTTTGCCTCAGGACCCAGCCATACCACTTCTGGGTATACACCCAAAGGACACCTCACGGAGACATAGGGAAGTCTCCTCATCTATGTTCATAGCAGCCTTATTTGTAATAGCTAGAAACTGGAAACAACCCAGATGTCCCTCAACTGAAGAATGGATTAAAAAACTGTGGTACATCTATACAATGGAATACTACTCAGCTATCAGAAACAAGGAAATTATGCAATTTGCAGCCAAATGGATGGATCTAGAGAAGCTCATCCTGAGTGAGCTAACCCAGACTCAGAAGGATGCACATGGCATCTATTCACTTATAGTAGGATTTTAGCTATATCATACAGGATATCTGTACTACAACCAACACACCAAAAGGAACATGGACATAAACTTTTTTTTTTCATTTTTTTTCTTTTTCCTTTTCCTTTTTTTTCTTTTTCTTTTTCCTCTCTTTTTTTGTTGTTGTTCTTTGTTTTTGTGGGTTTGTGTGTCTGTTGGTCTTTTTTTAGTTTTCCCCCCGTAGCAAGGAGACACCTTTCACTGGCAGTACTGCCTCGTAGGCCCCCGGTGTATGAAGAGGCTCTTGGCCCTCATATGACTCCTGATCTATGGTGAGAGACTGTTATGCAGGGACACTCCACCCCAGAGGATCTTGGGTATTCTTGATTGCTATTTCTAACACTGCATACTTTTTTTTTCTCTTCTTTTCTTTTTAATATTTATTTATTACTTCAGGTTACATTTCCATCACAGTGCCTTCTTTCCACCCCTCCCAGTCCCGCCCTCCCACCCTCTCCCCCCTATCCCTTCCATCCTACTCCTCTGGCGTGGAGTGTCCCTACATAACAGTCCCCCGCCCCAGTTCAGCAGTCACATGAGGGTCAAGAGCCTCCCCATACACTGGGGGCCTACAAGGCAGCACCACTAGGGCAAAGTATCTCATTGATAGGAAACAAAGTCTAAGTTCCTGTTCCCCTTGGTGCATTGGTTGTAGTATAGTTATCCTGTACTATATGGCTAAAATCCAATTATAAGTGAATAGATGCCTGTAGAAAAAAAAAGGCTAATTAAATTATTTACTAGTATTTATATTATCATTAATTGATTGGGCGATGGTTAATCCTTAACCACCCATTATAAATGAGCACACAAACACCATGTGGATTTTAACTACCCTTGGCCTGAATTGAGCAATGTTGGCCCATCTAAGCTAGCTCTTAATTCTGTTACCCAAATATGACCCCATATATACATATGTCCCTTTGGACTGCCATTCTCCATGCTAGGCCAATATTCCTGGCCATGTGGAATGAGGTTCTTTTTTCTAACCCATGGTGTGTGTCCTCCTTCTTCCTGCTCCTGTTTGGAATGCATTAATAATCTGTCTAAAGTGCAAGCTTCCTGTTCTAATCTCAGGAAATCCCACCTTTCTCTGTCTTTGCCCAATCTCAGGCCTCAGTATTTTATTTAACCAATCATAGTCAATGTACATAACAGACAGCAAGCAAGACCAATTAACATTTAGAATGCTTAACGCCACCCATCAGATGCCATGTGAATCCTTCTGAGTCTGGGTTAGCTTACTCAGGATGAGCTTCTCTAGTTTCATCCATTTGGCTGCAAATTGCATGATTTCGTTGTTTCTGATGGCTGAGTAATATTCCATTGTGTAGAAGTACTACAGTTTTTTAATCCATTCCTTGGTTGAGGGACATCTGGGTTTTTTCCAGTTTCTAGCTATTACAAATAAGGCTGCTATGAACATAGATGAGGAAACATCTTTGTGGTTTGGTGAGGAATCATTTGGATGTATACCCAGAAGTGGTATGGCTGGGTCTTGAGGTAAAGCTATTCCAAGTTTTCTAAGATATTGCCAGACTCATTTCCATAGTGGTTGTACAAGCCTGCACTTCCACCAGCAATGGAGAATGTTCCCCTTTCTCCACAACCTCACCAGCATGTTCTGTCATTTGATCTTTTGATCTTAGCTATTTTGATACTGCACACTTAATGAAGGAAAGATCCATCTTAAAAGAGGCTTCTAGAAATTTTCAGTATTCATCCTTTTCAATCTTAAATCCCTTTTATTGGTCCTGGACACTTTGAATTGCTTGATAGAAGGTCTTGCGAGAAGCCTGGGTCATTCCTTCTAAATTGACGGACACATCACTATGTGAAGATGTGTGTGTGTGTGTGTGTGTGTGTGTGTGTGTGTTGTAGATGCCATACACAATAAAAAGCAGCCAGGGAGCCAGCCCCACGACCCAGAAATTAGAGCCTTGTCCATCATTCTCTACTGTAGTTTTTTAGACAGGTCTCTCATTGAGTGGCTGTAATGGCTGGCCAGCAAGCTCCAAGGATTCCCTTGCCTCACAACCCACATCTCCAGCACCAAAGTTACAGAGGTAAGCCACTATTCCTAGTTTTACAAGTGTGGTGGGATCTTAACTAACTTCCTCATGTTGTCCATTAAGCCAGCCCCCCAGCTCCTCCCTAGGTGCCTAAAACATTCACACTGTCAGAATGTCCAGGGGTTACAGCAGTCTTTTCCTGTCTACCACCAGGAGTGATTGCTCAGCTTCCATTAGATGAGGACTTAAGGACCATCTGGAAATGCTTAAAGAGTAGTTACTGGGCATTCACGGCTACAAGTCCTCTCTGAAAGGAAAATCCCACACAGTCCCTGCAATTCTCAAAGGAACAAAGGAGAGGTTACATGTTCTGGAAACAAGTGTGACTCATCTGAGCAACTGATTCCAGCAAAACCAGCAGCCTTCTTCCTTGCTCTGCCTTGACAATTCTAACTTCTGACTTAATGCCAACATTGCAGCTTTTTTACACAAAACAGAGGGTTTTGCAAATGGTACTTATGTAATTGAAGATTGACAACTAATATAGCTGGAATATGTGCAAATCACAACAATGTCTGTCACTGAAAAGGGCATGGGGGTTCTTTAACCCTTTTCCAAAAGGCTCCTAGAGCAGGCTCTTAGATTTCCAGTGGGCAGCTTCAAACCAGCAAGTAGAAGGCAAGAGGCACTCATGTATATTTCATCAGGGTTTCTAGAGAGTGGCCCTAAGCAGGGGAGTCTTTTAGATTGCAGAATGCCTGTAATATGCCGCATGTGCCAGGAAACCTACACAGCAGGTGCTGCTGTTGCCTTAGGTACAATGCCACAGCTAAGAATCAGTACAAGGCAAAATAATGAAGGAAAGAGAGGCAAGAGCAGGCAAAAAGAGCAAAACCATACAAGAAAAAGAGTCACATTTTCAGAATTCAGAAATACTAAAAAGGTAATCAAAGTGGTGTGCTATGGCAAAAGAACAGGAATATGAAAAAACAGAATACAGTTGAGAAACCGATGCTGCTACACACAGTTTTTGACAGGGATGCCAAGATCTCTCAATAGAGAAAGAAGTGTACTCAACAAACGGCCATGGGACTTGGCATCCCAAAGCAAATGAATGATGCTGGACCCCAAATACCTCATAGTCTATCCAGAATGGATCAATGGCCTAGATATACTGCAACATACAAGCTAATGAGCATAAAACTTGGAAGAAAACATAAAGGAGCTTAGAGTAAATCCTCCTAGGCCTATCATTCTTATGTGGCAACTGTGCATTAGCAGATCCAGAACATGACAGAGAAGAATCAATGAAAGAGAAGAAAACCTTAGCTTATAAAAATGAAATTCAACTTACAAAACAGAAGAAAACCTCTCCCAATGACATCAGCCAAGGATCAAACACCCAGAATGTCTATAATGGACCTCTACAGTTACCTCAACAAGCAAAAGGCCAATAGGCCATTTTAAACATAGGGACAGAAATGGGATATTTGTCCAAGAAAGAAACACTCATCCAAGAAATAGTCAAGAAGCAAGTGAAAGGTGAAAGGATATGATTAGGTATTCGAGAATACAGAATAAAAACCAGGGTTGGGGATGCTGGCCTGCCGTGTGCAACTGTACAGAGCAGTATGGCCTGAAGTCCCAGCACTCAGGAAGACAGAAGGATTAGAAGTTCAAGGCCATCCTGAGCTACACAGTAAATTTGAAGCCACCCTGTGATACAAAATACCCTACCTTTAGAAAGAGAGAGAGAGAAAGAATGAAAGAAAGAAAGAAAGAAAGAAAGAAAGAAAGAAAGGGAGGGAGGGAGGGAGGGAGGGAGGAAGGAAGGAAGGAAGGAAGGAAGGAAGGAAGAAAGAAAGAAAGAAAGAAAGAAAGAAAGAAAGAAAGAAAGAAAGAAAATATTACAACCATGATGGGGTACAGTTTCATACCTACTAGGATGGCTCACTTTATTTGAAAAAGATAGAAGGCAAACATCTGTTGTCAAGGACAACAACTGGATTGGAAATTTCATGGCTGCTGGCAGAAATGAAAATTAGTAGGTGCTGTGAAAAAGTGTTGTATCCCCTCAAAGAGTTAAATGTTGACATTTAATTTCATCCCTAAGTAGATATTCTAAAGAACTAAAAACAGAAGACAGCCAAAACATAGAACAAATGATCCGTAACAACACATGAATGACAAATGGTATCATATACACATGGTGGACATTTTTGTTTATATATATTATATATTAAGAAGGGATGAAGTTCAGGTTCATTTAGCATAGGAATGAACTCTAAAGCATTGTGTGTAAAAAAGAAGGTAGGCACAAAAATTCCCATACGGCATGATCCTATTCATGTGAAATGTTCAAAGGGGGTAAATTCACACAGAAACAAGGTAAACTGGTGCTTGCTGGGAAAGGATACAGGGAGCAGGACTGAGCAAGAACCTGATGGCAGGGGGTTTTCCTTGGGAGAGATGAAAGTGTTTGGAACTAGGCAGAGGTAGTAGTTATGTAAAAATGTGAATTATTCAGATTAAGAGTTAGTTTTTACAATGTGAATCTCACTGAATTAAAAAGAGAGCAGAGAGAAGAAAAAATCAGGAAAAGCAGCCCAGGTTTTCCAGATGGACTGGCAGTAAAGGAACCAAATGGAAGGAAGGACGTGTTAGTGCTAGCTAATGTGGGAGGACACAAGGAGAATAGAGGGGAGGTGTTTTGGAAACAAAGACAGTCTTGGTAACTGAAGAGGAGCATTCGTATGTAGCTTAAAGAACAGAAATGCCACTGTACAGAGTGCAGAGGACAGAGTCATAGCGGAATGGGACCAGAAAGAGCAGCAAGGTGAGGACAGCAGGTGCCCCATGCTCTTCAAGGCCATTCCTTTACAGGCGTTTTACTTGAACAGAAGAAAGGGCAGAACAAGAAGAAACAGGGCAAAGAGCTACAGAGGAGGAGAAAAGGGAGCTCATCAAAAATCAGTCCTGAGCCTCATGAGGTGGCCTAGTTTTATGTCAACAGCCAGAGGAGAGAAAGAGGAGGCAAACAGAATGGGGACCCTCAGTGTTCAGTCTGTGGCAGGTCCTACATGGGCTATCTCACATCAGTACCACCAAAGATGCTGAAATCAATGGTCCTGTGCTACCCTATGTACAAGCAAATTGAGGTCCAGGATTCAGGACTCATATTCTTCTCCAAGTTCTTTGTAGATTCTCCTCGGGTGTCAACTTTAAAATCACTGGTTGCATTAGGAGAGTAGGACTGGGTTCTGTTTTTCCGTAAGTTCAATGAGGACACATTCACATGTCTTGGTGAAAAAAAAAAAAATGTATCCATCCTCTCAAATTCCAGAGAGCTGTTACTTAACATATTACTGCTGCAGGGATTTCTTACTTACTTGCCGCATGGCTACTCTGGCCTAGTTAACTGAATCCTTATTGCAAAGGTTCTCTAGGACCAGAAGGTCATGGCACCCCGTCACAGGGAGACATTGGAGTTGTCCTCCAGCTGTTCTCCTTCTGCTTGGATGACACCCAACTCTCCAGACAAGCCACAAAATATGCAAAGGAAGGTAGCAGCTGATCTTCCAGGTGAGGGAGCCCAAGGTCATTGGTGGTTTCTCTCCTGGGAGAGTTTATTTCAGTCCTCAGTCCTAGGCCAGCTGCCTCTTCCTACCTGAGGACAGCAAAGACAGAGAGAGCATCTGCTCTTCTTTTAACTACAGAGAAGCAGGCAGGGGAAAGGCTTTTCAAAATGCAACAATTTCTACCTGCTTAAGCATTTTCTTGGCATGCCCTTCACAGAAAGAAAAGAAAGTATTTGGAAAATTTTTTTGAACTTTTTGTTTATTTATTTATGTGTGTGTGTGTATACTTGTGCAAGCATATATGTGTGTGTTTGTTTGTATACACATACTCACGAGAGAGTCTAAAGTCTTATGTAAGTGTTCTATCATTGAGCAATACCCCAATCCCAGGTTTTGTTTTTTTTTTAATTTTTTAAAAATGTTTATTTATTACTTCAAGTTATATCTCCATCAAAGTGCCTCTTTCCACCCCTCCCAGTCCCACCCTCCCACCCTCTACTTCCTCTCCCTTCTATCCTACTCCTCTGGAGTGGGGGGGTGTCCCTACATATCAGTCCCCCGCCCCACTTCAGCATCATATGAGGGCTAAGAACTTCCTCATATACTGGGGGCCTACATGGCAGCACCACTTGGGCAAAATGTCTCATTAGCAGGTAACAAAGTCTATGTTCCAGGTTTTGTTTTTGGTTTGGTGCTTGCAAGTGCTGGCAAGTGCTCTACTACTGAGATACATTTTGTTAATTTTTCCTCATATTTTATAGAAATAGATCCAAGACTGGAACCATTTCAACTGTTGGTAAATCTGTACTTCAGGACAGAAAAGATTCTGTATATCCAATTTAAAATGAACAAGTATAAAATCGGTAACAGGACAAAGAATTACGTCTTTGGAATAACAGGTTATTCTTGGTCAGGTCCTGCAGGGTACCCTAAGTACCAGCATCCTGGTGACTACAACAGCAGAATCTCATGGGCAGTGGATGAAAGTGTTCAAGGAATCCACCAGCTGTAAGGGTAAGAGCTAAAATTCTAGAAGAGTTTTCTGTAGTAGGATTTCAGGTCTTTTCCCATTTCTTCAAAACTTGAGAGGAAACTGAAATCGGAACAAATCACAATGTGCACATAGCCTCTTTAATTGACAGACAGGACAAGCTTAAGCCTGTGCTACAGTATAAAACTGACACCTTGTTTTCA
The DNA here is from genome assembly GCA_907164525.1 of Lophiomys imhausi. Lineage (NCBI taxonomy): Eukaryota > Metazoa > Chordata > Mammalia > Rodentia > Muridae > Lophiomys > Lophiomys imhausi. The sequence goes on from CAJQZJ010032828.1 coordinate 3,642,468, forward strand.
AATATATCCTGCTATAACTTTTGGTTAATGTATCTCTTCTCCAAGGTTTTATGTTAAAATAAACACAAGTTCTTTTCTAATCAGCATATACATTCTCACAGTACACAGGTATACCATATACCTGCCAACAAGATTCTACGATTAACATTTTATCTTACCAGCTTTGATGAGCATCTAGCAGCTTCGTGCATTTCAGAATAAGCTACATGTCTGAGAACACTTAAAGGCTTATACCGTTGGCCTTTCAATCACTTGGAAGACAGTGGTGTCTTTGCAAAGGTGAGCCCAGGGAGCAAGGGAATGCCCACTGGGTACTTAGTGTCTGGCCCAAGGCGGTGTGAAGATGACACTTCGAAATATGGAAATTCTTGTGAAACCAGAGAAACAGAAAGGGACGCATTGCTGACTTTGGCTCCTGTCAGCAAAAAGTATCTTTCCAAAGTCACAGTGTTTGCTTCCTGCCCTTTTCCCCTCCATCTAATGAGCCCAGGAAGCAATTAGCATGAAGGAGCCACTAAGGGGGGATGGGGAGAGAAAGCCAGTCACTGGTCAAAGTGAGGATTTCTGTCTTCTGAAGAAGACATACATGGGTGATAAAGGTACTTCTTTTTAGGAAGAGAAGTAAGGAGTTATGAATTTGCCATCCCCTTCATTTGACTATGTTCTGTCTTATTTTCCAGTTTCTCCACAAATCACAAAAAGGGAGGGGGGATGATCTGGGATATGTCCACTGCTTGGGAACAACTCTAAAAGTAGAAATAAGGATAACTAAAGATAAACGGAGGGACAGGGTTGGCCTTGGGACCTAAGCAACTTCAGAATTTCTTACGGTTCACCTGGCCTAAATTACTGGGTAACAGAAAAGGAGAGAGCTGCTGAGCAGAATTATGAGTTCTGGAACAGTGTGAGAGCATTCCCAGGGCATGACTAAAGGGGCAAAATGTGTACAGCAGTGCAGGAAAGGGCCGATGACGGAGGCCATGAGGCATCAGGTCCAATGCCAAGTCATAAAGTGACAGTAGTTTTGTCAGCTGGAAAAATCACCCCAGAGCTGAGTCAAACCAAATCCTACAGTTTCTCAGGAAGCGACAACCCTAGAGAGAGAGGGAAAAAATAGGCTTTGTGACAAGAGAGATGCTCAGCCAGCCCCTGGCGGCCCCAGCCTCTTGTACCAGTGTCAGCAGCCAATTGACTATGCCGCATGGCACTCTGGGCACAGTCAAGCTCTGCCCAAGCTGTGGACCCATGAAAAAGGAAGTATCAAAGAGGTCAGCCATTGTTGTTATTCCAAACCCCACATTTTATTATAAAGCAGCCTTTAACCGGAGCAGAACCCAATACATTCTAGATTGTGGTGATATCTTACTTTATAAACTACAAAAATCCCAGGAATTTGGTCACTCCTTAGCTTTTCTTCATTAGAATGAACACTGCTATTAATGTCTCTACCTGAAAGTACAAGACGTTTTCTAGAACCTTCCCCCAAACATATACCAAAAACACACATATTTTTTTCAGCCCTAAAATACTGTCCTTTTTGTTAGTATTTCTACTTGTAACTCTCATTCTGCCAAGAATTAATCCTGGAATACTCCATACACCTGAAGGTTATCAGTACACCTCACCTGAAAAATCCAGTTTTTATAACCCCAGGTCTTTCCTGCAAGGCTGCCAAACAGGCAATGACTGAACAGAGTGGATCAGCTCACTTCAGACAGACAACTGTGGTGACTGGCTTCTTTACTGAATGGAGTTCTACACTGGGAGAGTCCCCAGCATTGGCAAACGGTTTTATTAAAAGCAGTAAAGCCTTTTTCTAGAGTTTCTATACCACTATAAAGCTGCACTGTACAAATTGGCCCACTAAAGCCAAATGTTACTCTCTGAACCCTTAAACTGTCACTATTCTGAGTTGAAATTTGTTATTAAAAAAAATGAAGGGAGTTGTGAAGCTGGCTCAGTTGATAAAGTGCTTTTCTTGCAAGCACAAGGACCTGAGTTCAATCCCAAGAACTCACATAAGAATGTCAGGCATGTGTGGAGAAAATTCAGAATCCCCAGCACTGGGGGGTGGGGGGACTGGGGGTACAGGTGGATTCAGAGGGGCTAACTGGCCAGTCAGCTTGGCTTGCTCAGCAAATTCCAGGTTCAGTGAGAGATCTTGTCCCAAGGAAAAGGTGGATGACATGCTACCTATGTTGTCCTCTGGGTTACACATGCATATACATAAAAGTATACATGTGTTTGCATAAAAGTGCACCTGTGTGTGTATGTGAACAGACACGCACACGCACACACACACAGGATCCACAGTTGTTTTTTTAAAAAGTATGACATCTCAATAATGTTTATTAAGCATGATTAACCATCAAATGATAACAATTTGGATATATTAGGATAAATATGCCATTCATACTAATTTAACCTACCATGCCAGACATTCCAGCCTTCAGCTTTGGCTGCTCTGCTGTTTCTTTTCTTTACTGAGACTAGAAAATTAAGTGTTTTAAATTGGAGTGCATAGCTCCCATGACATCTCTACTGGGCAACAGTGATCTCAGAACTCAGGTGGGCAAACATAAACTTTTGTATCATTTTAAAACTGAAGGTGCCCAAGGAAATGCATGTTGTTCCCTAAAACATTTGTGAAAATATTTTCAAAGGATGAGTAAAAGAAATAAGAACAAAAGATAATTAAGTCAGGCTAGGGATATTTGCCTAGTGACAAAATGATGGTGATGGTGAAGGTGGTGGAGGTGGTGGAAGTGGTAGAGATGGTGGTGAAATTTGTGGTATTGATATTAAACTTGAATTTGTTTCTGGAAAGAATAATTTTTGATCGCATGGTATCTTTGTCTTTTTTCTTAGCACTGAAGTCATTATTCATGGCAAAAATGATTTAAAGAAAGCTTTCAAATACTAAATTTTCCTAACTCTAATTTCTACCTGCTGAAACGTTATCTGGGTGTCTTTCAACACTGCAACCATTTAAGGACTTGGGGATTTGAAGGAATAGTGTACTACATCCTCAAGGGAAGTAAAATGAACTTCGGATTATTTCTGAAAGTGCTTAACTTGCACTGGAAGAGAACAGAGGAGATGAAGAATATGACTACAACTTCTTAAGTGAGGCCTTCTTCCACCATTGGAGCATCTTCTCTTGCAGAGGAGGCAGACAGCAGGAACACTACCCACAGCCAAAGGCTAATGGGGGAAGGGAGACACCCAGCTCAGCTGCAGCTTGTGAAACAGATCCTCCAGAACACTGGACCAAGGAGCTCAAAACCTCCACCCACCTCCCCAATCAGGCTGGGAAAGCCTCCTCCTGCTCCTCCTCCTCTTCCTTCCTCCACACACTAGGGTCTCCTGAAAGACCTGATTAATAAATCACATGTGCAGAAAAATCCTCAAGTTCCATACATTTCATTGATGCCGTGGTTTGTTTTTAATGTGGGAGCTTGCTATATAGCCCAGGCTGGCCTTGAACTCTTACCATACCATCCTCCTCCTGTCATAGCATCCCATGTTCATGTGCCACCACACCCAGAGTCAGCTTAAGAATCCTGACATGAATAATAAGCTCTGAAAATGTAAAACCATAGCCTTTCATGGCTGCGCTTGCTGCCCCACAAAGCTCAGCAGTTTTAATATGCAAGAGTTTGAAATAAATGCAGCTCTACCATCTAATAAGCAAGCAGAATTCTGCTCCTTAAGAACATTGCATTTGCCCTACAATATAGATTTAAAAACAGACCAACAGTCTGAGGGCTGTACAGACTGGCCCCATCCCTCACATGAGCATCATGGGACAGCTGCCCTGGGGGCTGGGAGCAGAAGATCTGACTCCACCCCTAGCTAGCTGTAGTACTCAGAGAGCAGGCCTACATACTTCAGGAATTACCAATGAGCTGCCCAAAGGGTGTGAGCTTGGGAAAGCTGCCTCTGCCTCTTGTCTGCTGTTCTGTTGCTTCAGCAAGGGGCAGATCCCCCTCCCCTCCCTTTTGTCCTCCACATTGCTAGAGGGTGGAAGAGCTGGTCCTGCGGTCATGAGAGCAAGAGAGCTGGCCCTGCTCCTCATGTGCTGAAGAAATGGAGAAAGCAGGACCTGTACCTCACCTGGTCAGCACAGTAGACTTTACCCTGATGGTGGGCATGGGTGTGTCCTAAATGTGGGAGCATGGGAGAGCTGGCTCTGCAACTTGTCTGTCTTGTAGCAGCATGTGAAAGGGAGAGATGCTCTCACCCACCCTCACCCCTTGCCATCCACAGCAGAAAGCTGGCCCAGGAGTCATGACAGCAGGAGAGCTGGCCCTGCTCCTCATCTGCTGCAGTACTCTGGAGAGCGGGCCCTGCACCTCATCTGGGCAGAAAAGTTGGCTGGATATGGAGGTGAACTAGCCCAGAGGGCATGAGAACAGGAGAGCTGGCAGGCTCACTAATTCAGATACCTCTCAGGCTCAGATGCAGGGCCTGATCCCAATATCTACCTCATAGATGAACTGCTGGAATGCATGAAGAAGCCAGTCCTGCAGATTCAAAGCTGCAGGATCTCCATGACACAGGGCAACAGCAGGATATCTGAGAGGAGTCCCAGTGAGGTTACAGTACTGATAGTGTAGCAGAAGCCAGAGGCCTTGTACCAGACCAGTGACTCATTGCAATGAAAATTTGCAAGCAAAGAAGTGTGGACAAAAGGTGGGTGACACTGTAAGACACTACGGCCTCCACAACAAGATTTTTTTGTTCTCTGTTGGGGGATGGTTGCAAGGGTGGAGGGAAGCTATGAGGGAGATGGGTGGGATTGGAAATTCACAAAGAGTCAATAAAAAAATTAAAAACTAGATCAGAAAAAAGAAAAGAAAAAGATGACAATAGCCAAGGTAACATATATGGGTTTCCAGTTGTGAAAGAAGTCAGAATAGCATAGAAAATTTCAGGAAGGAAAGAGGGAGAGTATAGAGGAATTTTAATTCAGAACATGTTTGCTCTGGCAAGAGATCACATCCAAAGGTCTATGTGATCCTGCTGGAATAGAGATATGCCTTTAATCCCAGGAGACAGAGGCAAGTAGATCTCCTAATTCAAGGCCAGCCTGGTATAGGGCAAGTTTCATGTAAAGAAAAGCTTAGGTCCAGGCTTGGTGGTACACGCCTTTAATCCCAGCACTCAGGAGACAGAGGCATGCAGATCTCTGAGTTCTAGTCAGTTTTATGCAGTCAGTTCGGTTGAGTCAATGAGTTGAGAGGGACTACAGTGGAGTTGAGTTCATGGAAGTTCAGTTCAAGGAATTCAGTGTTAGTTTTACCAGAGAGTTTTACAGAGACAGGTTGAAGAGAAAATAATAGGCTAGACACAGGTGAAGACAGGAAAAGCCAAAGAATGAGAAGGAGCCAGAAGATTATATTGCTAGAGTTAGTTTCAGGCCAAGAAGGGCAATTCAGTCACAGGCCTAGAGAGAAGCCAGTTTGAATCAGTCACCTTGGAGAGGAGTTTTGAGGCAGAACAGCTGAGTTAAACCACTCAACAGAATTCAGACAGAACCAGAAAGGGTAAGGGTATGCAGTAGTAAGTCTCAGTGTCTGAAAACAATCTAGGCCTAAATTAGATTGTATGGAGGCTAGACGTTTCTAGGACTAAGCCTAGGTAAGCAAATAGAATCAGTAAGCCTCTGATACTAAAATTATATCTGAAGAATAAAAGATACTTTTACAGGAGAGAAGAAAGAGAGCGGGAAAGATGGAGACAAAGACATTGCTGAGCTATACACAGTAGACCATTAGAGGTTCTAAAAGCAATTCATAATGTAATGAAAACAATTTAAAATAACTCATAAAGAAACAATGTACCCCATGCATTAGTTTTTTTTAAGAGTCATATTTTAGTGATTTTCTGAACTAAAATCCCACAGGAAAGACATTTAGTAAAGTTGATTTTCTTTTTCCAATTTTGAAAATCATCTTTGGCTTGATTTAGACATGAATTCTTTTTTTAATATTTATTTATTACTTCAGGTTACATCTCCATTACAGTGTCCTCTTTCCACCCCCTCAGTCCTGCCCTCCCACTCTGTACCTCCTATCCCTTACATCCCACCCCTCTGGAGTGGAGTGTACCTACATAACAGTCCCCCACCCCAGTTCAGCAGTCATATGAGGGTCAAGAGCCTCCTCATACACTGGGGCCTACAAGGCAGCACCCACTAGGACAAAGTATCTCACTGACAGGTAACAAAGTCTATGTTCATGTTCCATTTGGTGCACTGGTTGTAGTATAGTTATCCTGTACTATATGGCTAAAATCCGATTATAAGTGAATAGATGCCATGTGCATCCTTCTGAGTCTGGGTTAGCTCACTCAGGATGAGCTTCTCTAGTTTCATCCATTTGGCTGCAAATTGCATGATTTCGTTGTTTCTGATGGCTGAGTAGTATTCCATTGTGTAGATGTACCACAGTTTTTTAATCCATTCCTCGGTTGAGGGACATCTGGGTTGTTTCCAGTTTCTAGCCATTACAAATAAGACTGCTATGAACATAGATGAGGCAACTTCCTTGTGATTCTGTGAGGAGTCATTTGGATGTATACCCAGAAGTGGTATGGCTGGGTCCCGAGGCAGAGCTATTCCAAGTTTTTTAAGATATCACCAGACTGACCTCCATAGTAGTTGCACAAGCCTGCACACATTCTTAACACCAAAATGAGGACAAATTACCTAAAAATGGCCATTGCATTCACTGTATATTTTTGTTAGTTTACAGGTTTTATTTTGTCTGCATGCATGTCTGTGCACTTGTAAGCCTGGTGCCTACAGTGGCCAGAAGAGGACTTTGGTTCCCCCTGGAACCAGTATTACAGACAGTTGTGAGTTGCACTGGAGATACTGGAATGGAACCCAGGATCCTGTGAAAGAGTAGTCACTGTCCTTAACAATGAGCCATTTCTCCAACCCAAACCATGCAGATTTTTAATTTTTAAATGTTATTGACTAACACTGGTAATAAACTAAGTTCTATGAAGCATAAATAAGCAGAATTTAAAACATACCACCACAAGAACTAAAATATATGCTGAATGAACATTGTGGATATGAAAGAGACTAAAACATTTGGGCTAGTGTGTAGTCTGAAATAACTCTCTGCTGGAATAAAAGGACCTAAAGCAACATCCCAAAACACAACCAGCAATGCTCAGATCCAGGTCCTACACACACGCTTTACATTGTACAAAGAACTAAACTTCATTCCAATTTTTAAGGAATCATTATCCATAGGCTCTAGCCACTGAATGATGCTTAAATGAGACCAAGTGCTTCTATTTTAGGAGCTCAGGGGTGAGGGAGTATATAAAGAACTCTCATCTGTATATGGGGGCAAGAGTACCACAAAGATAACAGCCAACAAGCAGGGAGGCACACACAATCAGTTACTATGGAGATGGGGAAGGAGAAGCCTCACAGGCTGTCTGCTATCCTAAGGCCTAGAGCCACCCGAAGTCTCTTGTCTCATCAAATGCCAGGACATATACCATGTGGTACAAAATCATTCCCCTGATTTTAGAACACGTAACAAGCCACTCCTAAATCCTGGTACTGTTGTGACTCTTGATGCTAATATTTATATAAACACAGGTGTCTCCGTCAACACAGTACACAATAAAATCAACAAACAACCAAAAAGACCCATCTAAGGATAACGTTAACAGAAGTGTGGAAAAAGTGGACCGTCCAGAAAGATATAATGAAAACAAGAGTGAAAAGCAAATGATGCATCTACACTGACTCAAAGTCTCTAAAATTACTCAGCGCCCTTAACTGGACCGTGCCTACTAAGACAAGCTTATGAGTCACCCTTTGGTGGGGGGGCGGTAAAATATAGTGCACCAGACTAAAAATAGGTAGGAACATTCAATAATAAATCTACTTTCTTGATATTCTTATATCATTAAAAACTGGCCTTTTGGAGATGGCTCGGGTAATGCAATTCTTCCTTCCCTTCACAGAGAGGATGAGAGGACGGAAGAAAATCAGCTGGGGTCAGTGCCAAGAGATAATGACACATCTATCATGAGGTGCAATGTCTTGAAGAAGACTGATATTAAAAGTCTGGTGCTCAGCGCGCACCTATAAGGAGGAGCAGGCAAATCGCTGGATGGTGGGAACCACTGAAACATGACTTCCTGCCTCATTAAGGAAGAAAAGGCCAGCAGTGAGATGATCTAACAGCAATTACAAACAGCAATATGAGGGAGGTACCAAAAGAAGTCACTGTTGGCTGTGATCTGGTGCTAGCTTAAAGGACTGACAAGTCTCCATTTGCAAGTAGAACAAATCAGCCATACAAAGATAGTTCTGGTTGTTTGAGCATCTCATGACGGATTCATGACAGAACTAGATGAGTACTGAAGGAACTGACTGGCGACACTCCTGCAAAGCAATGCTGCAAAATAAAGGTTTCTACTGGTGACCGAGCAGAACTGTGAGTTTTTCATGATGGCAGAATTCTTCTAAACAAAACCTGTATCGGACTTAAATTTACAAAGCTTTTCTCTCAATGGCACCAAATGCTTTCTGAGGTCAGGATGCACTGTCACAAACACCAAGCACACAATGAATGAAAGGCTAGAGTTAGTGAGATGAAACCTAGAAAATCTCGGGAGATTCTGCTTGCCTCTCCACCACACCTAGGAAAACAGCCATGCACCACTTTTAAGAGGCACTGGCTGAAAAGATTTGTCTCCCGGATCTTAGAAAGTAAAATGCTACCAATGCAATTCTTCCCCCAAGGATACAAGGTGCGTACTCACCAGGCAGCTGGGAACAACAGCAAGGGATGTCTACCAGGTCAAACCCTGCGCACGGTCCCTGCAAAGAAAGCAAGCACAGACAAGACAAAAGTCAATGTAAAGTTCTTTCAGAGTTCTTGAGTAGATAAGCAATCTTTGGTTTCCGAATCAGAATCGAGCATATTATTTCCTAAAACACATCTGAAGGCTGCATTAAATTACGAATTATGCTAGATTTACACAATAAAGATTCCAACTCATCAAACTGGAGACATCAAATGCTACATGGCTTTACATGTGCTCTGAAAAGGTGCTATCTCCCACCAAACCCCTAGCTTAGTAAAGTAATTAAGCAGCAAATGAACAACAAGGCTACCTAAGATCTTCACAAATAATTGGATTGTCTTGTTCCTGATTATTAGGAAAGTGACCTTAGATGACCTGCAATTCCAAGAAATCGTTCAAATGTCCTTAGATGAACTATCATTTGGAAGAAATATTTCCAGGCAGTACAGTGCTAGTCAGAACAGATTTACAATGGGATTGTATTTGCAGATTTACAATGAATTGCAACTATAAACAAAGAACCATTTTTCTCTGTGTTTCCATATTTTCTTTATTAATAGGCTGTTTGCAACAAATCTGGGTTTGGTGTCCGAGTTTTGGTTCAGCTAATGTTTAATCTCTGGGCCTTTCCAATTTGTAGCAGGAAAAAGTTTCAGGAGGTTATCAGAAGTACATGGGAGTAAGGGGAAGCCCTTGCTGTAAGGAAGCAGGGAGAGAGGTATAAAAAACCAGGGACCAAGAACTGGAAAAATGGTGTCTATGACAGTTTGAATTTGAAATCCTAACCGTCACTTTCTTTGGATGGAGGGTTTACAGCAGAAGGGACATCAATAAGGACTGTTTCGAGAAATACAAAGCAGCAAATACGAGTCTAGACTATGAAGACGACTATGAAGATAAATGCACAGGTGACAGGATTCATTTCAGGAAAGTGGATTAGTGTAGTGCACCTGAGTTTAAATGAACTTCTCTGGTCCATATGAAAATACATGGAGGTGAACATTATCTGAAGCCATGATAAGAACCTAAGTTTGCAAAAGTGGAATGGAACAAAAAGTAAAGAGGAGAGGTTAGAAAAAAAAAAAAAGACAGAGGAAGGGGAGCCTTTGATTTAAATCTAATATTTAGCTATTTCATGTTAGTTTTACCAGAAGACATGCCACTTTTAAAGATGAAATTAGGAAAACCATGGAATTCATCCCAAACTATATGGAGACATTCCATTTGAGTGTGATGTGCAGAACTAGAGAACGCAGTGCACTGCGCACGTGGACTTTACTGATTTAGTGAGTATTCACTAGAAACCAGACTGTGAGCATGAGTGGAATCATGATTGTGCTGGATAGTTGTATGTCAACTTATTCAACTTCAACGCAGTCAACAAACTGAAATCATTTTGAGGATAGAGGAAGCCTCACTGGATAAAATATCTCCCCCAGATCGGCCTATGGGAAAGCTGGTAGTGCATTTTCTTGATTGATGAATGATGTAGAAGAAGCCATCTCACTGTGGGTGGTGCCACCCTGGGAAGGTAGGTGGTACTGGGTGCTATAAGAAAGCAGGCTGAGCAAGACATGGAGAGCAAAAAAAAAAAAAAAAAAAGAGCAGCACTCTTCCACAGCTCCTTTGTCAAGTCTTGTCGCCTCGTGTCCCTGCCTTGAGTCCCTGAACAACTGAGTGATGGGCTGCGGTGGAGAAGTGTAGCAAAATAAACCCTTTCCTCCCAAAATGCTTATGGCCAGGGTGCTTCATCACAGCAATGGAAACCATAAGTAAAAAAAAAGAAGCTACAGAACCCGGACAATAAACTCTGAAATGGTGTGCTATGACTATTCCTACTTTATAAAAGTAAGAAGAGGAAATATTCAAGTATCACACAAATGCCAGGGCCAAGAGAACACTGAGGATGCTGAAACCCAGGCACCCTGAACAGGGTTAATTATGATGGTGCTACTTCCCTAATAGAACTTACTGTACTTCTTATGTTACATTTATGTTTGTAATTGTATATGAACATGAGACTGTAGCTGCTGGGAAGGTGAGGATTATGTGTGTACTGAAAACATCATCAGCATCCCTTATACTTAGCACAAGCCCTGACATTTAATGGGAGCTCAAAATAAACACTGTTTAAAGGGATACATAAGTGTTCCACCCAGAGCTGAGACATTAAACTTAACTCTCTTTTGCTTCTTAGGGCTATGAAACATCCTAGGTCCTAAGAAGCTCACTGATTGTCATGTGAGATCTATCATTTTTTTAACCAAAGACTTACAGACTAGACAGGTATTTTCCCTTTTCCCATCTTTTTTCTGTTTCCCCTATGACCAAGCATAGGATTGCAGTATGTGGGAAAATCAGGGTTTGAACACCCTACTGACCAGTTCATCACATACCATTCTGATATTGGCATATCAGGACAAGGTTGTCATCTGGGAGTGAGAATCCCACCAGCCAGCTTTTGCATTCAGATATTGTAAATCTGGGCACTGAAGGAGTAAATGTGGGCTCTAGAAAAGGAAGTTAATGTGTGGAGAACCAAGGAAATGGATACCAGGTGTGTCTGTGTACCTTCTCTCTGTGCTTTGGCTTTTCAAAAAAAAAGGAGAAAATGTTTTCCTATAAGGTAAAAGGGAACTTTTTTTAAACATTTAATCAAAATGCCCAAATCTCAATATTGTACTGATCCTAGTAGAACAAATCCTGCTGTACATCAAATACTCAATGAGGAGAGACAATCAATTCAACAAGTCCTACAAGAATAAGTGGAATCACGGGCAAAAGAAGGCGGCCTGCTACCTCACACCACAGACCAGACAGGAAGTCCATCACAGAGACAAAACTCCAGCACCCTCCTACTGCTTTCTTCCAGGTCTCACTCTCCTGGACCCTTGTGCCAAGCCCTCTTCATTACTTAACTTTGGAGACAGGGATCTCTAAGCACATGTGTCTTCAGCAAGGTTTATGAGCATGAAAGGAAGGGAGGGACGTTTGTTACCTTCCCACTCCGCCTATCCTGTTGCCACCATGCAGTGAATGCCTACCCAGAGAGCTCTCTACTCTTCCATCGGTCTCTCCCTAAGGCTGAAACTGCTCGTCTGAGAGAACATCCTTAGTGCTGCAAAGAAGTTTAATACCCCCTTCATCAGCCATTGGCAGTGGCTAACCATACCGAAGTACAGAACAGGAGATTCTCCACAGGAGCTGTGGGGGGCATTTCATGGATTTTTTTTTTCTTTAAAACTTGAAATAATGGTAATAGCTTTGTAATTAGCAACATAGAGCCTTTAGCCAGGTTTCCTTCATGTATTCACTTTCTGTGACTTCTTAAATTGCTACAAACATGATGGCTTAAAACACATTTATTAGCTCCCGGTGTGGTCAGTCAGAAGTTGGGACACCATTACAGGGCTATATATACCTTTGGTGTCTTAGAAAGTTGAAATACAGCTTCCTTCCTTTCTAGAGTCTCTCTCTCTCTCTCACCCCCCCCCCGTGTGTGGTGGTTAGAATTATACCATTGTGCACCTCGTGTGTATCTGCCATCTGTGATACCTGCTATCAGGGTATGATAGAAAGTGATGTCCCAAGAAAAGCTAACTGGATGTCTTAGTTAGGGTTACTATGGCTATCATGAAACATTGTGGCCAAAAGCAAATTATGGGGTGGGGAAGAGGGGTATTTACCTATACTTCTATACAACAGTTCATCATCAAAAGAAAAAAAAAAAAAGACTGTAAGGGCAGGAACTCAGACAGAGCAGGAACCTGGAGACAGGAGCTGATGCAGAGGCCATGGAGGAATGCTGCTTAATGGCTTGTTCCACGTGGCTTGATCAGCCTGCTTTCTTATAAAACCGAGGACCTCCAGCCCAGGGATAACACCACCCACCATGGCCTGGACCCTTCCCCATTGATCAAAGATACACATTCAAAGTTGAAGCCAGAGGTTAAATCTTTAACAATCTTCCCATTCCTTCACTCAGGAATGGTCCCAACCCAAAGAATGCACACACTGCACCAAGTTCTAAACCTATACAAGACACTGCTCTTCTTTATGTTAAATGTTAAGAAACTAGATGTCAAGAAAATTGACATTCTTTAAAATAAGTATTTTCAATCACATACAGAGATTGAAAGGAAAAAAAGCATTAATTTACAAAGAAAACAACTGTATGCATATAACAACATGGGCTTAATTTATTTAATTAAATGAGATTATAAACTAATTTAACTACTCTTTCATTCAAGTTAGTTGATTACTGGAAGTTTCACAGAGACAACATATAAAGTACAAAAATATTTAAAAGTATGTTTTACTTATCCATTTTCCCTTAGCAATGTTAAACGTTTTAAATATGTGTTTATTTTATTTTATGTGTGTGAAAGTGTATACACACACATATACTATATGTACCACATACATTTAGGGGCCCTCAGAGGTTAGAATAGACTTTGGATATCTTGATACTGGAGTTATAGACAATCATGAGCTGACATATAGATGCTGGGAACTAAAGCTGGGTCATCTAGAAGTGCAACAACTGCTTTTAACCTTTGAGCCATCTCTCCCAATTTTGCACCATACAAATCCTCTTCCATTATGCCTCAGGCAGAACTGATAAACTGTGAACAAATGGGAACACAGCAAAGGCTAGCCCTAGAGGGAAGGCAGAAAAGCCATTGGGTTCCCTTACCATTACAGAGAAGATCATGGCCCTCCTCATGGTGAAGAGAAAGAAGAATCCCAGTTCAGTAATCTTGAATCACCTTCCATTAATCACAGCCAGCCCTGGTGCGGATGGCATTGCTGCAGGAGCCCATGTACCACAGACCCCAAGGAACCCCACCAAGCTCAGATGCTTAGAATTAGTAGTACTGAACCACTGCAGGAGCTACAAAAGGGAGCTATGAAGATGAAATCATTACAACATGAAACCAGAACATTTGCATTCAAGGTGGATGTGCTGTGGGTGACTCATTTCCCCCACTACACTAGGCCAGTCTGTATGTTTAGGTGGCATTTACTTAGTGAGGGTGACCAAAGACCAAGAGCATCCAGAGGCCCTGTGAACACAGAAGTGAGAACTAGAACTATACTTTAGTTGGGTCTTCATTTTCTACTATTCAGTAGCACTTCCTGTGTCTTACTGGCTATTAACAGAAATCTCAGAAACACAAATTTATTTAGTTAGAGAAATGTCTCTTTCATATGACGCATTGTAGTTTGTAGAGAGCTGCGAAGAGCCGCGCCCTAAAGATGGGGCCGGTTTCCGCCTTTCACCAGCCCGACGGTGAGCGCTCTCGGTGGTAAACAAGTCCATATTTGGCTAAGACCGCTGATCTGGCTTGCTTCCGCATACGTGGGCCTCTAAGATAGCACCACGTGGCTTTACTTGATTGGCTGTTCATATAGTATTTAGCCTATGGGTTGGGTCTGCCCGGGCATTCGAAAGACTGTTTTCAAGGGACCTGAATAAACTGCTTGAGAAGAGCTTTTGCGAGTTGCGTCGTTCTTGCTGGTCGAGAGGAACGCGACAGTAGTTGTGGTTCTTACAGGGTCTCAAGCTATACAATTTGACTTAATATAACATGCAATGCAGCTACAGCATTCATGTATGTCCGGGGTGACATATAAATGAAACATCCCTGGCTTCCCTTGATCCTCAGTGAAGCCCACAGAAGATTCCAGTAGAGTCTCAGTTTCAGAAGCCTGGATGCCTGCCAAACCAGGTAATTATTCTCTGCCTACCTAATTTCCCCAGGCAATTTTAATTGAAAATGGTATTATCTTTTATCCGTTACTCAGTTCTAATCTGTTCTGAAGTGTCCTGTGTCCTGCTTCTTGCCTTCACCATAGGCTCACTGGGCTGATCTCCTTTTGAAGCTTGAGTTGAAAAAAAAAAAATGTTTCTTAAGCTCCCAAGGGGGAAAAAAATCTAAGATATATATGAACCATTTAATTAGTCTCAAACTATTCTGAGGAATACCACTGGCAGACAGTATGAAATATCCCTTTCCTGTTGTCTATTCTTATGAAGTTTCTTTTGTGGACAGAAACCTAAAGATTCTCTTACTGAAACGCACACACACACACACACACACACACACACACACACACACGCACACGCTCTCCTACAGGCTGGGAAAAGGGAGTGGGAAGGACACTGGTATCATTTTATTCACTTAACATAGAAATCCTGAAACATCTTTGAGAAATGCAATGGAAATATGCACTTTGGATGACTTCCAATCACCATGCTCTGAAACCAAAGCTGTCCAACAGTCACAGGGAAGATCACAAGTACATGTTACATATGCAACACTGAGCTTTCCAACATCACTGTTACAAAGATGCAAGCAAGATGGAACACCACTCAATGTTAAAACAAACAAGGAACTGTTGATTAACAACAAATAGGAGGACGAGGGGAGTAGTACAAGAGAAGCTAACACAAAGGGACATATGTAATATAATTCCATGTATATGACATATTTGAATTGACAGAAACATTACAGATGGAGCACAGATTAGTGATTTCTTTTGAGAAGGAGAAAAGAAAGGGAGATGTCCATTGGCCCTAGGAAATGACAGCACAGGAGACCTACACAATGGAAGTCCTCAGGATTTCGTCTGTGTGGGTGGCCCATGGATCTGTGCAGGTGATTAAGCTGCACTGAACACAAACAAACACTCGGAACAATTGTGAAATCTGATAAGCTCAATCAATTATATCAATTTCACAATCGTGCTGGTGTTCTGTGGCTTTAAAGCATGTACTGATGAGGAAAACTAGAAAGACTAGGAAGACAAGATAAAACCTGGGACAAAAAATCTCCATGGTGAAGCACTTGCTTTGTAAGGGCCAAAGTTAACTTGGCCAAGGACACATACTTCCTGAAATGCTGGAGGCTGTTGTTTCTGGAGATAGCAAGCCTCTTTTCACTCCCCTGAACCAGTTCCACTCAACTTGCAGCTGAGGAGCTAGATCACATGTAGTTAGGAGGTGTGCAGGCAGGAAGTGTGTCAGGATAGCCGCTTGGCCCTGCTTGGACCCTATTGGAAACACACGACCTTGTGAGTTTGCCTTTTTTAAGCCTCTGCAAAATGTGTTGCTATTTTCTGGTAACCTGGGAATGGGCCTTGCCAGAGTTCATCATCCTGGCCAGTATTTAATTAAAGCTTGTTTCAAATTTGGCTCAAAAGTGGTAGAATGGGTCTTTCTCCCATGATTCTCATATTTAACAGCTTACCATGCCCAAGGCATACCAAAAGCTGGAGGTTGAATAGAGTAAGTTTAATTTCTAGAATATATTCTTTTTAACCTACTAGCTGCCAAATATTTCCATATAATTAATGCACATGAAGCAGATATAAATATGAAGAAAGTTTATTGTTGTTTTTGTTGGATCCCAAGACTTAGGGATCTACTGTGGACTTTATACGGCATCTCTCAATTCAAATTAACCTCATTTGGGATAGTCAATGGTCACATGTGACAAGGCTTCCAGTACTGAGTAGCAGGGCACCCTTGCTTCAAACCTCTTCAGTAGCACACCACCTTTCCTTCTGGAAGTCTCTCACAGGAATGCTTCATAAATAAAAGCCTTAAATCCTGACAGTTACCAAAAAATGTGATGTTGCCTACAAAGAATAGCACAGGTAGGATCAACTTTAATCTGCACTGGATTGTAGGGTTTTTTTTTTGGAAACTAATTTCTAGTCTCGCTAGAAATAACACGCAAGTAGTTTCAGAAACCACAGTATGTCAGCTGAGTTCAAGGACTAAGATTTTTAACCATCTGAGCCTCTGGGATTCATTGCGTCAGGTCATTCACCTTGCTCTCCCATTTCCCAAGAGTGCTGGTGGTAGGAATTGCTAACACACACACACACAAAAGCTTGTGAGCTTGCTGTGTCAGCCTGGGAATTGACACAGTCCCTCACTAAGGAAAAGGAAAACAAGTGATGAAGTATATAATAGAAGTGCTGGAAAATATATAGAATTAGGCCAAATCTCCTAGGAGCTGAAAAGTAAAACAGGAAGCAACCAGGTCTGAGCAGAAGCCCCAGGGCTCAATCTCAAAAGGCCAGAGTACTCACCATCCCCCTTGCAAGGAAGGATGAAATAAGAAAACACTATTCCAAAACAGAACCTTGGGGAGCAGAAAGAGAATGGGTTTGGGAGTGAGTGTGAGCTCTCTTTGAGAATACAAGTCAATTAACCTCTCCTGGACCTAGTTTCCTTGTTTGCAAAGTAGGAAAATTATCAAACTCATTGTTGTAAAGTTAAATGGAATAGTGCACATGACAGGCCTGTCATATGCCTGCTGCCTGGAGTGGGTATTCAATTATAGTCATCCGCTACTCCTTTACTTCTGCTGTCAAATCACTACAAGAATATAGAAAATGACCCATGCAAATTAAACTAAGAATAGTAACATGAGAAACTCAAGAGCTACTGCTCCAGAAAAAAAAAAAAAAATGCCAGAGAGGAAAAAACTGCTTAATTTCAATGTGTTGTGATTCCCTTCTAACATGCTGCTAGGAAATGGATTTCATGATCAATCTACATTTACAGATTCTTCAGGCAAGTGTAGAGAGGAAGCACAGGAAACACATGAGGCATATGATTCAAAATAATCCAGAAACATGGAAAAACAACAAAATCATGACCTCAAGAATCTCTATGTACACCATCTTCACAAGCATAAAATGTCTTGCATCCTGAAAAACAAAACAAACAAACAAATAACCCCCAAATCCAAAGATATGGTGCAGCTTACCAAAGCTTTCAAAAGCCTGAAGCTCTCTTGTTACTTAAACTTGGATTGCTATTTATATGATTGATTTTGTTTTGCTCTGCTTTGTTGCCACACACAACTGGTCAACCATCTGTTCCATGAGAAAGTACATCATGAGCTAGCCCACAAGGTTCCAATGATAATTTGTTTTTTTACTGATGTACTTGACTACTGTAAACTCCTCAAACCCAAGAACACAAATACTGTTGGACCCTGGTGTTAATGTCCAATTCTGGCATTACTGGAAAGCCCCTGAGCTCAGTGCTAAATGATGGACTCCCTTTTCTCAGAGGGTTCCCTCTTCCACCTGATGGGGGCTTCCCAGACTGCCACACCACATCTTCTACGTGAGGAATGTCACCCAGCCCTTAGAGAGATTATAGGCCCAACTCTTCTTCCTGATAAGAAACTATTCAGTGAATGCCTAGAGGTACCTCCCCCATGCTAAGGAGAACTTTTCCTGCTTTGGCTTTCAGCCAATGACCTTTTTCCATGCCTCTAACAATACCTGGAGTTTTTTACCCCACCCCAGCTGACCATTGGATAATTAGGTACTGCATTCCCTTTCTTATGATAGGACTATGATGCTGAATGTGAATGAAGTATCCCTGGCAAACTTAGCCCTGGTGAATCAAACACATCACCTCCTAAACCTCTCCTCACTGCCGAAGGCTTATAATGTCCCTGTTCATTCACAAAATAAATTCTCTCTCTTCCATTCCTTTCCTCTACCATGATCGTTTGCGACTCTGCTATTTATTTTTGGGTTGGGGAGGAAGTGCTTTTCCCCCATGAAGAACTAATCACTGGATTGCCCCTGCCTAGCTAGGCTTACTGCTGCCACTGCTGTCTAGCCAAGCTCATGTCTAGCCAGGCTCACATCTCAATTACTGCCACTGGTTACCCCAATTGCTGCCTCTAAAGCTCCCATTTCTCCCTTGCCCATACCGCTTGCCATAGTGCTCATCTGTGGCAGTGGCTGATTGTTGGCTGTTCCCAAAACAGCTATCAGATTCGCCCGAACCAAGTTGAACTCCCAAAGTCATTTGGCTTGTTCCAGGAGTTATGAGCTTCTTGAAACTGCCTGGCCCAACATCAGCAGCTTAACTAAAAGAGCAGCAACTTTTTACTACCCTGCAGAGAAGGTCCCTCTCTTCTGCATGCTTATCTTAAGAGGTGTAGCACTTGGTAGTAGAGAAAATCGTTTCTCCCGCCTCTCCAGGATATCCTGTGGCACGGATCCCATCGTCCTGTGTTTCATTCTCTTCTGCTCAGAAACCAGCTTAGCCTGGACCTGCCAGCGGAGGAACTTACACTTCCTGCTTGTTGCCTAACAAGGTACTAGCTTCTGAGAGAGTGCGGGACAAGGCGTAAGCACCGCTGGAAGTCTCAGAATGACAAAAATACTAGCACCAGACCACCAAAACAGGTGCCACACTGAAAAGAAGTGTCCAAATGCACAGGCAGAGAGCAGCTGGCTCTCATTCGGTTACCTATTCATTCTGTTTGGTATTAGTAGGAACTTAAGCAGCTGATGTATGTCCACTTCAAACACATAAAAGGCCCTGGTCCTTATCAGCATCAGTTCTGCTGATATAGGCCGGTCAAGTGGATGATATGAAATGGCTTCTAGGACAGCATGGGAAGAGTCCCATCGCCGCTGCTTCTGGCATCAGGCAACTGGCCTGAGATGCTGCAAGTCATGCATGAGGCAGGACAAAGTCACTATAGGAAACAATAGCAACCAAAATCAAATGAAATGGACAAGTACTTATATGTTCTTGTCCACCTGGGACATTCAAGGCTCACCAAAGACTAGATTCTAAAGCATAGATAGTTTTAATGATAAAGAAAATTAACTCAAGAGAATAATCATTATTGTGCAAGCACATGACAAAATTCAATCTTTCTAGTACCATTCTGCAGTTTTTGTGAAATATACACAGTCATATGTAGGGGTTAGATAAATTAGATTTAGAAAATATATAGGGGTTTCTGATACTGTCTCTTAATTCGGGGCATGAAGAACATTATCAGCATGAAGTCAGGAAAAACAAGAAAGACTTAATAGACTAAAAAACAAGGTTGAAGTCAGGAAAAACAGGAAAGACTCAATAGACTTGAAGAAACAAAGTATCTGGCCTGACATTGTTTTCAGCTGCTAAGTGGGCGGAGCCCAAATTAAGCTGAAACAGAGTTCCTCCTATCTGAGGACAGTGCGTGGAGCCCAGAAGAGAAGAGGCCCCTGATGCTAGAGAGCTCCAAGAGTCCTGCTGAAAAAAGGGCTGGCCATTGATGGCCAGCTCTCTCCCTGAAGCAGAAAGAAGCCGGTGAGCAAAGAAAGCCTGAGCAAGACACCAAAAGGCCAAGGACTGGACCCTGTGGCTCAGCTTTTGCCTGGAGGGGTTTGATCTGTCCGATCAGTGGCCTATGGGAAACTGTGCCTGGCTTTAGGGACTGAGGCAGAGCAGCTGAGTTCCTGATTCAAAAGAAGTAAGTTGGCCTGCAGACGGCTGGGGTCTCCCACAGAGAAGAAAGCATGAAGCCTTATTTAAGGTGAGACTGCAATAACCAACTTACCCTGACGAACCTGCATCTGAGAGATCCAGAAAAAGGACTGCTAAGTGCGTTAAAGAATCTACAACAAAGACTGTGTTCCTGACGACTGAGGACCTGCCCCAGAGACTGTATCATTCTAAAAGGTTATGAAAGTAGTTATTATAATTATCAATAGGGTTAGTGGATAGGTTAAAGGGGTTGTAGGAATTTATAGGATTAATAGTTAAGAAATTGTTGGTGTTTGTTATAAGTGAATTTAGTAATAAATAAATAAGTGTAAATAATAATTTAAAAGTTCGGTTACAGTCATATAATACCAATCAAGTCACAAAACCATTCCCCTGTTGCCCAAACGTCATACTGCTCCTTTGTGTCACACCCACTACCATAATTCTCACACAACCACTTGCCTGCTTTCTCTTCCTATATGTACATACTCAGAGACAAATTCAGGGTTCTTTAGCCCGACATCATGCACTGTATAACTTATCTAAGGTAATTTATACATCATTAGATGGTTCTTTTCCTCTGCAAAGTGGTTAACATTGTATTGAACAGAGCACAGTTTGTTTTTTCATTTCTTCATCCAAAGATATGGGTGCTTCATCCAGAGCAGAAGGGTGCTTCTACTTTCTGCTGCTCACAAAAAGAACTAATGTAAATATACATGGAAGGTATGGGGTTAAGCAGACATTTCATAACTACTTGTAAGTGGCTCTTTTGAATTAGATGCTCGTGTGTTTAGCCATGAGAAATCACTGAAGTGTGTTGGGGAAGGTCTAATAACATTGCTTCTGATAGGCTGATTTCAATGCTGAGATCTGGTTACCGCCCCTTCTAAGGCATTCTCTTGATTAGTTAATAAAAAGTCACTGATGGCCAATTAGCTGGGCAGAAAGAGTATAGGAAGACGGGACTTCCTGAGATTAAAACAGGAACCCTGCGTTTTACACAGAGGAATTGCTCTTTCCACCAGGAGACATGGAAGCAGATAGACGTGTTTGAGAACTCTGGAAGGTAATAGCAGGCACATAACGGTTTGGGTGGTCTGGGTTAACTGAGATTAGCTAATTGAGAGTCTGCCCAGTAAGGGCTAACTGTTCAAACATTAAGAGGTCTTGGTGTATTTAACTATTGGGGAAAGGAGGCAGAGGCTTAAAGGCCACTAGTCCAAGCAATCCAAGGCCATCGGCCTCCCACTGAGCTCCTGCGAATCTTCCACCAAGCCTATGGCAATTCTACCAGCCTAATATAGCAACTTGTATTAGTTGACAGAGTTTAAGTTGCAGGTGGTGTAGGCCACCCTTGGTCCAGGGCTTTTTCCCAGCACAAATCAGGCTGCCAGTTAAGGCGGACCAGCACTGATTAACACCGGCTGTTCCGCTGGCCTAATCTCTGTTTATATTTATTAATAAACACAATTGATAATTAAATTGCAGTTTCAGAAGTGTTTCCCAAAGTAGCTGCACTATTTTGAATCCCTCCAGTAAAGTGTTCTGTATCATCACCCACAGAGTACTATGTGGGATGTACAGTTCCTCCTTATTTTAATCATTTTATATGTGAAGGATGGGTGATGTCTGTATGGGTAAAGTGCTTGCTGAATAACCATGAGGCCCTAAGTTCAGATTTTAAGCAGCCATGTGAAAGTCAGGTGTGGTGGTGTGTGTTTACATCCCCAGTCCTGGGAGATGAAAACAAAGTGGATCTCGGGGACTTCCAAGCTAGACACCCAAACAAAACAATGAGTTGCAAGCGTTGTATGAAACTGAAGGCCCACTAAAACAAAGCTATTTCCTCCTAGCCAAAAGAACAAGTCTGCATCAGGATAGAGACCTAACATTCCAGGTGGACTAGTCAGACACCTGGCCAAGGGACCACCCATCAGAAAGGTGGATTCACTTACCACTATGGCAAAGAGATGGGAGGAATAATTTTCCCTTTATGACTTTTCTTTTAAACTCTAATAAAATTGTTCTTAAGCTTCCTGCTAAGCCCACCCTTAGGTATTAAAATACTGAATGAGGACCTCAATTTTCCTGATAACATGTAGCACCCCAGATGGGTTCCAAAAACATTGCTGGTAATGCAGGTACAGTGAAAAATGCTGTCTCAGATAAATCAGGTGTTGAGTGACAGAAGACAACACTCAATGTCTACTGCTACCCTCTGCACATGCACATATGAGTGCACACACATCTACACACACAAACACTGCTAGCCTCCACACATGCATACATGTGACACACACAGATACATAAACCACACATATGTACACACAAAAAGTATACACATGATATCTCAATGTGGTGTGAAAGTGAGAATCATTTAGATCTACTGAATTTGAGAATGCTACATTTTAAAATCACTAACATATTCTCTCTGTTTTGGAGAGTAAGCAAAGGCCTGAGTAAATCTATACAGTTGAACTACAGAGATGGCCTGTTAGTAGGAGAAAAATTATTTCTACAGTCTTCCACATATGTACTCACATCTACAAATAATATTCATATACTTACAAATAATAATCACAAAAAATTTGTATTAGATAGGATGAAATAATTCTAAAACAGTCAAACTTATTAGCATAAACAATCAATAGTTGTATAACTATATATAGTACATACAAGACACATTTCATAATATAAGACAGTTTTCTAAGTACATTAATAATTTAAACTTGACAGAAAGGATTATCTGGTATTTTACAAAAATGAGACTCAAAATTAATACAGCCAGCCACAGCATATTTACAAAAATTAATGATTTGATTAAAACTTGGCTATTCCATGGGCATTTCCAATTTTCAATTTCCAGGTCTGATTCACCACCACTCTGTGGTGATAATGACTTGTTTTTTGCCACTAAGATCATTTTATACAGTCCTTATCTACTCCCATAGATGGAACAGGAAATTAAATGTCTTTCCATGAAAAACAGCCATTTAATTCATCCAACAATATTTATTGTGTTCCTAGTAACTTAAGGTGATAGTGGCTGCTACTATAAGTAGTGGCCTTCAGAATGCTGTTGCTGACAAAGTGACATCTAAGCAAAATCCTGAGAGGACAGGAATGCATTTCATGATAATCCAGAAGATAGTTCAGCAGGTGCAACAGTCCTGAGGATAGTGTGTTTTACAAAATTGAATAAATAGATCAACAAAGGAAGATATAAAAACAGAAAAGTTAAGGCCAGATCATGGGCTCTATTGGTTAAGTAGGAAGCCACACATGTTTTCAATAGTACACTTACATGATTTGACTTAAGGTTTAAAGGACTACTTTGCCGAAGCTTAAGAATGACTGCAGTACAGCCGTCAGTCAGCTACTGTGAGAGCCTAGATGACTCAAGAGAGTGGCTTGGTCAGTGGTGGTTATGGCCTAAAATCTGAAAAGCTGTAGGTTCAGTATATGGTCTGAATGCAGATATCAGGAGTGGTTCCTGGACTGAATCTGGAATGTAAGAAACGGAAACTACTTCAAAGCTGAAAAGTGACAACAAAAAGGTTGAAGAAGCAATATCCACTTAGTGTGAAAAACAGTAAATAGTTTAATATGAATCTTTAAGAAGTTGGAATGCAGAGACTGTCCCAATGAAGGACATCCAATCTTTGAAGAATAAAAAAGCCAGACAGTCATTTTCAATAACTAACTCTTGGAACATTTTCTGTATCAAAGAGGAAAAGGGATTTGAATAAAGATCAAAATCAGAATGTCATTTCCCCTCTTCTGCCCTTAATGACTTTTGTACAATAATACTCCCTATGGGATGCCATAGGCTGAGCTTGACAGGAATTATTCAGATGAATGGGTTAACAATGGATAAACAGCCTGATTGATATGCAAATACATGAAGATTAATGCGGCCAAGAACATGGCCCACCATGCAGGAAAAGATAAGACACAAAATAAATAAATTATAATTTCAAAAGTTTAATGCACTGTATAAATTGTTTGAAGGAACAAAAATGTGAAAGAGATGCACTTCAGAATACAGATTCTTATTCTTGTTTCTGAAAAAGTTAAGGATACCACCAAGATTAGATCCACTCTTTATGGGGCCAGAGAGATAGTTCCATGATTAAGAACGCAAGTTCAGTTCTAGCACTCCTGTCAGGAAGCTGACAACTGACTATACCCCCAGTTCCAGCAGATCTGACATCTCTGACTACCACAGGCACCTCTACTCGTGTGCACATACTCACACACAGAGACACAAATAATGTAAAAAAAAAAAATTAATAGTTAAGAAAAACATTTTTAGGAGGTTACCCTAATGTTTCAAGGTAGCAAATAATGATTGCAAAAAAAAAAAAAAAAACCCACATTATGTTTAAGGGCCATAGAAACCATAATTATTAGTGGCATTGAATAACTTCTCTGTATTGTTTTAAATTTTCTATATGATATATTTGACCATGTTAATTCTCCTCCCTCAATTCTTCACAGATATCCACATACCCACAAACTTAACATTCTTTCTCTCTCTTAAAGAGAAAAGAAACACACACACAAAGACTAGAGCCCTGTTTACGCTTGCTAACTACTCATGCGCAGGAGGCCTTCCCTGGATTGTGGTTGATACACATCGAGTATAGCATCGTTCCCTTGAAGAAAACTCATTTTCATTATCCCAGCAGCTATTAATTGCAAACCCCTTCTTGGCTAGTGTTGGCACTCTTTGCCAACTTTCCCTTCTTTGTGCTGGCATTTTGCCTGTCTTGAACTTCTGGGGGACTTGTGTATGCTGTCACAGTCTCCTTGAGTTTATATGTGCATCAGCCTTGTTGTGTCTGGAAACCACTGCTTCCTTGAAGTCAACCAACATCTCAGGTTCTTTTAATCTTTCCTCTTCTTCTTCTACATATATGCCTGAGTCCTGAGGGACATCATATAATGCAGACATCCCATTTACGGCTTAGTGCTCCAATGTCTCTTACTCTCTGCATGTTGTTCAGTCATGGATCTCTATGTTAATTACCATGTACTGCAAGAAAAGTTCTCTACTGAGAGATGAATGATCTATGACTAGCAATATGTCATTAGGAGTCATATTATTGCTATGCTCATTTTTTCAGAATAATAGTAGTAGTTTTTCCTCTAGGGCCTATTACCTATCCAGGGTCAGATTCTTGGGCTCAATAACACTATCAGGTATGGGATTTCATTTCATGGAATGGTCTTAAATCCAATCAAAAAGTGTTTGGTTGGTCACTTTAACAATATTCGTGCCTCTACTTCACAAGAGGGGAAACTTATTTTTAGACCTCTGTGAAGGGGCTGATAGGTTAATATAAGTTAGATTTAGTGAATA
>CAJQZJ010032828.1:3668393-3693113 GCA_907164525.1 Lophiomys imhausi
AAATAAGAGTTAAATAAATAATAATTTAAAAGTTCGGTTACACCTCTGGCCCCCATAATCTGAGGTCCAAGGGTTACAGAAATAGCTAGTGTCCTGCTAATGTGGTTCTTGGAATTGCACTAGAGATGTGACACTTCACAAATCCATTTGGAATCAAATATCTAAAATACTATCCTTTAGGCTTATTCTCAAATCTACCTTACACAGTATTTCTACCCACTTACAGTACTGCATAAGTGCTTGGAGAATGAATAAATGAATGAATGGATAAAACTCTCCACTACTGATGGGCTGGACCACAGGAGAAAGGTAGGGACCTACATTTATACATCCTGCTTTTCCCAAAATGAGCCCAATGTACTTCCCTGTTTGTAGTTCTGGGGTGTGTCAAAGTAAAACATAAAGCATTAAAAGCACCAAACAGAAATTTCAGATCATTTTCAGATGTTTTAACAACATTAAAGGACTTTAACATTAAGGAGCTTGAATCAATAGGTCCACTAGGTCTTCCTGTATCACCCTCCACTATGTAAGAGAACAGACCTACTATATCTAAGGTATCTCAGAAATCCATGAAACACATGATTGCTCCATCACAGCTGAGAAGTCACAGAGGCTGAATGAGGTTCAAAATAACCTTCTCCTATTTCCAAAGATGGCCTTCAAGAAAAATAAAATGTTAACTCAAATTTTGACTTACTGGTCTAACAAAACATAACCTGGGCTTCGATTTCAACTTATCAACACACTGGCCCCTATGTTACTCATAGTTAGAGTGCAGATTAATCACTCTTATCTGTAGAACTAAGATACCAGAAGACAAATGAGCAACCAAAAATATCTCATTAATATGACTCCTCAGCCACATGGCAATATCCATTTCAAGTTGAAAAGCAGAATTCTGTTTAACAGCACAAAGCCCTCCAGTTATTTGCATCTCATATGCAATCATTCTGGAGACTGAAGCTGCTAGCTAAATCATCCTGACCTTATTTAATTTGCCATTCTCCTTTCACATTAGTTCTGCTACAGAAATAGGACCACACTTTCCTTTCAATAACTCCCTGACTACTTAGAACCAGGAAGAATCAATTTATTTTGTTGATTCCCTTCCTTCACCGAAAGCCAGTAATTATAAACCATTTAATTAATGCAAAACCTTCTCTCTTTTATGATTATAGCAAGATAAACATTGACCAAAGGCGTACCCTGTGATTTCCCCTTTGTTTCAGTGTGCTTTTATTGTATTTGTTTTGCACTAAGACACTCCTTAGATAAAGCTTTGCTTTCTACATAATTGTTAGCAGGTGCTGACTCAGAACAAAGTAATATTTTATACAACAATGGAACCTTGAATAATGTGAGGTCTGCATAACATGCATTTTTGCTTTCTGGGATATTCTGAGAATAATGTGTTACATAATATGTGAAGGTAAATTTGAAAAACACTTTCTCCAAGAAGATACACAGATTCAAAACAAGTTGTAGAGATAAAGAAGAAAGAAAAAAAAACCCTAGATTTGTAATATGCACATAAGACACTTGATTCAGGTGCAGAAGTTGATCTTTCATTTTATTTTTCCAATATTATACAAATTACTGAAATATTAATTATAATAATACTTATTTTATTTAACTTTTAGAGCACATTTTAGAATCTACTCAGTAGTTGTGCACTGTGTACATTAATTTGCAACAGGTAAGTTTTCAATGTAGTCAGATAAAATCTGTGGCATTTGTAATTTTGTCTACAATGAAGAAAGGATAAATTGTGTAAGTAATAAAATCTGACAAAAACTCAGGATAAAGAGAAAGCTCCATAAAACTAATGTTAAAAACCAGAGGCTGCACCAACACCTGTGGAGGCCTGCTACACCTACCAGGAGTATTCAGCCTTAAACTCCACTGCACAACATAATGATGAAGAACAAGAGATCTCAAATAGGAAAGCACTCGTAAGCCTGTATAATATGTTGTTTAATTCCTGTTTATGACAGGGGACTTTGATAATTTATTGTCTATAGGAAAGTCCTACAGAGGTACCATGATCCTCTAGACAAGTGACAAGTGTTAACTAACAGAACTACAATGTGAAGCATGTATAAGATTAAATATTATTTACCACATTTAAAAAAATAAAGTAAAAAGAATCTATTTTATTTTTCATTATCCCAATATATCTAAATTAGCTGAATAGGTATTATATATGAAATATGAAGAATTGCTAATGAGATTTTAAGTTCTTTTTTTCATGCTAAGTCAGAAATCAGATATGTAATTTAACCTAGAGTCACATCTCAACTTAAACTGGCCTCATTGTGAATGCCAAATGGCCACTTGGTGGCTTTAATGTGGGACATTGCATATCCTAGGAACTGATGAACAGGTAACCATTGAACTGTGGTGTTCACACAGCCAAGTCCCAGTTACAAGGTGATTGGAAGAAGAAAACTGGAGAGAGACAGGAAGTTCTCAGTCCTGAAAAGAACCTTGGAACTATTCAAGCTCTTACAGTAATCCAAACCCTACACTCTTCTGAGTACTCCAGTCCCAGGCATGTCATATCACCTCAATGTGCCAGGAGCTCTGTAAATAAATTACATACATTTGTGGTAAAATGCTAACTTACTGCTTTTCTTGCTATTTGAGTATCTATATTTCCTACAACAGCTTTGTGGCTGTATCTACCTAATTAAATTTAAGTTCAAATTCAAATCAGAACTATACCTCTAATCTTGAAATCAAATCATGAACTACAACTCAACGTTATCTTTCTAAAATAACACCTCCAGTTACCAAGATTTACCTACTAAGTATTATGCTAGATAATACCAATCTTGTGGCATGAGTATCTGGTCACATGAGTATTTCCATGACCTTTGTTTGAATACCAATGGCCATTATCTTTTTATTCATGAATTGATCCCCCAAATGCTAGATTCTGAATACCAAATCCTACTTTAGTCATCTAGGAACATAAGTCATCAAGAAAATAATAGCCATGTATTATGTGATTACAAGGAGCTGAGGAAAACTTTTCTCTACCTAGAGACCAAGATAAACTCACAGAACAGCACCCATATTACACAATCCTGTAACCCAGGTGCATTTGCATAGTCATCAGTCATTTTAATTGCAAATTAGAGGTCACCCCTGTAATACTGGCCCCCTATTCAATTCAGAGGGCACTCTGGTCTCCAAAGTCATTAGTGCAAACTTGTTTCAATTGCTTTTGGACTCTGCCCACACAAGAGTTCTCTGTAGGGACCAGTGCTATTCCAGGCTCCTCTCTCATAGTCTGTGGCTTAGGAGGAGAGGGCTCTGCTTGCCTCTGTAATTTACCTGTATCTCTTCTGCAGTCTCCTCCTGAACATGACAAGCCTCTACTGTTTAGGACTAAAAAGATATTTAAAAAAAAATGCTGGATTCTGAACACCAAATCCTACTTTATTCATCTAGAAATATAAGTAATCAGGAAAACAATAGGCGTGTTGTGTTTTGCTTTGTACACAAACTGAGCAAGGCTCAGCTTTTTTTTTTTTTTTAGGTTTTTCAAGACAGGGTTTCTCTGTAACAGCCCTGGCTGTCCTGGAATCTCTTTTTAGACCAGGCTGGCCTTGAACTCATACAGATCTATCTACCTGCCTCTGCATCCAAAATGCTGGGTTTAATGCTGGGCCACCACGCACAGCCGGCTCAGCAATTTCTATTTGAAGTCTTAAACAACATGTTCCCTCGACTAGATAAAAAATAGAGTTTCTCATGAATCTTTGAACTGTGAGGTAAATTTTACTCAACAACTGAGTTTGGAAGGAAAAGCAGTTCAGAGTTCTTCAAACCAGAGTAGAAATGCCAAGAGCTTTTTCCTCTGCACAAACTCCCATGTCACCCGAGCCTCGGAAGTCAGCCTCCTTGTACTCCCAAAAGCCTTGTCTTCTGGTGAACACTTGGATCCCAGTGCTGAATAGGCAGAGACAGGAGGATCAAGGTCATTTACATCTACTTACCAAGTTTGAGGCTACCCTGGGAATAAGACTAGTTTCCCTCAAGAAACCACAAGAGGGAGAACAATAAAGGAAAAGGGAAATGAAGGGGAAAGAAAAAAAATTAAGAAAATTCTTGTCTGCAATAGAAATACATTTTGGCTAACTTTATGTTTAAAAAAAAATTAATCTCCTTGTCTTCCAAAGCAAGAAGTTCCTCCTCCAGGACAATTTTGTGTCCACAGTTCAACAAGATGATCCAAAAGCAACTTTTCCAATACTCCATTAGGTGAGGTTCTCCAAAAAAGCAGAATCAATAAAACACACAAACCCCCCCCCCACACACACACACACACATCTGTGGGTGGAGGGAAAGGGCAGAAATAGACAGAAGACAGAAACAAACAGAATCAGAGAGACAGAGACTGGCTGAGTTACATAGTTATGGGTAAGAAAAAGGTCCTGTCTGCCTGCTGCAAGATGACAGATCAGACAACTCAGTGATAAGATCTGATCCAAGTTCAGAGACCTGAGATCCAGGGCAGGAACAGTATCAGGAAGCCCAAGAATGATGAGTGGTGGAATCCAAGGGCAGGGAAAGACTGATGTCTCAGCTATGTGACATCGTTTACCCTCCTTCCACCTTTTTGTTCTTCCCTGCCCTCAAATGTGGACAGTGATGAGTCAGGACTTGGCTTACCTGTTCAGATGCTAACTACCTCCAGAAACAATTCACCAACACATTCTACCAGCTTATGGGCACCCTTTAGACCAGTGATGGGAGCACAGGAAGTCAAGCATCACAGAGGCCCTGCTTCTTAAAAGCCACCCTGGGCTAGTTGTATCAGCACAATCCCGAAGACTATTAGAATGTGAGGTCTGAAATAACTGTGATCTCCAGAGGTTCATGTCCAAGCAGAAGATACAAGCAACTTTAAAAATAATCAGGTAGTTGATGGAAACAGCAATTATTCTTTTAATTGCTACTTTGCTAAGAATGATGTTTGATTTTTAAATCATATTTTAGTCTAAAATGGATGTTTTAGTCACTTTTCTATTGCTGTGATAAATCACCATGACCATGGCAATTTATGAAAATGGTTTGTTTGGAGCTTCCACTTCCAATCACATTCGGGAAGTGTGGCAGCAGCCGGGCACAGTGGCTGGAGCAGTAGGCTGAGAGCTCACACACCCAACCACAACAAGCAGGAAGCAGAGAAAGCACACTTGGACTTCTGGGAGTCTTCAACTCTCAAAGCCCATCTCCAGTGACATGCTTCCTCCAATACTGCTGGAGCTCCTAAACCTTCCTAAACAGTTCCTCCAACTGGGTATCAAGCATTGACTGGCCCTAGACTATGGGGAATGTCTCATTCAGATCATCTGAAATGGAATAAAAGTGAAAGAGTTTCCAGAAGAAAAGCAATTGTTTTCACCTGGTCCTAGAATCTTGTTGTTACTTCCCTTTGAAGTAAAGGCTTAGAATGTACCTGCTGGCTATACCACAGAGGAGTTCCCACAGCAAGGCTGCAACTGAGTACAATGACCACACATGAAGCAACCACCCAACAAGCAAGCAGGGGAAATCACCTCAACTTAATAAACCCAATGCACATTTGTGACCACTGAAGTGTTACAGAGTCTTACAGGACACAGACTTTAAATTACTGAATCACTCTGAACTGAAATGAGTAAGTTCTAAAAACAGGTTAATTTTAAAGCTTTCTAAAATTGTCTTACAGAAAGAATAAAATTAGCAAGTTTCCTGAATTTACCAGTAAGCAGTTTTTTTTTTTTGGGAGGGGGCTGGAAAGTGCATATATAAAATATCAATATTTTAACAGAAGCACCTAGATATCAATTTGACAGAAACACTTGCATATCATTAGACAAAGTAAATCACTTTGGAGCCATTTTTATCAAGAAACAATACTCTACATGTTGGTGTGCCATTGGATAAGAAAGAATCATGTTTGTTTCTAATGTGGGAAGCCTCCTGCTCCTTCACACTCCCAACTGAAGCAGTCATTTTCTCAATTTTTATTACATTTTTATTTTTTTTTAAGATTTATTTATTTATTATGTATACGATATTCTATCTCCAGGTATGCTTGCAGGCCAGAGGAGGGCACCAGATTTCATTATGGATGGTTATGAGCCACCATGTGGTTGCTGGGAATTGAACTCAGGACCTCTGGAAGAGCAGGCAGTGCTCTTAACCACTGAGCCATCTCTCCAGCCCATTACATTTTTATTGAACCACGTGAATGCTGGGGAGAGGGGATGTGCTAGGAGATCAGAGGGGTCAGCTTTCTTCTTCCATCATGTGAGAGTGAGCATGGATCCTGGCTTCACGACACTACATTTCCCGAGCCATCTCAGAAGCCAGCAGTAATTCCTTTACACGTGAAGTTGTTTACGAACAGTAAGAAATGGCCAGTTATCCACGGATGAACATGCACAACAAGTACAACCCATGGCTGCCACTGAAGAGAAGGTCCCTGGGTAAAGATGAGTGCATAAGGTTTGCTACAGTCTAAAAAAAGATGATGATTTTTCCCTTTTGAAAGTTTTAATGTTCTGCTTGTTAGAGGCTCAGAGTGTGCCAAGGGTAACAGCAAATGACCAAGTACTCAGAGAACTGTTTCTGAGAATCCATATTTCTAAAGAGCACAAGCTATCTCAGCCTTTTGTCTATTATGCTCTCTTTGGTTCTGGAATCATGTTTTCTTACAGAATGCCTAGATCCATTCTTTTTAAATTATGCGTGTTTTCGAACGTGTACATATACATATTTGTATGCATGTATGGAACATGAGATTCATGCACACTAAGCAAGTGTTCTTCCACAGAGCTTTGCTACCCAGCCTGCTTTCCATCCTTGAGAGAAGATGCAGGTATCTGCTTAAGTGTCAGCTCTTTAGAAAGGCCTCACCTATCAACTTATTCAAACCGGCTGCCCCAACTTCTGCCACTCTTCCTTGCTCTCGTCATTAGCACACACTAACCTCTCACTCTCAACTTTCCAGTGCACATGCTCGGAGTCCCGTCAAAGGCCCAGCACCTGTGCTCATTCTTGCAGAGGAGAGTGACTTCAAATGGCCCTGAGATGCTCTCCCCAAAAATTGACTACAGTCAATAGATAGATGAATCAATCTCATAGAGTCCTATGGGGCAGTTCCAATGTGTGCTTCACATGTCTCCCTGATGTCCTCAGTGGAACTGGGCCCCTGCCGCACATAATGGTAATTTCTATGAAAATATAAAAATACACTAGTTGAGACTTTCTTCATTTCTTTGTGTGGAGTTACTCTCCACCAGTATTTCCTGGAATTGTCATCCTTGGAGAATAAGTCTCTTGCATTCAGATCTTTGTCCTGGGGTGTGCTGCACAAGGGACAGAGAGTAAAATATACTCTTCCCCACCTCTTCACAGAGCCTACCACACAGTAGGGCATCAATAAATATTTGTTGCTAGAATACAGGAGCAGAATTAGCTTTTACCTAGACAACAATGCTGATCAAATACATTGTGTCTTGCCCAAAAGCTTATTTTACAGGCCATCTACTAACCTTACTGCCAGCTGGAGCAAAGACGTAGGGAGAGGTCTGGGATCCACTCCGCCACCTTTAAAAGAATTGCTGTTACTAGTTATTCCTCTTCTGCTGACATCCACAGCCCTCCACCTGTAAATACCTTCCTTCTTTTAGATCAATGGTGGATCTAGCCTTAAACTTATATCATTACAAGTTGCTCCTATATGTCCTCTGATTGCAAAAGACAGTACTTCCCTAGGCTTCTGTAGACACTGAAATCTGAGCTGGGGCTAACTCTTACAATTAGGACCATCTCCTTTGTAGGGTCCAATTTTACTAAGAATACTGTTAATGCAGGTGCCTGTGTTATTAATAATTTCAAGATGGTGATGGGGGGTATGAAATCAACCACAGAGTCCTTCTATGTTCAGGACCTTTCACAGTTGCATGGGTTACACACCTGTGAAGTTGGAACTGGAAGTAAAAAAAAAAAACATCAAGGATAAACTATCAAAGACTTCCAAAGACATCTTTGTTGACACCAATCATTTTTGGAGAACAGAGACAGCTCTGTTGTCTTTTAGTGTAGGTTATGACATCATAAGGTTATAACAGCATAAGAGCAGAAACCTGAAGGCAGCTATTTTGAGCCTCCTGGCTCACATCACCTTCACAAACGCCCACAGAGTAGTCATTCAGGGTGCCCAGCTCCCTGCTGCCTCCTCAATGGCCCACTCTGCTGACGCTAGGCTACAGCTACATTATTGAACCACCAGAGTTCACGGACACAATTACATAACTCAACGAGACAGAGAATGTACTCTTAGACTGAGGAAGCTATCAAAAGACTCAGGACCCATTTCAAGAAAAGATAATCATGGTAATGGCTCAGGGGATCTGGTAAAAGATAGCTAAAACTTAGAAGAGTTTGGCATGTAAACAAAGGAGGAATGAAATGAACTGCCAGCGCTACCCCAAATTCCAAGGATTTGAATGTTTGGGGAAGCAACACACAGACCTGACCACTATAGAAAAACGGCTCAGCATCACCTGGTCCTGTACATGCTTAATTCATGCAGCTGCAGTGAGAATCAGGGACAGCAATTCACAGTTGTGTGTTGAGGATCCTCACAGGGAGCCCTGAGATGTGTTCCCAAACACAAATCAATCACCACAGAGCTCTGACTTGCCAGACAAGTGGTGTGACTAAACAAGAACTGGACAGTCCCAGTCCGAGACGCAGCCACACCACAAACCCTGTCTGATGTTTGTGCATATTTACCCATGCTGCTGGAAAGAGATTTGATTCGGCAGCCTAATAATTTATACACTGTAGAAATTTATTTCTTACAGCACCTGAGACTAAGTCTAAGATAAAAGTCCCAATAGATTTGGTATTGTTTAAGGGCACAATCTCAACATCCAAATGAGGCCTTGAACATTGTGTCCTCAAGTGCTGAAAGGACCAAAATAAGGCATAGATGCTTTCTTAAGCCCTTTTGTAAGATGATGAATCCCATTTGGGAGAATTCTACCCTCAAAACTTGTCAACACTTCTTAATATGTTGGAAAATTCACATGTAAATTCAGCTTAAGCTGCTATCTCAGGTGATTTGTTTTACTAGCTGGACTCCTTAAAGTGCACGCCTATTTTCAGCTATGAAATGCAAATGAAATTACTATCTTCATTTCAAATGTATTTATCAGAATTGCATTATTATACAAAATTACCAAATAGCTTCTGCAGGATGGGAAATACTGTAATATCCTTGACTTTGGGGCCTTCTAGAAGCTTAGTAGCCTGGTTTTGTTCTCTACAGGCTTTGTGACTTGGAACAGTTAACCAACTTCCATATGCATCAGTGGCCTGCTGACATCAAAGGCAGAGAAAACAGAATAGTCAAAGATACCCATACAACATGATCAACCCAAACTTAATATCCCCCAAACACCAGCCTTCGAGTAGCTGTTTTCTACTCTGCCTGGTATCTAGTCTATCAATAAATTGGAATGTCTTATTATTCTAAATATCCAAACTCTGACCACCCTACAACCCACCTGAGGTCTATTGTTGGTCTCTGTCACCTTCTATCTAGGTTTGTGCTGATGATCTTCTGTGTCCCTGCCTCTACCCGCCTTCACTTTCAATTACTATTAACATAGCAGCCAGACAACGCTTGTGAAAATGAACTACTACTGCACGTAAAACACTCATTACTTTGATCTAATTCAATGGTTCTCAACTTAGTGATATTTTGTACCTCAGTAGACATCTAGTAATATATCAACACATTATTTGCTGTCACAGCTTGAGGTGGTACAGAGGGGTGGGTGTGTGCCAAGCTTCCAAGGTTCCTTTCAACATTAGAGTCAAGACTTGGTGTTTAATGGAAAAGTACTGAGAGTTAGGGTCTAGGAGCAGTGCCTCCCACCCCACCTCAGGCAGGTGGTCCTAGATGTTATAACAAAGCTGAGTGAGGAGGCCATGAGGACAAGCTAGTAATCAGCACTCCTCCATGTCCTCTGTATTAGTTCTGACTTGAGTTTCTGCCTTGAATCCCTGGATGATGGATTCTGTAAAAAGAAACAAATCCTTTCCTCCCAAATTTTCAGTCATGATATTTTATCACCTCTCTAGAAAAGTAACTAATACAGGTGAGACTCTTGACGTTATTCTAGAAATAGTGAAAATAATGCTGTCTTTGAGATGTTTTGAGCTGTGTTTTAAACAAAGCTGCCAGGTTTCATGAGAAAGAGTCTGTCTCTAGATTTCTTACACGATTGTATTCAGAATTCATTTGGTATCAAACACAGAGACTACAAGAATAATTCCCAAAAGGACTCCTTAATGTTATTATGAAAATGTAAAAGGGTGGTGAAGAGGAACCTGGCCATTCCACCTCTGAAATCTCTTTCACTGGAATCCATGTATGTAAAGGGTGAACTTTGTAGAGGCTCTCTGCTACAGTAACTGCCCTGTTAAAAGCTAAATTGATGAAAAACTCAAATTGTAACCTTTAGAGGCTAAAAAGGAAAATATTTAAAAATCAAAACCACTCTAGAAACTGGATTATACAACCTTTTGTTTTATTTCGTTTTCTGTGTTTTATTGTTATTGTTCTGGGGGTCTAAGAAATCCTTATGGACACAACAGCAGTGGCTTACACACGGGTCAGATAGAACGATGAAAAGGTGCAGCCATTGCCCTCTGAGCATTTATAGTCTGACATGAAAATTTAAATAGCTATGTTGTTGATCTAATGTGAAGCAGAGCAAGAAAACAAAAGAAAGGCACACGTAGCTTGTAGTATTGAGGGAGGAATACAGACAGAGCAATAGAAATCCTCAGCAGGACAACAAGCAGCTTTGGAAGAGGAAATCCAGATGTGGAAGCACAATGTTACCTAAAGGGAGATCGTGGCGGTAACATGACTGTGTTTTGGGAGTGGTAAGTTTTCTGATTTGACTGGAACAAGGGTCAGAGTTGGGGAATGGCAAGAAGTAAGCGAATGGGTTGCTGTGGCCACAGCACAGGTACTTGGATGCCCGATTCAGCTGGTTCGGGCCTGACCTAAAAGGACAGGCAGAGGCTGGAATCCGAAGCTCGCTTGGCACCTGGGCTTCGCTTATTTCTCTGGGTCATTCTCCCCTGCCTTAGTGGGCAACATATACAAAACAGGATTTAAGTAAGCAGGCTAAGAAGTGAAGCATAAGACAACCGCATTAGCCGAGGGACATCGAGAAAGGACGTGGCCAAGAGAACAGGGTTTAGTCTGCAAAGAGCTTGGCTATCTATAGGGATTCACCTAGCACAGGAAAGTTGTGGAGCTTTCCCACACCCACAAAAGTGGTCGGTGAAGCCACAGAAGTGAGCTCAATGCATGCAGTGGCCTTCAGCACTCTTCAAACCATTTCATAAAATTACAATGCCCAACATTTTTTATTGGGTTTATCAGTTGGCTTCAGAGAAATGGAATCAAAGGTACATGATTTTTTTTTCCCAAATGTTAGAATGGCCTTTTCCTGAAAAGAGCCTCACCCCAATTAAAAATGTCTAAAACTCAGATGGAGGTTTCGGGAATAGGTTGGCAGAGGCTAATCTGTCATTTACAGAACAAAACAACCAGAACACGTTATAACAAATAGCTTGGTTTTTTCTTTTTTTTTTACTTTTACCTCATTAGACATGAAAAAATGTAAAGTCTGAATCCAAAACATTATCAAATGGCTTGAATATGTGTTAAATCTGATCTTTAACAGCAGGCACTTGAAGTCAAGAGACAATACAGCTCCATCTATCTATCCAACCCCCATGCAGTAGCATTTGCTCAACAAACATTTGCAGAGTTCCTGTTGTTTGCTGGGCACCTCTGGAGAGCATGGAACATACCCATAAATAAACAAAACTGTCCCACTACCATGCTTATAGTTTAAAGAGGGAGGAAACAGAGTTAACAAGAAACAAGAAGTAATTAGTATATTGAAAGCTGGTGTTATATAAAAAAAATTTTTTTTAAGTAAAAGGTAGGATGGTTACAACAAGAAGTTAGCAATTAAGCAAAGACTTGGGAGTGAAGTCATTATCCATGTCTGTAAATTCAGCAAGGGAGAGAATTCCTAGGAGAGGAAAGAGCCGAGACAGAGACAGTGTCTTCCAGGAACAGAAGGGAAGCCATTTTGACAGGAAATGAGCACAGAAAACCTAAGAAGAGTACAGGGGGCAACAATGAGATGAGGAGGACGGTGCTGGCCAAGGCAGAGAATTTATTTAGCTCATGTGTGTCTGAATGGTGCTAGGGATAGAACCAAGAGTCGCACAGCTGGGCAAGTGCTCTACCACTACAGGATTTGAAACTTATGACATAAGTGGAAGTAAAATGAGCACCTACTGGATGATCCAGGGCAGGATAAATAGGGTCTGGGTTATAATGAGCAGGCAGTTCTACGAGCTAAATGGGGCATAGGCATCCAAGTGGTAGAAGAAACCTAGAATACAGATCATGATCCAGATGAAGGGGAGCAGAGAACCCCACTCAGACCAAAGCAGTGACAGGGATGGTTGGTACATTTGAAAGCAAAGTGGATAGAATTAACAACATAAAATATGTGCTGTAAGAGACAGGAAGGAGTCAAAAGCAATTCTCAGAGCAACACCTGAGAATAAAACTTCATTAAATTTCAATAAGATTACAAAAAAATAAAAGTTCTAGAAAACGTTATCAGTCAAACACTGGATTTCCATTTAGCACCTGCTATTTAAGAGGAAATAACATACCATGAGATTTGTCCACAAAGAACCTGAGGCCTCATAGTCAGTAAAAGTTACATGTATGTGTGGTTCTGTGCCCACAGCAAATCTAGAATACTGTACAACTGACCAAGCATCTGTAAGGTAAGATGGGTAATTGCCAAAGCATCACACTTGTTAATGGAAACCAAACTCACGGTACTACAGTATATTTATACAACTATAAATACATAGAGTTACCTGGGCCCCATAAATCAGTGGTAATGCTATATTTCTTTAAAAGTCAACTTTGTTCTTGAGCATCACAGTTTTATAGTTTTGAACTGAGAGCTTTTTCTGAGATAGAATGTTAGATTATAACCTTCATATGGTTTCTTTTTAAGTGAATTTAAATTTTAAAACACAGTATTAAATCTATGGTGATAAAAGTGTTATCAATCCACTCATTGCAAAGGCTACAGAGTCCACAGTTGCTTTCCAAATATAGCATCTTCAGAGGCTTCATGACCTGATGTCTGTCATGCTGCTGATGCTTCTAGAACAATAAAGAAATTGCTTTATAAGATGAAGGAAAACTACCTTGAATTAAACCAAGCTAAAGGAAACAACCAACTCCAATGAAATAGAAAACTCAACTCCAATAAAATCCACAACAAACATGCAAGGCGGATCCATTTGCCCTCTCTGCAGTCATGGCAATAGCGGTGTGACTGCCTGCAGCCCGGGACTGCTGTCAGTGTGGGAGCACATGAGACAGGATGCTTCTCAACTTCAGTTGCACCGCTCCTTTGAAACGTACCATAGTCTGGTGCATTCTAGTGCCTTTAGATATTTTTTTAGGTAATGTTGCCTCTTTTAAAGGAAATTCAGAAATAGAAAAATCTGAACTTGCAGAAATGATAGAAAAGGGAAGGTAGTTTATTTGGAGGCAGATGGTTTGTTTTACAGTTATGTACTACAGATTTGGTTTGGATTTTTTAATAGACTTAATAGCTGTATATACATATGTGATGTATGTGCACAGTTATGTGTACATATGCTGCCCATTTTATTTTCTGAGATAGTCTCTCCATGAACTGAGAACTTGCTGATTCGTCTAGATTGGTTGGCCGGTAAGCTTTGGAATCCTCCTGTCTCAACTTCCTCATCACTGGGATTAGGGATGCACACCAACATGCCTGGCTTTATACATGGGTTAAAAGACATCAAAACTCAAGGTCCTTATGTTTGTTTGGTGAGCATTTTACCAACTAAGCTATCTCATCAGTCCTAATTTAATAGCTTGTGTTAGAGGAATCCACTAACCTCCATTAAGACTGAAGTTACATAGATATATTACATACATACGCATATACATATAGGTAGGGAGGAGAACAGAGAAGTGACTATGACTAAAATGCATGACTTTTATTTATAAAATATAATGAAATCCGTTGATCTGTACAATGAAAATAGACTTAAAAAATTCTAACAGAACTTTCTTCTATTTTACCTGTGGTCACAGAGAGAAATGTCTCCTTTACCTCTGTGACAAGGTTCTGATTACTGGAGGAGGCAGTAAATTGCCCAACTCTGCACTGGATAAATACTACAAATAAGCTTTCTGTAATACTTTACGCATGTACAGCCTCTCAGGGGTAGGTTAGGATGGTGGATGATTAGGTGAATTTTAACCAGGTTTCACTTCCAGACAAAAATGAAGAATACATCTCCTTAGGCACTCCAGCCAGGTGTGATGGGAGGACTCCAGCAAACCAACCTCAAAGACTTATTTTAATTATAAGAGTGCTAAATGCAAGT
The DNA here is from genome assembly GCA_907164525.1 of Lophiomys imhausi. Classification (NCBI taxonomy): domain Eukaryota; kingdom Metazoa; phylum Chordata; class Mammalia; order Rodentia; family Muridae; genus Lophiomys; species Lophiomys imhausi. The sequence goes on from CAJQZJ010032828.1 coordinate 3,682,962, forward strand.
GATACATTTCCTGAGGATGAAAAAGATCTCTTAACCCCTTACGTACGTTAAGTGGTTAAAGCAAAAGCTGTCAGCTAGCTACATGAATAGGGGCCAGATGTGAATGTTTTTTAAAGACCAGGAAACTCCAACTTTTCAAAAAGATAATATTAGATATGTAAAACTGTCCCAGTTAATGATGGATTCACTGTAGAAAACTTAACTTTTGGACATTCCCATGGGCCATGCAATGAGTGAGATGCTGTGTGAAAAGAATATACACACAAAGGTGAAGATTAACTCTATTGCTGTTGACAGTCCTGTCCTCAAATTCTACCTATCAATTCTGCCCTTCCATATCCAAAATCATTTCAGGAAGTCATCCCAAGCCCTAAAATTCTCAAATCCACTTACAATAACTTGTTCAATTTTCTCTAGCAAAAGGAAAAAAATGAAGGGTACTTTTAGAACAACATATAAGTATTATTCTAAGACACTACAGAAAAATGATTTGTCTTAGCTTGTCCTATGACAGTAAGATGGACTGAATGATTGTGTCATCCCAAATTCATACAGTGAAGTCTAAGTTCTGAATATGAACTTGGCAGACAGACTTTTGGGAGTCATGAGACCATAAGCATCACTACAGAACTAATGCCCTTATATAAAAAGAAAAAAAAAAAGGAAGAGAAACAAGCCTTTCACCTTCATTCTAACTCCATTGCCATGTGGGAATTCAACAAGAAGATGACTCTGCAAACCAGGAAGAGGACCCAAACCAAACACAAGACCTGTAGAAACTCTGACCTCTAGAACTGTGAAGATAAATGGGGATCCTTTAAATATGCACTATAAAGAATTTTGTTACAATAGTCCTAAGTGGACTGACTGGAAGAAAGACCAGAAGGCATGGCGATGGTGGGGGGAATGGGGGACAACCAGCCAATTAGTCCATTGGGAAATAGTTTTAATTAGCAGCATCTTCCAGAACCACTCTAAGACAGACACTGAATAGTGATCAAAACAGCAAGAGAAAAACAATGTTTGACACCTGAGCTTCTTATAGCATATAGGCCAGGGCATCTATCATCTGACTGCAGAAATTACTCAGATTAATACCACTGCTTTAAAAAGACTAGTGCAGTGTTAATGGAATGTTACATGCTCCTGCACCACGTGATGGATCTCTAAAAGAGGCAACTGTTTACTCAACTCTGGAGACCTCACCTTGGTCAACTGTCCAAGGTGCAGTCAAGGTCATAATTTTCGAAGGAGTGCTCCAACAACATAATTAGATGCAGCATATGGGCCGTGTGGCTAACATGTCACACTCACAGTAGACTTAAGATCTCCGCAGGTCTCGTGGAGGCATTTGGCAAATCTGTGTCTGCCTAACAAGTTCAAGGATATTTGTTCAATTATTGCCCATGGACTTGATGGTGCTGGAACAGGATTTTAACAGCACATGATCCACATGGAGCCACATTCCAAACTCTCTTTTAATGAGATAATCCTTAGGACATCTGTAGATACTTTTTTCCTGCCAAATTTGTACCGTGAGCCATTGGAAGAATGAGCATAAATGTGATCCCCATCAGGGGATGAACTCACAGCACTGAACTGACCCACACAGTCCATGTGGTGACACTAAATGTGGTCTGTTCTTCAGAAGCTAGAATTTCTGCGAGAGAAAACGATCACATTAGAAATTCACATTTCCCCCACACAGAAGAAGAGTTTTTTTAGGTGCCCTATTCATACTAAACTGAACTCACGCAAGAGGTCACCTAAAGAAATGACATCTGCATGCATTTTTCTGTACAGTTACCACATCCAATTATTTCTTAGCAGATTCCTCATGTTCCAAATTCATAACAGTATCATCAGCCTCAAAATGGAAACCTTTTTTCATCAAAGGGCTAATTCTGTTAGATTCAAATCTCTGAACAAGTTACTAGTGCTCATTTAAAAAAATGTCTTTGACAACAGTTAACATCATTCTAGATAATAAACTACAGTGAAAATAAGACTGAGGAGTTTTTATGATGATGAATATTTAGGCCATATGATGTGATGATACATGGCCATGTCCAGAACCTTCTATTTCACTTCCTGTGATGCCCATGGAACATTTCAGCATGGAAAGTCCAAGGCATGTGCAAATTCCTGTCTAGCACTTAGGATGCTGGATTCCCAAACAAGGCAGTTGAAACACAACATACACCTTGTGTTTTACAGTGAGTAACATGTCTTTGTTTACTAATGACTCTTGAATATGGCTCTTTATTTTCCCGACTCTCATGAGAGAAGTATATAAACTGGCAAGTAGAACGTTATATGTGATTCATTTTATCTGAGAATGTTCATGCTGAAAGGAACCTGATATCATTTATTCTAACTCCAAATTTGAGGAAGAGGATGCAGAAGTATAAATAACTGGGAGCAAGAAAATTTAGATTAAAAGTTCCTTCATAGCATCTTCTGTTATTTACTAAGATAAGCACTTACGGAAGAAGACTTGATGTCCTCAAGCACACTGCTGACCTTTGGTGCATCTAACCTACCAAGTATCCCATCTGACTGATCCCTTTCCTCACTGAGAGAGCTGGGCAGACCTGGGGTGGGCACAGAGCTCACTCCTGTCTAGCAATACACACAGCCCAAGTTTGACCCCTGGTCATTTCCTACTGTTGCTCTAACAAATCCCACACAGCAGTGGCCTTAAACAACACACATTCATTAAGTCTCTTAAAGTTCTACAGGCCACAAATCCCAGTACAGGTGTCACCAGGCTAAAATCAGTGTGTCAATGGAGCATCCTTCCTTTCCCTAGGGTTTAAGGATCTCCTGTCTCCTTGTCACTCAGTTTCTAGAGTCTGTTCACATCCCTTAGTTCATGGCCCCACTTTCATCTTCAAAGGCGCAATGTTGAGTTATCCCCCCCCACAACCCAACTCAGTAGCTCTCTCCGCACCCCTCTCTTTCTCTGTCTCTCTAGAAATGATCAGCTAAGGATATTCATTGTTAGAAACTGGTAAAGGATACATCAGCCACACTATTCCAAATACCACCATTTCTACCTCCAGGTCTTTGACCAGCGGTTCTCAGCCTGTGGGTCGAGAGTGCTCTGGGGGTTGGATGACCTTTTCACAGGGGTCGCCTAAGACCATCAGAAAACACAGATATTTATGTTATGATTCATAACAGTACAAAAATTACAGTGGTGAAGTAGTAATGAAAATAACTTCATGTCTGGGGGTCACTGCAACATGAGGAAATGTATTAGAGTGTCACAGGGATCAGGACTGGGTCTCTTTGAGAGATGACTATTCACTGCCTACCTCTCCATACTCCTGACATTCACCTCAGTAAACAACCCCAACATCTATCTGGTGACCAAACCAGAATTCATTCTGTTTACTCCTACCTCTAGCTAGTGATTAAGTACGACACAGTGATACTCTGAGCTTCTTGGGGTTTTATGTTCATAGACGGTAAGCTCAAATCAAATCTGTCTTCAACTTTTTCAAATGCACAATATCCTTTCATTATTTTGACAAGGTAGACAACGCTAGTGACATTTTGTAAAGACGAGAGGAACACCTTTCAGCTCTAAAACAGGAAAAGGGCAAGTGGTTCCTCAGGTAGATTAATTATATACAGAAGTAAAAGAACAGGATGATTAAGGCATGAACAGTCTCAGCCCTTCCGTGCACCCTATTATAATATATTTGATTGTGCCCAAGGGTATGCCTAAAGCCAGACTGAAAATCTGTAAAATAAAATCAAATTTTCTTGTCCTATCTCACATTGCCTTCCATGCTATAATGCAAGTTCACCTCCCATTTCCCTCTCATATCTATTGGTGCCCCAATCCCTATACCATCGGGAGACACTGAATTACATATACTGGCTCTAAGTTTGCTTTCATGGAGAACAAATGTCAAAAAGACTTCCTCCCTTGAAGACAGTCTGCACCTCAGCCTGCTGCTATTTTAGACCCAAGAGATGAGTCACTGAAATTTATACCAACACCCTGCCCCTGACTCAGGCTAGTCACAGAGACTCTGCTTGCCATATGACACAGATTAGCAGCAGTGTTTTAAGCAGTATTCACACCTTTAACTTAAAGGCTATAAAACAAATCACCTAGCCATATGTTTTATTCCTAGCACCCAGAAACACTGTTTGGCAGAGATAGTACTCCATACGATGCAGACTATATTACTTAGCTCTCACGTTCCCTACGATTTTTCCCCTAAACCTTTCCCCAGTTTTCCATTTCACACTCCAGAAACAGGATTAGTGACCCCCCCCCCCCCCCCCCCCGCTGTAAGCCTGTTGCTTTTACATCCCCCTGAAATATGTCCTGTTCTGCTCAGTGTCACAATGGTGTATAAGGACGTCTCCAAGGAGTCACATATCCACCAGCTCTATCCTCACTGGATTCCTCATTTGGCCCCTGGGCCCTGACGATATTCTTTGAACCATGTCCCCATATGATTGATTTTCCTTGGTATTACAGCTCCAATGTGAAATGTCACTCATAGTCTCAGTGTTGTGAATATGTGTTCCTCAGTTAGGTATTGGTCTAAGGCAGGACCTACCTAGAGGAAGGAGATCACTGGGAGGTCCCGTGGGGTTCATCAGCCAGGCCCCATTTGATGTCCTTTCTCCCCTTCTTGACTATGGATATAATGCAGCCATGTACTACACCCTCCTGCCCCTAAAGCTTCCTGGGTATGAGGAGCTGTATTCTCCCCCATTGTGAGACAAAATCAACCCTTAAGGGGCCACCTGTCAGGTATTTTGAACTTAGCAAGAACAGTAACTAATGCACTCAGTTGCCCTCATTTCCAACCCTTTGCCTTCTATTTATCTCAGAGGTTCTTAAACTTTGGATGCTGTGGTACCAGAGCTTACAGGCCAAAAAGCATGACTGTTCTATATTATTTATCAGAAAGAGAAGTATTTTCATTAAAATTTTCCTCATGTTGCCATTTCCATAATTTTCCTTACAAGGTTGCTACTAGATTATTAGTAATGGCCAGTAAGAGAGTAAAGTAGATAAATATTAAGAGGAAACACAGGTATCATTTATACCTACTTAAGAGGTTTGTGTATATATTTCATGTATTGGAATTTTATATAATGTACTATAATTTTATATAATGTACAAATAGTACATTATATAAAATTCTTCTTCACAAAAAATAATAAACAATGCCTACATCCACCCATTTCCTGGGTATAATTATGTACACATATAACATAAATATATACACTATAAGAATAAACTTACATTTATTTCATTTTGTTTAAACTCATAAGATGTAAAAATGCCCCACTGGAAGTGCTCAAAGAATGAAGGGGGAAATGCAAAATAATCCAACTATTTTGAAGCCCAAGTTCGCAGCTTCTCGTGCACCTAAATACAAGACCCAGCCAGTCCAATCTTAGATATTTACCAAGAGAAATAAAAACAAACCCAGATAGAAATTAGTACAGAGATGCTCATGAGGACTTCGCTCTTAACAGCCTGAAATTGGGAATGTGCATGTCCATATGCCAACAAGTAAACTGGTATATACATACAAGTGAATACTACTCAGTAATTTTATTTAAAAAAAATTACCAAAACATAAGAATTGCAAAAAATAATGCCTAAAGCAGAAAGCCAGACAAATACATATTCTATTTAGCAAAATCAAAATTAAATCTATATTAAACTGTCAGCAAATTGGTGGTTGGCTAGCAGTGAATTGGGAGTGCTGTAAAGCAAGAGAGCTCAAGCAAGGTCTTAGAAGTAAAAGAAGAAACCAGTATTATTACCATGGCAATGGTGTCATTGGTGAATATATGAGTTAAGATTCATGAAATGTAAACTGTACACTGAAAATAGATGGATATCATTGCATATAAATTATTGTTCCATCATGCTAATACTTCCAAGAGGTCCAGTGAACTTTTCACAAGATTTGGAGACAATGTGAAAAACCATCTGATGTAATATGAATATAAGCTTACATGGTATTTATGAAAGTCAGTGTGAATGATCAGGCAGGGGAAAGGAAGATAATCTCTCAGATGGAATAGGATTATAAGTTTCAGTCTGTTGCCCCATCAATACTTACTGAAATTGCTAAAGTCTAATGAATGTGACAGGTATGAAACGGTGGGTAGGCCAGAACAAGATCTATATTTACTTTGGTACTACCTGGGCTTTAAAGGCACTGTGAGGAAACTATGCAGCTAACAGAACTACTTTACACTTATGCAAATTCACATTACTATTTCCTCCACCAATTAGTAAGATGACTTTTGGCAGTTTATTGAGATTAAAAAGCTTTGTGAGCATCATTTGTTGGAACTGGAAGTATTTGGAGAACATAGTTTATTGGAAGTGTGGCTGGGAGAGCTCGTTAGTGCATCAAATGACCAAGAAAATGAGATTTGGATGAGGTAGACCTCTTTCCTCCTGTGCCAATACAGCCTCTCAGTGTTTCTGAAGTCTGATTCTGCTTCATCTCATGTGAAGCTTTTGAAAGCAGAATTTTCAGGACCCTCTCCTTAGTGCCTCTGCCCAGTAAGATAATATGCCTTCCTACCAACTTCCCAGGTACCCTTCTTGCTGCTGGTTTGGAAATCACACACTGAAAGTCAACAGGACATCCTGGTCTCCTGTACCAATATCCTAGATGTAGAATGGTCATACCCATAAATTAAGTAAAAGGAAGTCTGAATAATTTATTCCCCCAACTATACTTCCATTTACAATACAATAAAATGTTAAGAGAATTTTTAATGTTTCTCAAAAATGTTTATTTCTTTGGGTACCTTCTGTATTAATGAGTCATCTCAATTCTTAGCTTATGCAACCTCTATATTTCTGACATTATTTTTGTAGCTCTTTAACAGCAAAAGTAAATTACATTATGCTCTGTTAACAAAAGACAGAGTCATGGTTCAAACTACACATCGTTTTCCACTGTCAAATGATAAAGCCAAAGATAAGAGAATCCTGAGGGAAAACTAGAAAGCAAGAAGATGAGACTTCATTAAAAGCCTGAAAAAAAATTCACAGTTCACAAGGGAAGAAGAAAGTCCTCTGAGGAAAGGAGATGATATGGAGAGATGAACAGAGAATTAACAGGAGGAAGAGATGCATGTTAATAAGTTTGCTTCAGGATGAAGCAGATACCAAAAACCACTTGGTCAAATGGGCTTGAAACACAAACCAGTGCCAAAGAAAAGGAAGAGAGGACAGGAAAAGGGAGGATAAAGAGGGGTTATCAGGCTAAAAAAGAAGAGCTATTTATTGCTTATACTTTTTCAACGGAGGATTTAAAAAAAGATACAGCAATGTGATGGAGATAATCACATTTAATATAATCCTCATCTTATCCTCTGGATGAACAATCAACTCCAGTGGAACCATGGTCACAGCGTGAAGGGGTCAGATGTTTCACCACAGATGATAATTGTGGCCTATTCTAGACTTCTAAGCTCCGGAATTGTAAGGTCGTGCCGTAGTTTCTTTTCCAGATACTTTGATAAAACACTTGTTCAAAAGCAACTGAAGAAAGAAGAGTGTATTTTAGTGAGCGGTTCAAGGTGTGGCTACATCATTGTGGTGGGAAAGGGAAGGAGGCAAGAGTTTGATTCAGCTGGTCAAGTCACATCCACAATCAGCAAACAGAGGGATCAGTCAGTTCACGGGTCTCTAGCACTCAGCTTGTTTTTCCCATTTTATACAGTGTAGGCTCTTCTGTCTAGGCAATGTTCCTACCCACAATTAAGACAGAGCCTTCTCACAGCAATTCATTGTAGTCCTGATGACCCCCAACAGGTACATCCAGAGGCTCAGCTCCCAGGAGCTTCTGTATGAGGCTGACAAGACTGACTGTCCAGTTTATGATGGTTTCTGACAGCATCAATAGCAAACTGATAAAAGGAGTTTTACAGGTGCTGTGTTGAGCTAAAGAGCAATGTACCTTGAGGAGAACATCTGTCTGCACTTTGCTGGATCGTCTACTTTACTAGAAGATGAGTTACATCTGTTTGTACAAAACTGGAAACTAGTCACAGAGCAGACCCAAGAAAGCACGCCCTAAACACTAACTGCTGTGACTTGTCTCCTTTATTGGGTTATCCCCTCGTGTGATTCATACCAACTAAGGAACAAAAGAGAGATAAATCAGTACAATGGCTTTTTCTGACTCGGCTTTCCTCTCCCAAAATACCTGGCTGAAGTCAAGTACTCAGCTGTGGATGGAGCGCCTGCATCTCTGGGCTGGACACACTGTAAGCAAATGTGCTCCATCACCTGTTCCCAAGTCCTGGAGAAGCCGAATCTAAGTGTCACATTTTTTTTACACTGCAAATCACCAATGCAGCCAGTCAGCTTTGTAAAGCCTTCTGGAATTTATTTTAGAAAAATCACTGTGTTCCTGCAGCTGGAAGGGATTATTAAAGTGCTAAATGTTAAGGCTATTACTGAAACAGGGCCAGACACATGGAAATAAGTTTGAAAAAAAAATGAAGAGAAAAAGAAAACTAAAAAAAAAAAAATTACTTTGATATAATCCTTCTGTTAATTCTATCCTCAAGGCAAGACGAAAGAAGAAATTGGGCTTATCTTGCAAAGACAAGTTCTCTCAAATTGGGACAACAGGCCAACAGTTGGTACTAAATGGTGGTTCTTAAGCATGCTACACAAGACAAAGTGAGGAAACAGAGGAAAGGTAAGGCAAGGTTTTTGCACATGGCATTCTGCAATAATCACTGAGAAGGTATGGAAGTTAGAGTTAGTATAAACAAATAGAGAGTAACTAACAGTCACTACTTGCGCTAAAGAATGGTGCTACAAAGCACGTACACTAACACAAGATATCCTAAAGAGCGCAAAAAGAATTTGATTTATAGTGTTAGGAAAACTTCGGCATGGTTAGGTTCTAAGGTAAATCTTCAGACAGGCTGGATGTACACAGGAAAGGGGAAGGAGATTCTTCACTTGCTCAGCAAAGAATCAGCTTAGGGGTTCCTCTCTTGTCTTAGAATCTTGAATATTTAGTTGAGGCTGAAGACATAAAACTAACATAACATCATGGATCTTTGTTCCATCGAATTTATAGCCCACTCAAACATGTGACAAGATGCAAGAGATGATTAACTGGTATTTCCTTCTATTCCGTTGGGGCTTAACATTAGAAAAGAGGGGAAATGGTCACCATTTCCCATACTTCTCTACTTCATGTGACATACACATGAATATACAAATGAAAGTAGCCTCAGCCTCTGAGAACATCATTAAATGTTTAAATAATGGTAAGTGTCAGATACTGTAGTAAACACAGTAGAAAGCACAGATTTATCAACTAAATTTATCAGAAAAACGTGCATTTCTGAGTTATTTTTGTCAGAACTAGCTGAAGCAAGTACTGATAGAAATTACTCTCAGGAAAAAGCAACAATAAATTAAGAAGTTGGCAGATGGACACATGCAGATTTCTCTGTCATATAGGTCACTAACTATACATTGCTCTAAAGAGAAAAAGTGGTCAGTGTCTGGGTTCACAGAAAAAAATTAATGAGTAGATGTTGAGTATTTGATCAGTTTGGGTGCATAAAAAACATTTACTTAGGCTGTCGACTTCCCTGCTACCAAGTTTTGTCCTTTTTGGACAGCAGTCTGTCTGCAGTTGGTGCAAGGGGTTTTTTCAGGCCAAGAGATAGGCTTGCCACTAATTCAACCATCGTAATTACAGTGGAGGTTCTTCGATGCTTATCTTCTACTTGGAGTAGAATAGGGGGTGCTGTCAGGAGCTGATATGTCTCGATAACAAAAAAAAAAAAGAAAAGAAAAGAAAATCTTAACTTAAGATAACATCTTTGAATGCCATATTCTGCAGATCTCTTGGGGTGTTTGAAGATGCCCTATCCATCTCTTGTATTTAGATAAGCAAATGTTGCTTGTCTCTTAGCAACTTGATTACTGGGTAGTTTAGAGAATATCTGTGATAGACTGTCATAGTAGCTAACAAAGTGACATGTTTGCATGACTAGGAGTTTGTTTTACTTAGCTATCCTAGACCGTTTTAGACGGTTGGTATCAAGAGGCCAGAGCTTCACATTTTATTTTTAAGTATCTCTAGGTATGATACCATTAGGAAG
>CAJQZJ010032828.1:3708113-3735431 GCA_907164525.1 Lophiomys imhausi
TTTTTTGGACTGAAAGGGAGAGCTGTTGGGGGGAAAAAGAAATACCTTAAACAAAAAAAAGAAGGGAAGAGGATGGGGGGGTTGAGGGGGAGGAGGGTGGAAGAGTGGGACTGGAGGGGGGAGTAGGGAGGGGATTGTGATTGAGATGTAACTTGAAGAAATAAAAAATAAATTATTAAAAAAAAAAAAAAAACAGAAATCTCTGACGGCTGTAAGTGGAGTTCCACAGTGGAGAATATGCTTAGAGGTACAAGTTCCTGGGTTCAAGCTCCAGCACCATCTTTTTTTTTTTCATTAAAAAAAAGTTTTTAAATATAAGGACTGGAGAAATGGTTCAGCAATTAAGAGAACACATTGCTTGTACAGAGGATCCAGGCTCAGTGTCTAGTACCCACATGGTGATTCACAGGCACTTCTAACTCCAATTCCAGGGGATCTAGTGCCCTCTTCTGACCAACTATGGCAATAGACAAACATTGACAAACATACATACACACAGGCAAAACACTCACATCAAATAAAACAAATAAATATAAAAACATAAATAAGAACCAAAACTTTCTAACCCAGTTGTACTCTTCCAATTTTCTTTTTTTTTTTTTTTTTTTGGTTTTTTGAGACAGGGTTTCTCTGAATATCTCTGGCTGTCCTGGACTCGCTTTGTAGACCAGGCTGGCCTCGAACTCTGCCTCCCAAGTGCTGGGATTAAAGGTGTGCGCCACCACCGCCCGGCTGCCAATTTTCTAATAGATACACATGTAATAAACTTTAACTATCGAAATGTACTTTTGTACACTAACCCACCACCAAAAGTGGGAAATCCAATCTAAAGCTCCAAAGCTTCAGAAAGGCTATTTGCACAATACAGAAGTTCAGTGATGTGTGTAGACTTTAAATGTGGTTGGTTTTGGTGTGAGCTATTTTTTATTAACAATTTTTTAAATAATAAATTTTATTTTGATATTAACTTAAAACCTGTCTTTTTGGTTTCTTGAAGGAATTATCACATCTTTAATTCACAAATATTACTTCTAATAAATAAATAGAATCACAAATAAAATATTCTATTTCAAGAACACTATCAGATATTGAAAATAATATTTGATTTTAAAAATGATTAAGGAAGAAAAGAGAGCAAGAAATGTTAAATATTAGGGGATGAGGAAGGACTGAAGGCAAGAGAAGCAAAGTTATGGAAGAGGATATAAAGTCAACTGTTTTTCTAGTGATAAGCTGTCCATGTACTTTTTTTTCCATTTTGGTGATAAATATGTGCATAAAATATATTCGATATTAAAAGCAGAAAATTTAATATAAGGCTCCAAAGCCTCCATTCTGAGTGCCTATTCTAACTGTATAGAAACATGGACTTTTGGTCTAGTTAATATTTCTCTATGATGTTTTCATTTATTTGCAAGTGTTTTTTATAATAAAGTTTATAAAATTAAATTATATACATTTAGAATATATACATATATATATCATTTAAATATAAAATTAAAAACAAATGATTAGGGAAGATACAGGATGTTGAGCCAGCATCCTAATTTCCAGGAATCTTAGTTGTTTTTAATTGTAAGTTCGAATTGAAACCACTTTCCTCACGAGGGCACATGATAACCAAAAAGAAAAACACAAAATTGGAAGCTCGCGGGGTGTGTAAGGCATGCACAGCAGGGCTCTAGCATGCTGAGATGCGCCCTCATCCTGAGTACTGTGGCCCCTGTTGACGAAGAGGAGGTCACACAGAGTCACTTTTTACTGTGAAGATGCAGCTGAATCTCGTTAGGCTGGAGGTAGGCCAGGACACTGTCAAAAACTTCTTGTGAAAGTAATATGAGTTCATGTAGAAGGTTCAGGCCACAGAAGGCATCGAAATAAGAATTTCTTCCCTCTCCCCTTCTGCAGTTTTGGGTTGCACCTGCCCTTCTCTCTGACTAGAGGCTCAGGGGTTCCCATCTAAATGAGTTACCCTTGTATCATGGTTTCCAGCAGCCATGTGGTTCCTTCACTCTATTGCCGCATTTTCTTGTACTCCTTATTTATATTTGTTATTGTTGTTGTTGTTCTGGTCTTTGCAACATAATGTATTTAAATATGAACTAGAAGCCTAAAATCTATGGTATTCGAAGCATAATAAAAGCATTATCCATCTTGCCAATATGAAAAATGACAAACACGATCAAGAGATTGGAGAAGAGGGAAGTGTGGGAGCGCTATCTTAATCTCATATCTGGCCATCAATAAATACTCTCGAAAGCTAATAAAGTCTATAAATGAAGGATTTCGTATTGCTAGTCACATTTATAACAACTTGCTACTAGAAAACAAAATCCTGAAAACCAAAAAAAAAAAACCACAGTATAAACAAATTATAGGAAAAACAGAAATAAAAAAGAAGCTAGGGAGTAAATGGGAAATAGCATCCAAGCAGGAGCCAGCTTTGTTTACCTGGGCCTCAAGACCTCAAGTTTTCCGTTACACCCAAGGACTCTCTTCCTGCCCTTTACCTTGTAAAACCTCTACTGTTCAGATTCTAAGAGAGTTATTCCTTTTTTTTCTTTTTCTTTTTTTTTTTTTTTTTTTGGTATAGACAGAGTCATATTGTTTAGCCCTGACTGTCCTAGAACTCACATTGTACACCAGGCTGGCCTCCAAGTCACAGAGATCCATCACCCTTACCTCCTGAGGCAATTACTGCGATTATAAGGGATTCTGATTTCTCTGCCCATCACCTAATTTGGCAGCTATTCCTTAGACATTTAATATCAGGATTTAAGCCACTTCTTCCATTTAGTTAAGATTTCTGCAACACTTACCTTCATCTTCACAGTTTCAGAAAAAAAGTGGACACCTTCACACAAAATCTCTTCACAAAACCTTCCACCTCCCCTCTTCCCCATGTTCATTTCCTACACAGGCTAGTCTCAAACTCACTATGTAGCTATGAAGGACCTTCAACCCCTAACCTCTTGCTTCTGCCTCGGGAGTGCTGGAAGTGAAGGCCTATGGCCACGCCCATTCCTCCCTTCCTTATTGTCTTTGTTATGCCTCTCTCTGGTACCCACTTGCTTCTGGTTTCTGTTGCTAAGCAGCCTGAAAGGCCTACAGATGATAATTCTCCATAACTCCCTCAACTCCAGGTTTGGTGATATCAACTTGGTAACACAGTAACTTAAAGTTGGCTGTGGCAGGAATAATTCCACCACAGAAATTGGCAATGAGTTCAAATCAAGTTTCTCACTCCCTCTCAGGCCACCTGCGGACACTACAAAGGCCTGTGTATCAGACAAGTATAGGAAACAACAGCTGTTTATAGAGCTGTGTGTGAAGTAGGAGTGCTTCCACTTTTTCCCTAGGGACAATAAGTCTTTCAGGTTTTTTAAATAGTGAACTGATTCAGAGGGCTTAATTTCCTTGATGCTACACTTCCTCAAGATACACTAGCATTATTATGAACACTGCAGGGCTTGTGAGCACAAGTGTGCTGTTTCTAGTGTGAATACCACTCTTCCTAGTTCTCTTGGCCATATGCATATAGCATGTTTGGCCCCAGTAGCTCTAAATAGTACATCCAACTTGGTTTCCATTTCTCTCATCACTTAAACTTAAGAAAGCATAAATATGGGCTGGAGAGATGGCTCAGCCATTAAAGGCTAAGCTCACAACCAAAAACATAAGAAAGCATAAATATATTTATTTATTGTGGCATAATAAATAAAAAGTTTTAAAGATGCAGATGCAATCACATCTCTGACTCCTCTCCATTTCCTCTCAAACACGAAAAACATTTAAAAAATAACAATAACCACACTAATCTTTTTACCTAGCTCCCAGCTGTCTATAGATTAAAAACAAAAACAGTTATTTAATGGTGTCCTTGATCCCTTTAACTTTGCAAGGATCAATTCTAAAACTGACAACCAGTATACTCAAAGTCAACTCAGTTGAACAGGAAAGAAAGGACAAATTATCAAAGAAATTATTGTACAGCATGATAAAGCCAGTCTTACAAACACAGCCAACTGGTCTACCTGGGTCACCTACCTACTGGCTATGAGACAAAACTATTTCACAGGAGGAAAAACAAGCATAGCAAAGAATAATCGAACACATCAGTATCATCTGAGGTGATATTATCGCGTGTCACTCTAATTCCTGGTGCTCAATGAACATCTCATTGTATCACTGGGTAGCACTGTGACTAAATTCTACCAATATCATTACTGGATTTTATTTTACTAAAAATTGTCATTAAAGGGGGGATTAGCTTTAAAGAGCAAAAACCATGCCCTGGAACTCCCTCCATAGAGTAGGCTAGCCTCAATCTCAGAGATCTCTTTGCTTCTGCCTCACAAGTGCTGGGATAAAGGTTATGTAGTTAATTTTAATAGATTTATTTTCATCTTTATTTATGTGAGTATGTATGTGTACAGGTACCCTTGGAGGCCAGAAAAAAAGGGTAGATTCCCCAGGAACTGTAGTTACCGGCAGTGTGAGTTATCTGACAGGAGGGCTGGGAACTGAAATTAGGTCCTCTGCGAGAGCAGCAAACATTCTTAGCCTGTACACTAATGCTTTAGTTCCCACTTAAACAGTCTACTGCACTTCAAGAAAAGTAGGTAATGTTCAACAGAAGCAGTGTTGGGTGCTAATCAGAAGGCTCAAGATGATTTTAATCACTTTGTTTGGAATCACTAAATAAAGTTTGTTTCTCAGAATACGACTGATGAGTTGGCAATGCTTCATGCTGGAAGTCAAATTTTGCTGTCCCCTGTAACACACTGATAATCAACAGCTCACAGCTTAAAGATAAACTCATAACACCAATGAGGAAGTTATGAGCATTAAACTAGAGTCAGATTCACCTTGGTTGGAGTCAGAGAGATATAACTTTCAACAAGATAGTCCTTCTTGTTATTCTACAACAAGATAGTTCTTCTGCTGTTCAATATTCTCATTTCTGCAATAGAGACAAAAGCTATCTACCTCACAGGGATACTAGAATAGTAGGAAACTCTATGAAAAGTACACAAAAAAACTGTTTAGTATACGGTAAGTACTCTCTCTATGTTGGGACAATACCCTGCCACTCAGTACTACACTGTGGCACATTATGCTCATTAATCAGCTCAACCACACAGGAGTCCACAGTGGCACCCTCCAATCACACAGTCTAAACAAGAGCATCTCCATTTGCAAGCTGCACATAAATCAACTGTGGACATTGTTAAGCGTGTGGACTGTGACTGGACATCTGGTGGAGCCTGGGGCTCTGCATTTCTATCTAGTAATCTCTTAGAGGACACAGATAATGGTCCAAAGACTACGATCTGACTATCAGATATCTAAGAGTGGATCCTTCCACCACCACTCCTCTGACAAGTCCAAGCACACTTGATAATGTCTCAACCTTGAGTCTACCACTCAACATGACTTCCTTGCAAAACTCTGCAGCTCTTGGTCCAAACCATGGACCACTCAAGATAACTGCTAAACAAAGAATACAATTATAAGGAAGGCCAGAAATCTCCAGAAAGAATTTGAGCTTTCAAATGAAATAGGCCTAGCTTCAAACTCTAGCTGTCAATAGCCTATTTATTTACATGATTTTGAACTGACTGTAAAACTTTCCTATTTAAGTATCCTTACTTGTAAATAAATAAAAATATGCAATTTTAAAAAGAGAGATTCTCATTTTTCAGACCAAGCTTGCCTGGAATTTGTTATGATTTTCCTGCCTCTGCTTCCCAAATGCTAAGATTATAAGTTCTCTCATGGCAAGCTAAAAACACATAGCTCAGAAAGAATATTTGTATGTTAATGTACACATATTCTCATGGGCTGACACTCAGTATGCAATAGGAGCTCTTCTCTGATGCTTTAATCACTGGCCTGCTTTTGGCACTCAGCTCAGAGGCCTCTCTCTCTGGCAAACGATCTGAAGACTGGCCACTACTGAAAATTCTTTTATGTTATTTCAAGTTGCCATACTAGTGATTTCCCAAGAGAAAGAATCTGATTTCCTAGTATACTCTAATTGTTAATACCTAAAGAGTGGAAGTGACTATGTCCTCCCACACAAATAAAAGAGGAAAAACAGAAGTCATCTCCATCATGGTCTTGAAAACAGGCTACAATATTATATTTTCAATAATATTATTATAAGAAATCAGCCCTGACTGGCAAGATGGCTCAGTGGGAAGGAGTATTTGTCACCAAGCCTGCAAGCACCTCAAAGACGACCAGAGATTAATCCCTGGAACACTTATGATGGGAGGAGGGAACCATTCACCTCAAGCTATGCTCCTCACACAACAATGGCAGATATGCACCTATACACATACACAGATAAACCTGGAACACATATGATGGGAGGAGGGAACCAGTCACCTCAAGTTATGCTCCTCATACAACAGAGGCAGATATGCACCTATGGCACATACACAAATAAATGAAAATAAATGTTCAAACGAATTTGTCACTAACTCTATGATAATAATTCTCTACATTCTTACTTCTAAGAGATGAAATGGTTTCTATTTATTTTTATTATTTTTTAAATTATATATACATGTGTATTTGTGTATGGGTATGTAAATGTGAGTATGGGTTTCTGAGAAGGCTAAAAGCATCCAATCTCCTTGGACATGAAGTTACATTCTACCTAACATGGGTACCGGGAACTAAACTTGGTTCCTCTGCAATAGCAGTAGGTTCTCTTAACTGCTCAGCCATCTTCCTAGTTCCTAGATTGTATTTTTTAGAAACGTATAACACACACACACACACACACACACACACACACACACACTTACTTTGTGTTTTTTTTCTCTTCAAATAGAAATTAAATTCTCCCACACATCAGTTGTATAATTTGTTCAATGTGAATTTGCTGTGTCTACTATGTGGTGGCACTGTACTAGGCACCAGTATACACTGAAGAATAAACAGATTACATCTGTGCCCTTGATGATCTCACTACTTAGAACAGCTCCCACCTCATGTTCAAAGCAGGACACACTGCCAACTAGCTTGGATCTAAAACCTAGCCCTGACATAGCAGACACTATAAAGCCACCTCTAAATAAACCAGAGCAATATTGTTAAGAGAACCAACATGGCCGTAATCCTTCAAAAGGCATAAACATTCAAAAGGCAACAGATGAAACCTGCCAACAAAGTGCTGTGGAGTGTACCACCAAATGGGGTTACAGTCACCATACCACAGTTCCAAGCTACAGTACAGCAGCAGGCCCTTGTGACACAGAGCCTGTGAGAGCACAGTCAATGCACAGACTTGGAATATGACCACCTTCTCTTCCTAACCATGAGCTACTTGGCAGGTTGAAGACCTATCAGAAGTTTTCTGCTATTCACCAGCACACTAAGAAGACAGCTGTATTCATTTTTGCCTGTCATGTAAGCCATGCATAATACTGTGCTACCTGCATACAGCCATAATATAAAATATTGATTTTGAATATCTACCTATAAACTTAGTTAGGAAATAAGGGCACTAAGCAAGAAAGAAGTCAGTTTTATTCGCCATCTTTAACTTGTTAAAACTCTGTCAGCTGAGAACTCTCCACTCCAAGAATGCTAATAGATAGATCGATAAGCTATTGGCTTCACAACAATCTGAATATGAATTCATATAAATCACAGAAATTAGAGGATTTGCAGAATGTGAAGGAATCCACAGAAACATAATCAGGGTTTGGGGATGTAGTTCAGTTACTATAGTGTTTGCCTAGCATATACAAACCCCTGAGTTCAACATCCATCGATATATAAACCAAGTGAGGTAGTACTTACTTGCAATCTCAGATTCAGGATCTGGAGACAAGAAGATAAGAAATTTTATAAGAGAAGGAACCAGCTGTTGGACTGAAAGGGGAAACTTCTGGAGGGAAGAGGGTGGAAGGGCGGGATAGGAAGGGGGAATAGGGAGGGGTTTGTTACTGAGATGTAACTTGAAGAAAAAAAAATAAAGTATTAAAAAAAAAAAAGAAGATAAGAAATTCAAGATCATGCTTGACTACATAGTGTGTTTGAAGCCAGCACAGGAAACATGAAACCCTGTTACAAACACAACAAAATCTCTCTCTCTCTCTCTCTCTCTCTCTCTCTCTCTCTCTCTCTCTGAAAATTATGTGATCAGGCATCACTAAAACCTTCAAACGCAGAATAAATAAGTCACCATTTACATGGATTAGTTTTAACTACATCTATAAATTGTTCATTCTGAAACCTGGACACTAACAGGAACTTTCCCATCACATGAAAACATGGTAAATCACAGCATTTCTCTTAAACTGCCACATGAAAAGACGTGGTTTACCTTTTCAGCACAGTGACTTTAGAATAATCCTGTGTTAACCACAGATACCATATATGCAGAAACTTCGAGCCAAAGAGGCACTGTTCTCAGTGTCTCTGGCTTGTGTCTGTAAATACTCTAATGCATCACCCAATAGTTATGTGCTGCTGATCAAGCAGGATCAACTTAAAACTACAGTCTAAGTAGTCTGGTTTAATATTAAAGAGTAACCACACCTTCTCAGAAATAATTTAACTAAAACCTGCCTATATTCATCCACAAAGAAACTCAGAAGTGTTTGCTAATATGCCAATGAATCTGTCAGTGACTTTAAGGCTGATAATTCATGCAACATCTTTACCTGGCCTGGGTGAGAGATGATTTCCCTCAACACCCCCTCAGCTTTATTGTCCCTAAGGCAATTCTGAAGACAATGTATCTTCATGTTTTACACAAGCTATTTCCAACGTATGAGAGTCACTAACAGTGATGAACCACAAAGCAATCTTAAGTGGAAAAGCCAGAAACCCCCTACAGAAATTTGGACCAATCACTCTGGTTTGTTGACATCAAACAGTTTATAAAACCCACCATCACTGTCTCTACCTTCCCTACTCCCTCCACTCCAACTCTGGCTTTTGAAACACAGCAGAATCTACCCCACATTAAATAACCCCACTTGCTTTCACTTTGGTTTTAACATGATGCAAGGTGTCTGATCTAAATAGATTTATTTGTGGTTAATAAGCAATGAGAAATGTTCACTGGAAACAGAATTAAAACTTACTATGAATGACTGTCATGTACTTTGAGGATCCCTATAGGATATGACTGAAGTGGCATCTCTGTGATTTGCTTTGTCACTTAGGATCCCTCTATGTCACTGGAGATAAAGACAGAGCTACTTGAGAGAGAGTTATCATGAAGACATGGCATGGAACAAGAATTCAATGTGAATGAGAATTACCGACAAAATTACTAGTGTTGAACAATACACCTAGAGAATAATTAGCATCTAAACAGCCCTCTGACCTATGAATTGGAACAGTAGGGTAAGGGATTTCTTCATGACTCTAGTGGCTGTGCAAGGAAAACCTTTTCTGTTTTGTTCAATAAAATAATCCAACAAATAAGAAGTATGATGACCCTCCTTCCAGGAAAGAGTAAATCAAAGGTACTATCATGAATTCCTTCCCTTACTAAGATTCAAGATTGCTATGGACTAAGAATGAAGTCCCGTGGCAAGGGCTTCCCCAGATAGTTCAAGGCCCTGTTTTCAACGCCCAGCATGGCCAACAGGAAGGAGGCCCACAATTCCTTCCCCATTTGACATTTTTGTAGATTCCATATAAAATTGCTCGTAAAGGCTGTTGTGTTCAAGGCTTGGCCTCCAACTGTTAGTGAAATTAAGAGGTGACAAGACCCCAAGGACACTAACCCCATCAATGGATTGCCATGGATGAGTCACAGGACATGGGGCCTCGCTGGAAGAACCAATCACTGGACATTTGCCTTTGAAGAACATATTTTGTCCCTGGCCTTACTAGCTCTCCTCCACTGCCTCCTTCTCTCCCTCCATCCGTCAGCTGCCTGCCACCCTCAACACATGATACTCTGCCACTCACCAGTCCCAAAACAAGGAGCTAACTAACTCTCGGCCCCTTAAGCTCACACAAACCTTCCCTTTAAGTTTATTACTCTCGAGTAATTTGTCAAAGCAATGGGAAGCTGACTAACTGAGACACCAAATACATATTTACAATCAGGCATATATTTCTTCCAATATGTTAACATTCAGCCTGATTGACACAACATCCCCAAAACTGCTGTTCTCTTAAATTTCACCATAACAAATTTAAATTAAAGCCATTTTATGTGACAATTTTTTTTAACTTCTGTTCTTTATTTCAAATGTTTACATGTGTTTTAATGCATGCCATTTAACTATGTTATCAGCGTAAAATTAATTGTAAGAGATGAACAGTTATAAAAACAATTTCTAACTCACTCTCACTTGTTATTATTTCTCTAGACATTGAGTTTCTCAGTTTTTGACTCATTCTCTCTTGCTATTATTTCTCTAGATAATGAGTTTCTCAGTTGTTTTTTAAATTTTTTTCTTTATTTTTTATTTCTTCAAGTTACATCTCAATCACAGTTCCCTCCCTATTCCCCCCTCCAGTCCCACCCTCTCACCCTCAACCCCCCATCCTCTTCCCTTTTGGGGGCCCTCATGAAACTGAAAAGCTTCTGTAAGGCAAAAGACACTGTCATTCAAACAAAACGGCAGCCTACAGACTGGGAGAAAATCTTCACCAACCCCACATCTGACAGAGGGCTAATATCCAAAATCTACAAAGAACTCAAGAAATTAAATGCCAAGAAACCAAATAACCCTATCAAAAAAATGGGGGACAGAGCTAAATAGATAATTCACAAAGGAGGAATCCCTAATGGCTGAGAGACACTTGAAGAAATGCTCAACATCCTTAATCATCAGAGAAATGCAACTCAAGACGACTCTGAGATTCCATCTCACACCTGTCAGAATGGCTAAGATCAAAAGCTCAAATGACAGCACATGCTGGCGAGGGTGTGGAGAAAGGGGAACCCTACTCCATTGCTGGTGGGAGTGAAGGCTTGTGCAACCACTATGGAGGTCAGTCTGGCGATATCTTAGAAAACTTGGAATAGCTTTGCCTCAGGACCCAGCCATACCACTTCTGGGTATACACCCAAATGCCTCTTCACGGAATCATAAGGAAGTTTCCTCATCTATGTTCATAGCAGCCTTATTTGTAATAGCTAGAAACTGGAAACAACCCAGATGTCCCTCAACAGAAGAATGGGTTAAAAAACTGTGGTACATCTACACAATGGAATACTATTCAGCTATCAGGAACAACGAAATTATGCACTTTGCAGCCAAATGGATGGAACTAGAAAAGCTCATCCTGAGTGAGCTAACCCAGACTCAGAAAGATGCACATGGCATCTATTCACTCATAGTAGGATTTTAGCTATATAGTAGAGGATATCAATACTACAACTAACACACCAAAGAGAACTTGGACATAGATTTTTATTTTTTTTTAATTTTTATTCTTTTTTATCTGTTTGTCTGCTTATTTGTTTGTTTGTTTTTTAGTTCTCTCTCCCAGGCAATGTGACAATTTTTTAAATGTGCCTGAATATAAAACAAAAATTGGCATCTCCTCTTTATCATTTTTTTCATACAATTTTTCTTTGTCATTAACTTCTAAGGAAATGCCCCTATTTGTGCATGTATCCTAATATAACCCCCTTAAATGAGTCATAAAACACATTTTGTGCCTAGTTCACTTCATTACATTTAATGGGCATTTTGACTAAAAACAATGAAGGGCAACATTGCGTGGTGACATGAACTGGGGACTGGAGAGTTCAACCAAAGCCTTGTCCAGTCACTGTGGGTTGACCCTAATAAGTAAGTAACATGATCACTTAGTCCCACTAGCTATCAGCCTCCTGAAACTCAACTAAGGCTCCCTGAAAAAGAGAAAAGACAAATGACCCTGAAGCAAACTTGAAGAAAAATGGTTAACAATAAAATTAATGCTGATTGCAAATGTAACCTTCAAGATGCCCAGAGGCCAGCAATTCCTTAAGGACCAGATAATAGGGCCTGATTGCTTTTGAATGTCACACGTGCCTGCAAGAATGAGCCTGTAAATTGTCAGCAAAATTGATCTACAAGGCATTCAAAGTTAATTTCTAAAGTCTAAACCATTGTTCTCTCCACTCTCAAGTCTGTCAAATTAGCCCTTTATTTCCCACATGCTTGTATAACCTGTACTCACTCGGGGAAGATCTGCAGTATGAGAATAAGACAGGACAGCGGAACCTGTTACCTGAGTACAAACCTCTTGAATATGTGCAATCACAACCTCTTGTGCCTTAATTCCATCATCTAAGAATGACTTTATAAGTGCATCATCTGCTTAGGGTTATTGAGAACTATATGCAGCACATAGCTAATGCCATTGCTGATGTTAGCTTCATGGATAATGGCCCCAGGCATCCTTCATATGACCTCTTGAAAAATTACCTGAGAGCTGACTGAAGACACAAGAAAAAAAAATTATCAAAAAGTCTTCTTGATGGTTATCACAACTGTAAAAAAATTATAAGCATATTCTGTCATCACAAAGTATGTATAAATAAAACAATTTAGCAGAATAAAACAAAAGAAACCATCCTATGAGTAGAGTCTTCATTTATGATATTTACTCTTAACTATCTTGAAATGTTCTCTTCTGGCCAGACAGGATGGTCCATCCCTTTAAACCCTGTACTAGGGAGGCAGAGGGAGGTGAATATCTGAGTTTTAGGCCAGCCTGATCTATACACAGTGAGTTCCAAGACAGCCAGGGATATACGGAAAAACCCTGTCTTGAGAAAGAAAAAAAAAACGTTCTCTCTTAGTTTATGACTTATTCCAGCAAAAGTTAGGCTATGGTCATTCTAAGCGTTGACCTTTTTCTCAGACCATGCAATCAGCATGAAAGCCTAGGCTGGCCTATAGGACAAGCAGAAACTGCATGGAGAAAAAGCACCCTATCCCAGAACAGTCAGCACACAGCTCCACCCTGCCATGCTACATCCTGTGCCCAACCCTAATCAGCACAGCCATCTATGGACCCACAGCTGACCTTAGATGTGCTCAGTGATCTACAGAGGGCCACCATAGCCATGCAGCTCATCCATAGATTTGATAAAAGGCTGTCTTCCCACAGCAATGACTAACCCACTAATACTTTCACTTCCTGCTGACCAGCCCCTCCAGATTAACACTCACCACACTAGGGTCTTCAAACATTACTTCCTTGAGATAGTAACAGGATAAATTCTCGAGGGATCAAATGAAAGTGGAAAATGCTGTTATAGATGTTATGCTCTGCTTAGCTATCACACAGTGCAAGGCATATAGTAGCAATTAGATGGCTAATATAGTAGTAATTAGATGGCTAATATAGTAGTAATTAGATGGCTAATAATTTAGTGGCTGAATAGCCTAAGGCAAATTGGCCCAAGTGATCAATGCAACATGGAAGAAATGGAATCAAGATGGCAGGACAGAGGCATGGGGACCTGGGCTCTAGACTACATCGAGGTGTGTTTTTAGTACAAATTTCCTTACCCTGAACTTCTTCAAGCAACTGTTGGCTACTGAGAACAACCAAAGTCAACCCTCATTCATCACAGAAATTGGGCTCCTTAGAACAAACCTTTAGGAAGATAACCCTTATCCTTATAGCTCCAAAGACTTTTCTCGTCAGCATCTTTAGTTAACCTAGAAAGGCATTTCTCTCACAAAAAAAAAAAAAGGCATTGCTTTTATCTAGACACAACATAGCAACTGGCTTTTCTCTGTTCTCCACAACCAATGAAAGAGCACACATCACTTTGCTTGAGGGGCTGTAGCCAATTTTCATATTCATTCCTGGTAAAGAGCAGAGAGCTGCACACAGACAGAGGTAAGAGAGCTGAGTGAATTCTATCCCTCCACGTGCACACACTCACCCCAGTAACATTCACAGAATGAAAAATGTACCTGGTTCCCTGTTTAGACTCTTCCTCTTGGCTCTTCTTTAAACATCTAATTATGAAGAAACTTCTGTGTTTGGATCTTTTTTTTATTTCTCGGGGGAATCCAGAAATCAAATAGCTTTGCCAACACGGCCATGAAAACAAATCATTTGTGTTGTGGCTGAGCCATACGGCTCCCTTCATAAACACCAGTGGAGCCTGCAGAGCTCTGCTCTCACAAGGCCATTTGGGAGAAGATTTTTATGGCAACAGAGGAAATGTTTCTACCAAAACAACACCTACACTTTGCTGGAGATATTTTCAGGAGGCTTCCCTTACTGCCATTTAAGTCATTCAAACATCTAGTTTAAAAGTCTGGCTCACGGTGAGGCTGTGGGCCCCATGGGAAAATTTCCTGATCATTTACTGAATGAGTAACCTGGAGCAGCTCACTTAACCTGGCAGGACCCCGGGGCTTGTCCTAAAAACAGAAACCTCAGCCTTTTCAAGAGTCTAAGAAATGATGCAGCGATGTTCAGTTACCACCCAGGTTACACAACAGGAAGTCAAAGAATCAATGGGCAATGGAAGAATTTGTGGCAAACTTAATGCTAAATTAACCTTAAGAATCTTAGGGAATAAAGATGTTCTAAAGTTACTGTGGTCTAGTAAGCAGACTCTACCTCAGCACCAAAAGATAGTTCCCAAGCAGTTTGAGTGAGGCAGACAGAAGATTCGGAGCCTCTCCAGATATAGCCTTCCATGACTCCCCCATGGTTAAGTGGCTCTAACAGTTAACATCAGTGAATAAAGTCCCCATCTGATTTGGATACACCTTCTGCAAAGCCTGAATCTCAGTTCAGCTTCTCCTTTAGCTCCATCCTGAGTCTGTCCTTCCCTCCACAGGCTGGATATCTAGAGCACTCCAGAGTAAACCTCTGTCCAACGACCTCCAGCTTACTGTCCATATCACAGGAAACCAAAAATTGATAAAGCAGACACATTTGTGGTTTAGGTGAAAAAAGTAAGCCCCACAGAGGTTAAGAGACATGTTCAATCACATAAACTATGAGTAGCATTGCTAGAACTGGAGCCCAGTATCTTAAAACTGTCATTCTCAATCATTTGATGGCATTCCCATCTTTTTGACCAATAGGATAAACTAAATAGTTGGATATTGCCCTCACATTAGACTTCAAGAAGCAAATTAGCACAGGGAGAAATGTTATGACAATAAAAGGGCAACCTCCAGGCTACCAGTGCAGCTCAAGGGTCATCATTTGCCGTAGGTTCAGTAACCAGGAACTGGGACAAAAGGGGAAAAGAATGGGTTTGAAAACAGGGCGTGGTGCTATTAGAGCCTAGGGCCTAGAGCCACTGGATGATGACAGCACAGGTTTCCAAGAGGTGACACTGGAAACCATGGCATCGGCATCGATGCAACTATTCCCACAGGTACTGAGGGTAGAGAAATAGAGGGAAACGCTGGCTCTTCCCCCACCCCAACTTTCACCAGTGCTCAGTCCCCTAGTCTACCGAGATGCAGGGAGCAGGAAAGAGCATGGGATAGATCTAACAAACAAAACTGGGCTGAAACAGCCCAACAGCACAGCAGGAAAGTCACCAACAAGAGGCATAAACACTCTGAGAATAAAATCGAACAACTTAAAACAACAAATATACCTATGGCCACTGAAATGGTGAGTGAGTCCACACAGCAGCCCTAAGCAAGGACAGTAGGATGATATGGACTCTCTCTCTCACACGCTGGGTGGTCCTTTATGAGCACAGAGTTCTGTTACTGCTCAGCTCAAAACCCAAGATCCAAAAGACTTCCTGGCATGGTGGCTTACACCTTTAGTTCATGGGCACCCTCAGCTATGTAGCAAGCAACACTCTGTCTTTAAAAAAGTTAGTAACAGAAAAAAAGAAAAGAAAAAGAAAAGCAATGGTTGGGATACAGCTTTAGTGGTAGAGCATTTGTCTAGCATGAGAAAAGGTCTGGGTTCTACGCCTACCATCAAAAATAAAGATGAAGCAGGGGTTGAATATTTGTCATTATTCTCTGTTAAGCAAAATTTTTTAATTTTAATACTTCAAAAGTGTTTCTATCACAAAATAGTTTATTTGATAGGGCTCAAAGTGGGTAGACTTTCATTACCCAAATTTTACATATTCAGCTCAAATTATTCCTCTCAGCTGTGAGCTAAATTAGCTGCTGATGTCCCCACTATTCCAGAAGGCTAGATCCACCTTTATAGTTCCATATGCTATTGAACAAAATAGGAGCTGGAACACAGATTCTTCTCGGAAGTCCTATGCTGACTTCTCCTCATGCAGCAATATTTGAGGAGGGAGGGGCAGGGAAGGAAAAGGAGAGAAAAATGCAAAACAAAAGTAGATTTCCAAAGATGGGCAGCCACAGTTCAGCAAGCTTTGGCTTCCCAGAGACAAGCAGAGCACACCTACTCTCTAGTCTTCCCATTAAAAAAAAAAAAAAAAAAAAACTCTCCCATTAGAGATTACACTCCCTGCAGAGGAGATGTGATTTGTTCTTTCATACAGACTGCAAACAGATTTCAGTCCTTCCACCCTCCAACAAAACTTCTTTGAGGTCATTAGAGCTCAAATGGCTCGAGAGAGGATCAGAGGTTGAGACCCAGACTTGTTTCTAGCTGGCTGTTTGGCACTACATAGGCCAATTATCTTTTCTGTGCCTCTGTTTTCTCATTTCCATCTGACATGATGTAACCATAGCTAGATGGGATCCACAGTCTTTTCAGTCCTGAGCGGAACGATCCCACAACAAAGACAACAGAAACCCTTTACAGGACCAGAAAAACCATCTCTTCCTTGACATGGCCCAGACACCAATTTATGAGGCTGCTTACCAGAGTTAAAAGTACAATCTGTGGTCATGCAGAGAAAAAGAGTCTGACCTCATTCCTTATTCAGTTGACTGTGATCTCATCCAGCAATTCTTACACTGGGTCTAGGGTGGTCTGACTATAGAACAAATTCAATTCTTCTCTTTCCTGTAACCACACCCTCTGCCATTCTCCTCTGTCACAGGCCACACCTGCCTTTGGCCAAGAGGATATTAGCAAACACGAGGCAATCAAAGGCTTTGGAAGTACTTAGACAGCAAGCAAGCTACCCTCCATTCTTGCTCCTGTGTCAGACCTAAGCAAACATGCTAAAGGTACCATGCTCAAGGATGAAGGACACACATTGCAGAAATAAGTCACCTCAGTCTTACTAGCTAAAGCCATCCTAGGCACACAGGTCAACCCAGCTGAATTGTTTGCCCACTCCACAGGGGACCAAGACACAGCTGCTAGCTGAAGTCAGCTAAGCCCAGATAGAGAGAAAGCAGGTGAACCTCTAAACTTCTAGGATAGGGACATTCAAATTTTTAGTTAGTTAGTTAGTTAGTTAGTTAGTTAGTTAGTTAGTTAGTTAGTTAGTTTTGTTATTTTCAGTGCTGGAGAGAGGCTCAGCAGTAGAGAGCACTTACTGTTCTTTCAGAGGACTAGGGTTTGGTTCCCAGCACCTACATGGTGGCCCACAGCCATCTGTAATTCCAGTTCAAGGACATTCAGTCCCCTCTTCTGATCCCCATGGGCACCAGACAGGCACGTGCTGAACATACATACAACATACATATATGCAAGCAAAGCACTCATACTTAAAATAAACTAAGTAAGTCCAATTTGGTTTTTGGTTTTTTGAAACAGAGTTTCTCTTTGTTTCCCTGGCAGTCCTGGAACTTGCTCTGTAGACAAGGCTGGCCTCAAACTCCAGAGATCCACATGCTTCTGCCTCTTGAGTGCTGGGACTAAAGGCATGCACCATCATGCCCAGCTAATATTTTTTATTTTATTTTTAATTATGTGTGTGCATGTGCATTTCTGTGTGTGGCTTTGTATATGTAAGTGCCTGTGGGGGTCATCAGCATTAGATCCAATGGGACTAGAGACATAGTCAGTTGTGAGCTGTGTACCTGGAATGCCAAAAGCTGAACTCCAGTCCTTTGCAGGAGCAGTATGCTATCCACTCTTAAGCACTAAGCTGGCTCTCCAGCTGACTCCCCACAGCTACTTGCATTATTGCCTCCCACAGGAGTTTTGTGGTTGCTTGTTATGCGGCTTACTATGGCAATACATAATGGATCACATTCCTGAGGATGCATTCGGCCCAACTCTAAGGATTATTTCTAGAACAAAAGTTCGGAGACGAGTTATGGAGCACACTTTGAATGCCCCCTTTCAACGCACTCAGAGTCCCAAGATAAAGCAACTGGCTGAACTTTGCCTGACCCATATTTCACAGAACTGGTTTTTACCACAGACCTCCAAGTTCCATCCCCAAACAAATTACCCCCCAGCCTTACAGCCCAACTCTCGGCTGACTGGCTACCCAACCCCTTTGCTGGATAGACCCCGTGTATTTTATTTTCTCTTCCAAAACTTTCAGTGGGCCCTCAACAACAAAAATCGCCCCATGAGCACTGACAGCACAGAAAAGCTTATGCTCATAAGCACATATGACTAGAAATTAAGGGTGAATGACCAAACATCTAAAATCCACAGACAATGTAATTATCTGCTCAAATAAACTCTACAATGTCAATACTCCTGCTTGTCTTTGCTGGCCTGACACAGACTCTCACCCATTCCATCCCCTCTCCCTGACTCCTACCCATGTGTACTAAGCATCTACAAATACTTTTTTTGATCCGCAACTACTTTAGATTCCATTATATGGGCCGGGAACTCCTGCTCCGAAACTTTCCAAAGGTTGTTCAGATGTGATGTGGGCCTGATGTCATGGTTCCATGTTCCCTTGAATCAGCAGGAGTCCCCTTAACATGTCAAAGTTCATCAAGGACTGCTGGCTGGACCAAGGCAACACTAAACACCCTATGCTCAGTGGCCACAAGATGGCACCATATAAGCTGGTAAACAGAAGTACCCACTACATTTTGACATTCATACTTCAATTTCAGATGCTGTAAATTAGCAGTAAGTTGGGAAATACAACCCCAACATAAAAATTTACCTGTGCAATGTAGTTTCTTCTGCAAAATCCCCAACTATTAGTCATATACATATCTGAAATTAGGCAGGAGTCATACAACTAACTTCATCCATCCTTCAGGTGCTGGTTGAGATGGTATCTCTCCAAAGCCTTTACTGGGATCCTCAGACCATGTGAGACCCACCTCCGACAGAATTTGCATGGCACTAATGTCTTACTACAAACACGTACCATTTAGTGCTGACTCCATACTGAGAGAGGGGTTCTGGCTTACTGCACTATGGGTGGCTCAGAGATGAACAAGGAATGCTGAATGGGGAAGGAACATGACTGCAGGGAGAAAAGGACAGTTGGAAGGAAAGATGAACAGGTAAGATGAGTACTGAATACAATTGTGACTGAGGTTCATGAGTGTTCTCCCTTTATCCACTTCTCTGTGCAACCTCCAGAAGAGATAACTCCAAACACTAGACAACAACAGAGGAGAGAAGAGGAAGGAAAGACGTCTGATCCCTATATTAGTCAGCCGAGAGGACAACTGTGAATTTAGAAATAATGATGTAGAGCCAGACTTTCTAAAAGGTTTTCTTTTGTCTCATTTTTAATTATGTATGTATGTGTGTATGTGTCTCTTAGCAGACATACATATGTATTACAGTGCTTGCAGAGGCCAGAAAGGGCTTTGAATCTCTTGGAAGGATAATTAAAGGCAGTTGTGACCCACCCAAGGTGGCTGCTTACTCGGAACTGTATGGAGTTCCTCTGGAAGAACAGTGTGTCAGCTTTACCAGTGAGTCACCATTTTTTGTTGTTGTTGTTGTTGGTTTTTGGGGGGTTTTGGGGGGGTTGTTTGTTTTTGGTTTTTCAAGACAAGTTTCTCTGTGTAGCTGTGGCTATTCTGGAACTCCCTCTGTAGACCAGGCTGGCCTTGAACTCACAGAGATCTGCCTGCCTCTGATTAAAGGTGTGAGCCACCATACCCAGCCTGCCAGTGAGCCACCTTTCAGCCTTTAACTCACTTTTTTTTTTTTTTTTTTTTTTTGGAGTTAGGGCACTTATCAAAAACATAAAAGATATTCAAAAAACAAAAACAGGATATGACCATAACAAAACAAACAAACAAATACTCCTTTTACTTTTTGGAGATAAATATTTTACTTAAACCATTTGTTGAGCATGGAGGACTTACTCCCATGCTCCTGATATGTCACGTAAGGCACACACACAGAAAGACACACAGAGTTCAAGGATTTGGATTTTCTGCCTCACATTGCAGAGGTCACCAGAGAGATACTTCTACTTCCACCCAGGACACAAAATTCCCTATTCCAGTTACCCAGGGAGCTGTCATCTGTAAAAGGGACAGACAGAAATGAGTCCAAACACAAGCTATATGAGAACCGAAAAGCCTGACATGTCATTTGATTCTGGACCTCAGCACTCAGCGCTTGCGGGGAAGACCGGAACAGGTGCTGGCAGCTTCGCAATCCTACCAACAGACACGGTGCACTTGGCTGAGGGACTCCTGGCTGAGCATACATGCAGCCTTGTTCTACAGGACTGAACCGCACTTGACCTTCCCTTTGCGGTGTCCCTCCCCCAGTCGCTGTTTCTGAAACCTGGGGCTGCACATGATTTTTACCACTTGGAAAACCCAAAACATCCAGGCTTAACCCTTAGACATCTAAAATTAAGAAAAGGCATATCCAGCCACCGTTTTATCATTCTCCCACACCCAAACCCTGCCCCACCGGTCACTCACATGCCTGCGTGTACACGCTTGTGTGTGTATGTGAGTGTCTGCCTTCTTTCACTTCCATCTGAAATCCTTTAAAAAAAAGTCCACGCACAAGTATAAGCACTCACAACTGGCCACCAGTTATGTCAAGAATGAGACAGCACACAGACATATTCTGTGACTGACACTCCCTTTTGTTGCAGGCCTACAGTGCAGTAACCCCGCTTCTCTCGGGGAATTCTATACTTTGGAAACTTTGGAAACATGCCAAAATTCATTTCTGCCTCCCACAGCCTGATTTTCTGCATGCATTCTTTCAAAAGCTATCTCCATCCCCTGGGAAGAAAGAAAACTGATACCAGATTAAACAAAGACGGCCTTCTGAAGGCCTCTCACGCAGAGCTTCAAAAATAAAAGTGATCTCTTGACTTTGTTCTCCATTTTCTCTCCACACAAAGTTAAATCCCGTAAGGTTGTTTATTATTTTCATTTAGAAAAGTGTCTCCAGGTAGGGAAATAGACATCCTTGCTGCAGAAGGAAGCCCAACCAGCTAATCCTCAACACATGAACTGCAGCAACTAAAACTCCCACCATGCACGAGTGCATCCGCTCCCAGTTTCTTGCCAATGCTGTTCCTTAATTGGCCATGAATAGTTACAGTCAGCCCCAGTAATTTCTGCACCCTGGCTAGCATAATCTCAAAAACCATCAGCTCCAAGCTCTAAGTCCAAATTCTGAAAGAGCATCTAATTAATAATCATAATAATAATGATGAAAGAGACGCCAAACTGCTGTGTGGATTCTAGCGTTCACAGTGGAAGCTTGGCTAACTGAGCCAAATTATTTTCTTACTGTCCTTCCAGTTCTTTCTATTCCCAGTTTTATTATTTTTTTCCTTTTGAGACATTGCCACTATGTATCTCATACTAGCCCAGGTCTACCAATTGAGTTTTCATTTGTATGTTTGTTTTAAATCATGTTCTCTTATAGCCCAGAATGATCTGAAATTCCCAAGGCAGTCAAGGATGACCTTAAACTTCTTATCCCCCTGCCTCTACATCCTAAGTGTTGGGATTACAGGTATGCAACACCATCCCAGGTCTCCTCCAGCATTTCTTAAGTGGTCTATTTAAGAAGGAAACGTTCTGGAACTACATAGAACCAAAGACTGTGATTTCACACTTCAGATTCCATTCACTAGCCAACATTGACTAAGCAAAGACACTACCTGAATATAAAGAAAATTGCTGATGGCTGATCTCAAGGAAATCAGAACTCCAATCAAAAGGACGTCTCTAAATGAATCTGTCGCATCTGCGGAGCAAATGTTTCCTGCATGCTTGGCCCACACTACATGCCATAGTGACAACACTGACTTGCATCTCCCTTGCTTTCGTGGAACTTCATCTTGGAGGGAGCTCTGACAGCAGACATAAGAAAATGGTCTGGATATTAGAAGACCCTAAAGGCAGAATCAAAAATCTCAGGGATTGTAATATTAAAACAGAAAAGTGAAACAAGACCGCATATGGCAGAAAAAAAAATCTCAAAGAGGTTAGGTTAAAAAAAAATAAAGATATTGATTGTAAAGTGACCCAGTCAACAAAAGAATGTGCAATGGCCCTGGGACAGGCACGAGTAAGTAACAATATTTGTCAAGGATAGCCAGCAAGGTGTGAACAAGGTAGGTAGTAATGGATGAAGTCAGAGGCAACAGGGAAGGGATCGTGCCAGCCCACAAGACCCTTCTTAGGGCTTTGGCTTACATTCTGAATGCAACAGGAAGCCAATGCAGGTCAGAGCAGAATGACATTGTCGGACATATTTTAAAAGACTCACCCAAAGCTGCTTTGTCGAGATCCTCTTCAGGTGGTTGACAGCACCCTCAGAGAGACCAGCCAGAAGGGTCCTACAGAATCCAGACAAATGGAATCAGGGGTTAGACCAGAAGGCAATGGTGAAGGTAATCTAAACTAGCTGCCTTTGGGACACATTTTTAGAGTCAAATAGAATCATATACAGACAACCAGATGTCAGCATATGAAGACAGGCATTGGTTTTGTTTGTTATTTGCTTTGGGGGGTATGTTTTGTTTTGCTTTTCTCGCTAAAATGCTGCTTTAGTTTATGTCTTAGGTATCTCCCAAGAGTTTTTCTGTTTAAGGCCTGGACTTCACCTCGGTACTAATGGAAAAAAGTGGAGCCAAGTCAAAGGAGGTTAGGTGGCTGGGGACTTGCCACTAAAGGGGACATGTGACACTGCCTGCTTCTCTATTTCCCAGACACTGTAGGAGAACAGTTTGCCACCAAACACTCTGATTTTCTGACTCACCAAAAACAAAATCAATGGGACTAAGTGATCACGGGACTAAACTTAGGAAACTCTGACCCCAATCAAGCTTTCCTTCTTCCAAGTTGTAAAATCAAGGATTTATCTAGTGACAGGAAGCTGACTAATGAAATGCTCAATAAAGCTCCTGTAGGGGCTGATAGGTTAATATAAGTTAGATTTAGTGAATATATAGGTTTCTGATACAGTCTTTTAATTCAGGGCATGAAGATCAACTTCACTGTGAGCAGTTAGCTTATCAGCTTATGGATGAAGTCAGGTGAAATGAGGGGAGTCTCTTTGGACTGAAAAACAAGGTTGAAGCCAGGTGAAACAAGGAAAGACTTTATGACCTGGCATTGCTTTCAATTGCTAAGTGGGCAGAGCCCAAATTAAGCTGAAGCAGGTGGAACAAGGAGTGATCCTATTTAAGGACAAGTGGATGAGCCCAGAGAGCGGCGTGCTAAGGGCCCCCGATATGAGAAAGCTCCGAGAGTCCTGCTGGAGAAAGTTCTGGTAGACCAATGGCCAGATCTCCCTGAGGCAGAAGGAAGCTGGTGAGCAGAGAAAGCCTCGGCAAGACAGCAAAAGGCCAAGGACTAAGGTTGTAGGAATTTATAGGATTAATAGTTAAGAAACTGTTGGTGTTTGTTATAAGTGAATTTAGTAATAAATAAGTGTTAAATAAATAATAATTTAAAAGTTCGGTTACAGCTCCAAATTGTGTTCATTGGGTCGTTACTCACATGGCTTGTGGTTATACACTAATTTATACCTCCAGCCTCTATCTCTCAACAAACCCAGTCAACCTCAGTACTGGTGACCATAGACCCATATCCCTGTCTTCCCACTAAGAATTCAAACATTTCCATGTTCATGTTCTCAATCTCTCCATTTCCCCTGCCTCTCTCCCTCACCTTTATTTCTCTCCTCTCTTTCTCCCTCCCCTTTTCTAATGCCACCCCTCTGGGGCAGAGCACAACCATATCCCAGTGGTGGTGACAACATCCAGAAAGGTCAGCCTTAGCTCAAACAGGATTTTTGGTGGTTAGATAAAATTCCTCTGGAACTTGTGAAATTGGGTCCCATCTGCCACAAGGAGTCATTTCCCTTGCCTCTAGCAGAAGGAACATATGGCTGTCTATTGACATATAATTGTGGTTGTATATCAAATCCCATGCTTGCTTCCAGTCTCCCTCACTCCCTATTCACAAGTATCTGTTGTGTATTTCAAAAGCCCCAAGCTAGCAGCCTGGCCCTTCTCACCTCTTCCTCTGCCATAAACTCCCAGGCTTGCCACAGCTCAAGTACCCTCCCTCATCGAGCCTCCTTATGACCTGCTATTCTCACTAGTCTCCCTTTCCCTGCAGATTGTCTTGGCCAGGTCTGATCTGCTTTTTTCCCTCTCTGTTCTGGACTCTTCTGATATTCTCTCTCTCTCTCTCTCTCTCTCTCTCTCTCCTCTCTCTCTCTCTCTCTCTCTCTCTCTCTCTCTCTCTCTCACACACACACACACACACACACATCCACAATAAAATCCTCCCCCAATCATGGAGCAGACATTTCTGTGGTTTCTTTACTGCACCCCTTGCACACACAATACAGTTACTAAATTGCCTATTTTAGCGACAATAAGTAATAAGTCCTCACTTTTATCTAAGTTACATGAAAAATCCTTAAGAATTCTGAGTATGGTCTTTGAGTAAGATAGAATCAGTCATTTCCTATCCCATCTTTCTATGTTCCCCCTGCCATTTTGATTTGTCCACTAATGTTCTTTTCAGACAAATAGCGTGCCACTGAAGAACAAAGCTTACACCTAAGGCTCATCTCATAAGAGTGGGCTCACAAGCAAATAACATCCAAAATCTTAATGGAACCAGTATTTCGTTTACACTCACACAAGTCACTGGCTTCATGGGACAAGTATTTCTGGGTGGCTGGTCTTCACAGCACCACCATCACTGTGATCTCAGTGGGGCCACAGGATGACAGAGCAAAAAGAGAACATGGTGGCTTTCAGTCAACCACTTACATTCCAAGCAAGAATTGCTGTTGCATTTCAGAAGGCCTGATTCCTAGCTCCCTTCATATTCTGTTCCTGGGGCAAGGTGTCACTGACTCACCGCCTGACTCATCACCACCAAAGCCAGAGGCCACCCAGGAAACTATGTTCTTCATGTTCCCTAAAAGAAAGGAGGTCTCCTAACTTGTCATGATGATGAGTATGCCCTCTGGAAGTCCTTTCTTTTTCAGGGCAACTGCCTCCTCCTATGACATAAATAACAGACACTTGTGCGTGCCCAACCCAGAAGAGGGCAGTCACGTCCCTTTGTTCTCTAGAGTCTGGGACAGAGGACAGGTACAACCAGGAAGTGACCTTTGCACCTAGAGCTGAGACATCAGTTAGAAGTTGCCAGACAGACCAAATCAGGAAATGAAGAGAGCCTTCTTTCTTCAGGGCAGGGAAGGACAAGGGCAAAAAGAAGAAAAGGCTGGCATGGTGGTATACTCCTGTCATTCCATCACAAGAGAGGCTGAGACAGGAGAATGTCAAGTTCAAAGCCAGCCAAGGAAACATAAGAAGATGTTGTCCCAAAAAAATGAAATGAAATAAAATAATGAAGGAAGGAAAGAAGGGAGGGACTAAAGGAGGGTACAGTTACACTGGAGAAACTTAAAATAATAATCATAATAATAAATAATAATAATAAACAATAATAAAGTGATACTGGAAATCGTGGAAGAGAATAGTTGTAGAAAAGTTAGATGTCAGAGGATGAGTCAGGTGGAGCTTTTTGGTCCAGGAAAAGGGATATTGAGTTGGACAGGTGGGTAGTTAGAGTTCCTTCAATTAATCCTGTGTGCTAATTGTCTCCACTCAGCTGCCAACACTGACCATAGCTTGTATGAAACAACAAGCTTACCATAAGCACCTCAAAATAAAAAAATAAGAAATCCTCAGTAGCACACATTTACCCCTCTTAACCGCATATCACTGCTGACCAGACAGAAACAAATGTGAGTGTCTCTTGGTAGCACTTGAATGAGGGCATGGCACTCACAGACAACTGGTGATTAACATGTAACACACAGTTCCCAGAGTGGGGAATAGCGGATACTAAGGAACATAGCAGACCAGGTGCCAAAAAAAAGGTAACTGCAAGTTCTATGGCACTCATACGGTTAAGATACCAAGTCTATTTTTCCTCGTCTCAAACCTGGCCCTATGGCTATGGTGACCTACAAAATGCAGTGGCTCTTCCAAGTCCCATACTTAAGGACATTAGTGGCTTCTGCTTTTGCATTTACAGTGGTTCCCCTTGACACCTAGTCGCCCTTCAGGGAGCAGTCCAATCCACATGGAAGGGGAAAAGACCAGAAGTGCTCTAGCTGATATCCTCACTGAACTCAACTGCTCATGCTCAGTGAGTCATGTCAAACATTCCAAACCACAAAGAAGAGCAACCCAGTCAGTCTCGCATGGAGCAGTGCTGCCCAGCTGTGACTAGTCAACCCGCGGACACGTGGAACGCGACTAGTTGTTTCAAGCCAGTAGGTTTTGGTGTGCCCCCTTACAAAGCAAGAGAGGGTGCAAGCTGTAATAGACCAGAGCAACAAACAAGAAAAGGGAGGGCTGAAGCAGAAACAGAGTCCCTGCATGACAGGGAGCCTGAGTGTAATTCTAGAACTTGGTTCTGAAGCTCCAGGAGAGTTGATCAAGTTAACAGGCAAATTGGGGTTCTTAGTCTCATTAATAAAATAAGAACGGCCTCAGAAAGGAAGCTGGAAGACCTTCATGGCAGAGTTGACAAGAAAAACCCCAGGGCAGCAAAGCTATAAATCTCAGGAGATATATCTGGAAGAGAAAACTAAAGAAAAGAAAGAGAGAAAGAGTCCAAGCTGTTTGAATTACACCAGCATGGAGGTCAGACACCTGGCAGACAAGCCACATGCAGGGAGTGAAGACTCAGAGACAGGATTCACGGAGGCCAAAGAAGGTGAAGTTAGGCTATAGAAAGAAAAAGAGAAGATATGGAAAAAAACTCTGCATGCCAGGCCTAGTGGCACACGCCTTTAATCCCAGCACTTGAGAGGCAGAGGCAGGTGGATCTCTGTGAGTTTGAGGCCAGCCTCCTCTACAAAGAGAGTCCAGGACAGCCAGAGATACACAGAGAAACCTTGTCTCAAAAAAAAAAAGAAGAAGTAAAAGAAAGAAAGAGAGAGACGAAGGGAAAGAGAAAGAAAGAAAGAGAGAGAGACAGAAAGAAAGAAAGAAAGAAAGAAAGAAAGAAAGAAAGAAAGAAAGAAAGAAAGAAA
>CAJQZJ010032828.1:3735441-3748261 GCA_907164525.1 Lophiomys imhausi
AAAGAAAGAAAGAAAGAAAGAAAGAAAGAAAGAAAGAAAGAAAGAAAAAGAACTGCTGCTTTTCCCAAGGTCCCAAGTTTGGTTTGAGCATCCAGGTCAGGTGGCTCACAATAACTCCTGATCCAGGGGATCCAATACAATTTTCTGGACACACACACACAGAACACATTTACATTCTAACACACACATACATGCATTCAGACACACACACACACATATAAATAAATAAACAAGATAAAACAAAAAAGCACATATTGTTCTATATTTAAAGCATTGCTACAAGATGACAACCAATGTTTTCCACTAAACGTCCCAAGATTTTCTTTGAAACACTGCTTTCAGTTTGCTTACATTTCTCCAATGTTTTTAGAGTGTGCACAATCTATATTACCCTAAGTGATAACGAGGGTTAAGGATCAGATTACCATTTTATCCTTGGCCTCAAGTCCAGGCATTCTTCCAAAGGCTAAACCATGTATTTCACTCCATCTCAAAACCATTAGGCAACCCCACAGCCTCCAGCCTCTCTGTCTTCCTGCCTAGTTGTCCTTCAAAACCCAACTCATGGAATTTCCTGTCACTTGTCAACCCCTTTACCCTTTCCTGACAGACTTAAGTATACCCTCACTTAGGTTCACATATAGCCCACTATATGCTAATAATACTTCACAATTCTTATGATAATTACTTGTTTAGACTTCAATTTTTCCCACCATATTACCATATATGTGATTTCCTTGAAAGGACAGATCAAGTACTATTCATTACTAAGTCCACAGTGCTCAGCAAAGTGCCTGAGTCAAAGGGGCTCCTGAAGAATGAGCCTTCTTTGATGCTGTAGAGCCTTCTTCTAGGCGCTTGAAATGCCCTTCAGAGAAGCTTTTAAAAACTCTCAAAAAGTGGATTATAACTCACTAGAGGAATGGGACATTTTCGGAACTAAAGAGGAAAATACATACTTATCCAAAGTTAGAATACACAAGATAAATCAGAAATTTCTCAATGGACAGATCCATTGTACCCTTCTGTTTCCCTGCATTGCATGTTTCCCATCTTATACGGTTAATACATCATAATTAGCTGTATGCAAAGTCATTATAAGGCAGAGTGTATAATGTTCAATTCACTGGTCATACAGGGCTTCCCATAGAACAGAAGAGAAAGCATTCTAATTACAACTCAAGGCACCTGTCTGAAATATCTTTTGGGATGAGTACCCCTTCCTATGGTATGACATCCTGCATGCTGAGCATCCTTGGAGCTCAAGGACACCTTACTGGTATCTTATATCTTCATAAAGTGTATGGCTGTTCCATTTCACACAAGTGTTTAGAACCCAAAAGACTCCAAGGTGGTACCTCAGTTAGGATCCCAGCAGAAAGCAGATGGGAGCTTGAATACATAACTAAGGGGAGTTAATATGGGGTGATTTACCAGGTATGGCAGAGCTTAGGAAGCCAACCAGGGAGCATGACATATTTAGATCTGAAGGAGAAGAGACAGAGGTGTAGGATCCCACAAAGCACAGTTGTAGCAGAAAGCCATGTGACAGATCCTGTAGCTTCTGGAAGGGAGATGTATTGTCATCTGTCCGTACACTGGTGAGAAATCTGAGGGAGCAAGCACCCTGGAATAGCAACTCTCCCCTCATTAATCCCCTCTAGGACCATCCAGCAGTCATGAACGCAGCAGTTAACACCAGACTAAGGAACTGGAAAGAAAAGCTCTGGAGGGTCAGAGGAGTAACTCCCTACATTGGCAGTCTCATATTTACTTCTTTCCCGGTCTTACTCTTCCATTGGAAGGGCATTGGGCATGTAAGTATAAATAAAACTCAGCACAGGTGTTTAGCATATGGGAACAACAGATACTTGGCAGCTTGGCTCATATTCACTTTCTGAGTGCACATGCAGAAGCTGCTAGTGACCCACTCAGGTCCCTCTGCCTTCCTCGTGACTCAGTTTCCCTATATAGAAAAGGTGCTGTTCTAAGAGCTCATACTCTCCTGTCACTGGACCTTTCAGCTACAAATACCAGTAGGAAAGCTTTCAAAAGTCCTCAGATCATAGAAGTCGGGAAACAAGCATTCCGGATCCTACTGCCCAGTATAACTCGGAAATATACAGCTGTTTCTAAAGGCCCCCAGTGTACAGGAGGTCAGTTGCCCACTGTGGGATCAGCTAATTAGACCTTTTTATGGTTGTCTTGACTTTCTTTTCCAATTCTCCTGACCCCTAGTGGTAGATAGAGGATCCTTCTGGGTGGTATATTTACTCCCAAGTTTGGATCAAACCAGTTTTAGAAGACACCAACCTAAGGTACTGTGTATACAGTGTTTACTTTGAAGTGAAGAAAAAACATGCTCAATTTGGAATCAGAAAGTCAGACTTCTGAATAGCTGTTCTTGGCTTTGGCCTAGCGCTAATGGTCAGCAGAGATGCCAAACCAGGACTTAGAGTTCTCAGCTGTCCTGGGCACTCTGATAATAAGACAATCTCTAAGTTCCTACCCTGCTTCCAACTTGACTAAAATTTATTAGAGAAACAGAAATGCTGAGGCTGAAATACAAACTGCCACAAAACTTCATTCTTTGCAGCAATTTCTAAAACTTAAGTAATTTGAATAGAGAGAGAGACTTTGGGATCACACTAAAATAAATTCTAGAAATCAAAATTTTGGCTATCAGTCAAATGGCAATTAGATATGGTTTTCAACCAAATTTCCTAGATTTGACAACATAAAAAATAATTTTCACTTATAAATCTCCCATAAACACCTCGACAAACTTTTGTTGTCTTATGCCTGACGATAAACTCAGGGTCTAGCCTATGTCAAACAAGTACTCTGTCACAAAAGTACAACACCTGCCCTACTGTCAATTTTTTGAGGGGGGGGTTTGGAGACAGGGTGTCTCTGTGTATCTCTGGCCATACTGGAACTGTAGACCAGGCTGGCCTTGAACTCACACAGATCCGCTTGCCTCTGCCTACCGAATGAGTGCTGGGATCAAAGGTGTGCGCCACCACCGCCTGGCCCTATTGTCGATCTTTAATCCATTCTAATCTTTGTTTGGTTTGGATAAAGAAGGTTTTCTGGTATTTGGGAGAATCCTGCCCAGGTCCTCCTATGTAATAAGCAGGTATTCTATCAGTGAACAAAGCCCTGATATTTTGATATGTGTTATGGTGAAGAAATGAGAGGCTGAGGCTTATCTGCAACATTCTCACAATGTCTTCCTACTCCAGAATTTCTTCTTAAAATGAAGCAGAATAGAATAACCTCAAATTCTGTAGCTTTCAATATTTAAACTTTGGTCTTGGGTGTTAATGCAATTTGCCCAGTGCATTTTTCTACACAAATGCCTACGTACTCCCTGGTAAAGTTGCTGGATCCTAAGCATCCTGAAACTACATCTTAAAAGGGAGGCTTAGGTGCTAGACATACAGTGGCAAACGATATGTTCCATTTTTAGCTCTCGCATTTAAAACAACAGCAGAAATCACTCCAGTGACCAATCACAAGCATGGCAGGTGGTCAAGACTTCTTAGTACTTTT
Organism: Lophiomys imhausi; assembly: GCA_907164525.1. Classification (NCBI taxonomy): domain Eukaryota; kingdom Metazoa; phylum Chordata; class Mammalia; order Rodentia; family Muridae; genus Lophiomys; species Lophiomys imhausi. The sequence goes on from CAJQZJ010032828.1 coordinate 3,738,997, forward strand.
GGAAACGTATTACAGGCAAATTAAGAGATGAGTGGATGTTGGAGAGGACACTGGGGGAGGGGGCAGAAAGGACTATAAGGGATTCCAAAGTTTCTTTGTTTGTCCTCTTAGCCAGCTCACTCATAATAAAAGTACCATGTGCAACCACATAGTAAGTCAGAAAATAACAAAGAGGTTTCTGGAGGTCCTTCAGGGATGTAGGGGCTCTTGCTCCTGGTCCTGGTTCGCAAGAGGCTGTAAGGGTTAGAAACAGGCGAGGCAGCATGGGAACCAAGGAGAACTAAATTTGGTCTTTATAGGAACACTATCTGAAAAAAGGGTTTCCTTCCAGCTTCCTCCAAGATGAAGGATTGTCAGCTGTTTCTCTGTGATAGCTGGGGGTGGGATGACATCATACAATGTCATTTGCCCAAAAGTTATATATTAAATATCACATTATAAATGTGAACAAAGTTCAAGTGCTAATTTTATGTACATAAAAATCATAAAATTACTAAAAGTATTAAATTACCAAGACATAAAATATTGAACTACTTTGGAAATAATAACATGAGTAACTTTGATCTACCTACTTATTGATATCAGTGGTTCTCAAAGCTGGGTATGTAACAAGATTACTAAGAACCTTGAGATCTCCAAGTCCCAGGACATACACACCCAAGACCAATCATAACAACTTTTTAATTGCTCAACAGCAACACTATTATTTGAGGAGCTACTCCTGCAACACTCTGAGAACTAACCCATATCAAGCTTAAAATTAATGCTAATGAGGCTTAGAGATGGAGCCTGAACCCGGCCCTCCCCCCTTTGCGCTTCCTCTCACTTTGGTTCATTTTATCACAGAGCTCTGTCTCCTCACTCCTTGTTTATCTGAAGCTGCTGCTTCAAGCCACCCCCAGGATTGATACTGATACCTACAAAGGAGATGAATGAGACTGATGAAGAGACACCATCAAGTGCAGCACGTTTAAAGCATGTACATCATGGAGAATGGTGTCCGTGGTCCGTGGAATGACATATTCAGTGAAAAGGAAGCCGTCCGACTGAGAGGAGGCTACACACTCCCACCAACATGCTCAGTTTTGGCCCCTTTCCAGTTGGGAAACCATTCAAACATTCATCCACTCATTCAAATACTGACTAGCCATGTATCTTGGTCCTACATCACTTTGAGCTTACAAGTCTGGAGGGACAACTGAATTTAAAGAGTAACTGCAAGCCAGAAATATGGAAGCAACATGCAAGGCAGATTGATAAATCCATCACATGGACCCATTACCTGTGAGGCCTCCTGCAGCAACAATATAACCAAAGACATGTGAGAGAAAAAAAAAAGTGAAATCAGAAAGCTGAAATCAGGAAGAGAGAAGGGAGGCCAGAGGTCAGGGTTAAGAGACCATATAGGGTGGCAGCAGGAAGGGGTGTGGGTCTTCCCCCAGTGTTGGGCTTCCCAATTGACAGGTTAAGTGACTTGTACAAGACTATCCTGAACATCCTGGATCTGGGTCTACTCCCGGACAAAAGTAGAAAACTTATTTTAGGTTTGTTTGTTTTACAGTCAGTACAGTATAACACAGTAGTGTCCTCATATATAAAAATTGTTCCAAGGTATCACAAAACACTGAGAAAACACTGGTCCCACTGGAGAATCACTCCCTGAGAGACTTGTTTTTTTTTGTTTTTTTTTTTTTTTTGGTTTTTCGAGACAGGGTTTCTCTGTGTAGCCCTGGCTGTCCTGGACTCGCTTTGTAGACCAGGCTGGCCTCGAACTCACAAAGATCCGGCTGCCTCTGCCTCCCAAGTGCTGGGATTAAAGGCGTGCGCCCTGAGAGACTTGTAATCTCATCAATGAAGAAGTTACGCCAGGGTGAGTTAACCCTAGGATGAACCCCTAATTCAAGGGGATGAGTTCAAAACAGCGCTGAGTTTGGAAGTTTTGTTTGGCTCAGCCAATATTCAGGAAGAGTCCAAAAGCCTCAGAACTTCCAGAAGTTGCGCTGAAAGCAGCGCAGGAAGCATCTAGAACTGCGCAGACTCAGTGAATTCGGGGTAGCCTGCGGTAGAAGTTAGGCCTCCTTAGTAAATTAGTACGCAGTTCAGCTTGGCATCTGGCAGCACATAAAGCTTGGTGTCCCTTTGGCTGCTGAGACCATAGTTCTGTGAACTGCCCTGTTGAAGGGGCGTGGCTAAGAAACTGGAAAAGCTGCTGAAAGAGAACAGGACTGCTGGAGAGAGAGTTCCTTAAGGGCTGTCTTGAAGCTCCAGAAACGCCAAGAGTGAGAAGGCGAGCGGAGTTTAGGAGCTGTCTGAGCTGCTCTCAGTTTGACAGTTGGAACAGACTGACTTGAAATTAAATGGCCTTGCGAACTGACAAGATTAGGCTCTACTGACAGCGAGGCAAGCCGCTTGAGCAGCCCTCAGTTTGGCAGTTGGAACAGACTGACTTTATAAACTGGCCACAAGTTGGTGGTGGAAATAAGCTGGCCTTGCGTACTGACAATATCAGGCCCAAAAGACATTAAGACTGAAAGAAACTGCCTGCTGGGACTGCTGTAAATCAAACTATCATGCATGGACCTACACTAAGAATATTAATATCCTTTTATAAGAAAATTAAAATAGGGTTAGTTAGGTGTTCATAGATAGGTGTTTTATAAGTACCAATAAATATAAGAGTTTATAAATAAAATATTCGGTTACAGTAGCCTACTGTGAGGGGAATGCAGCTTTGGAAATATGGCTCACTGGATTTCTGCATGTTCTTGGTAAAAATGCTAAGGGCAGAAGGTATGGTGAGGTGAGCAGCTCAAAACTGCTGTATAGTTCAGGATTTCATACAAATACAAGTTACTTGAACTTTTTCTTTTAAATGTTCTATGACTCGCATATCCTAACATCCTCCTTTGATAAATAAGAAAAGAAACACATAGCTGGATATAGAAGTATAGGAATTTAATGCTGGAATCTCAGCACTCTGGAGGCTGAGGAGAATTCACTTCATTGTTAAATTCACTTCCAACCAGAAGACGATCCAGCACTCTTATATTTGCTATGGAACATATGGCTTTCTCACTGTAGGCAAGGGTCCTGTTTCAGTCTGTTAGTGCGAACTTCTTCACAATTTTGTATTTTTCTGTTTGTTTCTGTGATTTTGATGTTTAAAATGGCAATAAGACTAGAGTTGCAAATGAGTAAAATACCCTAAAGAGAAGCCAATCCATGACTGCACCAGCACCACGCTTTTTCTCATGGCCAATGACACCAGCTGTACCAATTATCAAGGAATTGTAATGTTTTCTTATTCACTCGGAAATCTTTTAGTATTTGGGGAGTGTTATATAATCTGGTAACCATATAAATAGCAAAGAGGGAAAAAGATCCTAGCATTACCTATTCCAAGGGTGAACTGTGAGTCCAAAGGTCACTTTATTCAATCACAAATAAGGTCAAGGTGGCACAATCTGGGTGGGGACAATATCAGCATTGTTGTTTTTACTGCATATGTGAAGGTGAGGGTATCATCTAGCTGTGAATATTAACCAACAGCCAGGGCAGCAGTATTTTGGACCATCTATAACATATTTTTTTCGTGGAAATTTCAACTATTTTCACCTCATGTTAGAATTGTTACAGATAATTGAACATTGCAAAAAAAAGTAATGTCATTTCATTTCATTTATAACTGAAATGTACATGTTATCGGGGCACAAATTTATTTCATACTTTAATAACCCTATTTCAATAGAATGGCTTTCTTTTTCGTTCTGATTTGTTGTTATTTAAACTAGGTGTCAGAGAACACAGGAATACAATCACAGTATTTGAGATGCTGAAGCAGGACTGCAAATCCAAGACCAGGCCTGGGCTACACAGCAGGATTCTTTGCCAAATTTGTAAAACAGAAAAAGAAAGGGTCAATGAGATGGCTCAGCAGGTAAAGGTTCTTCCCTCTAAGCCTTGTCCGCAGGACACATGTAGCAGAGGAGGAGAAATGGCTCCTTTAAGCTGTCCTCTGACTGCCACACACAGACCAAGGCAGGTGCACATGCTAATACACACACACACACACACACACACACACACACACACACACACACACACTTTTAAGTTTTTAAGAAAGAAAATAAAAGGTGAAGGAAAAAGTTATTTAGACTCTACCAGACTGCCAAAGGCATCTATTCAAATCTGAAGCAAGCCTCTCATTCCATGGACAAATGACCAAGAGAAATGAAGGAAAGGAGCTGCCTAGACTCCACCACCAGTTCAAAGTGGGTCCAGGCCTGAGGCCTCATGTCACTCAACATGGACTCCCTGTGCTTCTCATCTACTGCATCATAAGTATAAAGCAAAGAGCATGGCCAACACATGGGGACACATGAACCCCAAAGTTAAACACTAGAATGTAAACTCTGAAAACACGGGCAGAAGAACACAAAGACAGGAAAAAAAATATCTATATCGATTCATCTTTACGGACAGAAAACACCAGTGATCACATAATTTTTTTTTTTTTTTTTGGTTTTTCGAGACAGGGTTTCTCTGTGTAGCCCTGGCTGTCCTGGACTCACTTTGTAGACCAGGCTGGCCTCGAACTCGCAAAGATCCGCCTGCCTCTGCCTCCCAAGTGATCACATAATATTTATATTTTATATAATTATTATATTTGTTGACCCTTAGTATGTATCAGGTTCTTTTCTAAATAGTTTATACACATTACTTCATTTGTCTTTCAAACAGCTTGTAGGCATAATGATTAACCCAGTTTCAAAGACGAGAAGACAGAGACCCAGTGAAGTTAAATGTGTAACCAAAGATCCCATCTACTGCTGTGATAAAACACCATGACCAGAGGCAACTCAGAGTTTATTTTACTTACACTTCCAGGTATAACCCATCACGAAGAGTCGGGGCAAGAACTCAAGGCAGGAACCTGAAACAGGAACTGAAGCAGACGCCATGGAGAAACACCGGTTACTTACTAGCTTGCTTGCGCAGCTGACTCTTTATAGCGCCCAGCACATGGGTGGCACTGCCCAAAGTGAGCTGACGCACGACAGGTTTTTCCATAGCCAAGTCTGACTGAGGGTCCCTTTTTCCTAATGATTCTAGCTTGCCTCAAGTTGACATAAAACTAGCCATCACAAATCCCACCAACAGGAAGTGGTAGAGGTAGAACCAGCAGAGTGGCACTCTAAAGGAGGCTATGCCCTTAAGTGCTCACAGCACTGGAAAGGGTGTTCTCTTTTTTTTCCATTGGACAGGAGAAGAAATTACGGGTCACAAAGATTCTGTACTTTATTAGCAGGGACCCAAGAGAAGACTAGAACCCAGAGTTCAACATCCAGTATGATGACTGACTCAACCTCTGGTTTAGAATCTAGTTGTGCAGGATTAAAGAAAGGAAAGGAAGAGGAGGAGATGAATAATAGATAATCAGTGAGTAAACTGCAAGGCCAAAAGATGGAGAGAAAAGCAACAGCTAGACAGGACACAATGTTTGTGCGTAAGTGTCTCCAGCTACATCTCAGACCCATAGTAGAAATCAATCATGGCTCCTTGAACCATGAAAAATCACCAAGACAAGCTATTAATGTCACCCCAAAGTGTCTTCTAATTTCATGTAATTTCACGCTGCTATGAACTAGCCAGAAGGCACAGAGTTGAAGAGGCTTAGCCACAGTGAGCTGCCCTCCAAGGAATCCCTTGGAGATCCTGTTCATGAAGACTTGCCTTATTTTCTCATTTCAAATCAGCCCTCCTCCATTTTGGTGGACATAATGAATGTTTTCAGTTAGTTCAGAGACACACTGAGCATGTTTTCCTTGCTTGGGCTTCACATAAATTACATACCTGATCTTACAATTTCTATTTGTCCTGAGAGAGAAAGAAATTGCTCCATGTTCCCCAAATGACTGCCTTTGTACAAAGTCAGCAAATATTTCTAACTTCTAATATACAAGATCGGGTAAGTTTTCACCTCACCCAGAGAACCAAGTTACCACATGTATATATGATCCACATGTATTGTGGGAAAACAATCCAAGCATAGACAGGATCTGATGTGACTTTCTCCCTGACAGCACACAACACTTGTGCTGGCTGACAATCTTTCTGTACCTGAAGCTACCTCTGCAACAACAGTTCCTCACTTGTTTCGAGCCAGCTGGATGATCCACTGATTAAAGTCACTTACCTTTTAATCCCAGAAGAGGGAGAAGCAAGAAGCATTCTAAAGGCTGCATGAATCTAAAGGCTACATATTTCTTTCTTTCTGGTCTGGGAAGGGTGAATGATCCACGAACGTTTTCCCTTTGAAATCACAAGCCTAGGACTTACTAGGACAATCTGGAGCTTGCAGTAGTGTCTTCAATAGAGTTGGCTTATACATGCTCAAGCTGAACACGGAGTTAAAAAACCCCAAAGATCAAGGAAAGTTCCCACACTGCTAGAAGCCAGACTTCCTCAAAGACAATGAAGAAGAGCTGTGATGGGTGCAGGCTGCAAGGCATCTTCAAATTGAGTAGCAATGCCATATAACCCTCATAACTGTGGCCTACTTACCTCTGTTGTACTGTATTGTATTTATTATTATAAGAGAAAGAGCCATTTGTTGGACTGAAAGGAGAAACTGTAGGGGGAAATAAGATATACCTTAAACTTAAAAGAAAAAAAAAAAGGGAAGAGGATGGGAGGTTGAGGGTGGCAGGGTGGGACTGGAGGGGGAATAGGGAGGGGACTGCGATTGAGATGTAACTTGAAGAAATAAAAAATAAAGGAAAAAAAAAAAGAAACTTACCTGTGTCTAAGCTCACCACCAAAACCATAATTTCATGTTGAAAATACACTACATAAAAAATATTAAAAAGAGAGATAAGAACACCAAACTAGATACAACCAAGAAGAGCCCCTGAGGTCACATATGGTAGCAAAAGCCAAAACCTCACATCAATATATGAAACATGATTCCCCTAACAAACAAGAAACCTACTTGTTTGGAGAAATGCTCTTTTTTTGGCATCTAGCTCCCTGTACTGTATGGTCACTAAATCAGAAGCATAAGTTGTGGAGCTAAAAATGTTAACATGAGAACTGAGAACTTTTTTTTTTTTTGGTACAAGATGTTACAGGATTTAAATGCTGGTGGGAACGGGCTTAACTATCTTGAACCTGCAGCTGAACAGAGTGGGAACGAAAGATGGATACAAGTCAGACTCCATCACAGGCACCCAAATTTCACCACGGCAATTCCAGCTACAGAGTGTCCGTTAAGTGTAAGTATCAACACTCTCCACTACTGAGTGTGAATGTATGTAGGTATAGGTGGGGATTCAGCATACCTCTCCCCTCCCTTAGCCTAGCTTCTCCTGATGAAAACCCTTCTTGAAGATTTCAGAAGGGACAGCTCATTTGGAAAGTGATTCCAGGAAATGCCTGGAAGAGATTGGGGAGATGAGCCAGAAAAACAAGGCAATACAAACTGTCATATCCAGCAAGTTGAGGCTCTGGGCAACCATGTCTTACCCCAATGGGGAACCAGGAAAATGGTGGCAAACTTCTCCATCCATCTAGACAAAAGCAAGGGTCCTGGGGTCTGATATAACAGCTCTTATGAATGGGAAGGATGGGTGTGACTTCTCAGCGCATACATGGATAGAACAGATGGCAAAGAAACAGATACAAATGAAGACAGTTGAAAATTGTCATTAAAATCTACAGCACCAATGCAGGGTGAGAAGGAATACATTTGCATGTCTGTGTTCATAACAGCAACATCGTGCATCAATATTCACAGCAATAGCCAATAAGTAAAAGCAACCCAGTGGGCATCATTTGAATAAAGACAATGTGGTATACATACAATGAAGTAATGTGTGGTCTTGAAAAAGAAGAAAATCCCAGCACATGCTAACAATGTGGACAAACCTTAAAGACACAGCTAAGTGAATTATGTCAGCCACAAAAGACCAGATCAAGGAGCCAGTTCATAGAGGAAGAAAAACAAAAATGCCTGTTGCCAAGAGAAATGATGGGGATAAGAAAGTCACTGTACACTAGACAATGTTTCAGCTTTTAAAATGAAAAAGTTCTGGAAATCAATGGTGGTGATGGAAGCCCAATAATCTGAACTTACCTAGGGCTACTCAACAGTTTTCTTAAAAGTACCCAACACACATGCACATGCACATACAGGCATGATACACACACAAACAATAATGAAATGGCTAAGACGGAAGAAATGATGTGCATCTCACCACAATAAAGGAGATGCCACATGTTTCATAAGATCAGAGGACTACAATGTCTACTACACAACCAAAGACTTAAAAAAAAAAAAAAAGAAAAGATCAGGAGAAACAAGTGAGGCCAAGAGAAAACCATCAACAGGAAGCAGGCTGTGAAAAAGATATAAAAAACAGATGTAATCGGGTTTTTTCTGGTTATAAATATAATATGCAGTAAAAGCTTAACACACATACAGAGGAAGAGCTTCTTACTTATGATCCCCTGGTATGAACAGTGTTCTCAGAATGTGTAGCATAGAATCCCACATGCAAAACCCCAGCTGCCAGTCATTGGGCTGTGCTGCTACTGACCTAGCACCCTGGCTCTCTGATACACAGGGTAATGGCAAGCCTTGTGTCCCTTCTGGTCTTGGAATACATGGCACTCAAAGTGTGGTCCACTTACATATACAAAGTTTGGTCCATATACACCAGGAGCATCCGCAGTCCTAAGAATTCTAACATGCACAGTCTCTAGACACAATCTGGATATGCGGCTGTAGGATCTGTATTTCAGAACAATTATGGGGTGCATCGCATACACCTAAAAGTCTGAGACTCACCATATTAACCAGCTTTTTGATGTTTCCATCATTTCTGAGGAGCGGTAGGGAGTTGTGATAGTTTTTGAAACTGTTAAATGGTCAAACTTCACATTTTGTGCCTTCTGTGCCTCAGCCACAATGGCCATTATTCAACTGCCCAACCTCAATTCCCTCTTGTACTTTCCCCTGCCTAGAACACTCCCCCAAATGTTTATGAAAATCCCTTTCCATCACTCATGTTCCTGCAGAGATAACATCACTGACAAATGTTCTGGTTTGATTACTGTTGCTGTGATAAATACTATGACCAAAAGCAAATTGAAAAAAAAGAATGTTCATGAAGGAAGGAAGGAAGGAAGGAGAGAGAGAGAAAGAAAGAAAGAAAAAGAGAAAGAAAGAAAGAAAGAAAGAAAGAAAGAAAGAAAGAAAGAAAGA
>CAJQZJ010032828.1:3748271-3768242 GCA_907164525.1 Lophiomys imhausi
AGAAAGAAAGAAAGAAAGAAAGAAAGAAAGAAAGAAAGAAAGAAAGAAAGAAAGAAAGAAAGAAAAGGCTTAATTCATCTTAACAAATGACAGTCCATTTTGAGGGAAGCCAGGGCAGGAACTCAAACCAAGAACCTGAACCAGAAACCACAGAAGAATGCTGATTACTGACTTGTCCACTTTCCTAAGGATGGTACTGCCCTCAGTGGGCTGGATTCTCCTATATTAATTATCAATCAAGAAAATGCCCCTACAGACATGCACACAAATCAGTCCAATCAAGGTAAGCACCTAGTCTCACTCCTTCAGATAATTCTGGACTGTGTCAGTTTGACGGATAACATTGGCCATCACATCAGGAAAGATCCTGGCTAGCTTTCAAATGAAGAAACGTCAAAACGTCATATTTGGCACAAAGTTATTTGGCACAATATGTGTGCATCAATATTATTGAAATATATTCTTCAAATAATGTCATCTGAAAGAATACCAGACAAATACGACAGCAAACAATTTTCTCAAACAATAATTTTATTTTATTTGATAGAATTAAAAATTCTAACATAAAGCAAGCTTAAAAGAGTAAACAGGTTTTCTCCCAAGAATCAATGCTTCTTTTGTAATTCAATTCAATATTCTTGGGTTTTTTTTTTTTTCTTCAGACCTCTAAAGGAAAAAAAAAAGAAAGAAATTGAAATGGCATGTTGAGACTCGCTCTGAATGTCTTGTGTTCCCAAGGCTGCCAGTTTGCTGGGCTTAATATCTTTTTGTCTTCACCTCGCACCAACTTTGTGAGCAACAGCTGGGCCTCGTGCACTTGCACAGTGATGCAATTCCAAGTGTTAGCCCACTCGCCTTCAGAAACAAAAATGAAACCACACCAAACCAGCATGCTATCACGGCAGAGTGTGCTATATTTGAAGAATATTACCTGCTTTTTCTCAGAGGGAGACTACAAAAAGAGAAAGAAGAAAAAGGAACTGAGTTATGAAGTAGCAAGTAGCAGATCTTTTAAACTTATAGGCACACGTGAATATCTGTGTCTAAGAATGTATCCTAAGGATATGGAAGCATGTTTATACTCAGTGAGTGAAATCACAGCCTTACTTGTAATTGGAATTTTAAAAATACTTATAGTACAGGATGGTGAGTTAAATAAGTCTTATAAAACAGAGCGAGCCCTTCACAGTGATACTTATTTAGAGCTGTAGTCAATAATGTAGAAAGAGTGTCAGGGCCCCATGCTGCAAGCCTGTGGCCCCAGCTACCTGGAGATGGAGGTATCAGAGCATCATAACCTGAAGGGCAGACTGGTCCAGAGTCAGTTCAAGGCCAGTCAACTTTGTGAGGGCTAGGGACACAGTTCAGTGGTAGATTATAAGCTCTGGGTGCAGTCCTAACACTGAAAAGTATTGATGATGAAAAAAAAGTTGCTTTTTTTTTAAATTTAAAAACCAAGTTTCAAATAGTCTGGGTGCTCCCTGTAACTTCACAAGGATATATCATGCCCTCAGTGTCCCTCTCCCTTCTTTTCTTCAACAGAGCTTGTCACTTCCACACACAGTGACATGGAGGTCACAGTCTATCTATTTCCTGCCTAAACACAGTAACCTAAAGAAGAGAGAAGCTGTTCTGTTCACTGCTAAATGCCCAGGACTTCACACTGTCCCCAAGCACACAGAATACTATCACACATGTGATCTGGGAAAAAAGGACTGGCTACAGCATCCTGCATACATGAGCGAAGTAGACACAGGACAAAGGAGAATATTCCCAAAACACCATTAGTGGCTCTGGCTGGGGGGATCAAACACACATGTCTCACTTTCTTCTTACACATCTCTATTTTCCAAGTTTTGTATCATAGTATAAATAACTATATGAATTGTGTGCATCTGTGTGTATATAAATATGTGTAAATAAATGAATGTAGATACAATGCATATATTTACATACTTATATATGCTGAATATATACTTACATTCAAGTAAATGTAAGTACTTCCCCTTGTTTTATAATATATGTAAGCAACTATATTTGGCTATCCAGTAAATATATTCTTCATTCCACAACTGCCAATTTCTACCAAAAAAAAGGAAAGGAAGAACGAAAGAAAAAAAGAAAGAAAGAAAAGAAAATCCATGGCAGCATTAGAACTAAAAAATAAGTTAACTTTACTTCCTCTTTCCATAACTTGTATCCATCCCCTCAATTCAGCCCTTCCTCAGCCCCTTATATTGAGCCTTTCTTGTTTCTTTTGTACAAGTTATACCGTACCCACATGTACATTTGTTTACAAATATACATATATTATTGGCTAGATTCTGCATGTGAGAGAGAAGGTTTTTTTCCTTTCTGAGATTATGTGACCTTACTTAATATTCTACATTCTAAATGCAACGGTTTTTTGTGACTTCTTAAACTTCATTATTCTTTAGATATGAGTATTCATGTATATATGCATATACACACACTCACATATATACATTCATTACATATATGTATATTTTTTCACTGTCCATTCATCTGTTAATGGACAATTAATTTGGTTCCAATTCTTTGCTATCATGAGTAAGGCAGCAATAAACATGGAGGTGTAAATATGTAGAGAAGGGCATGGAGTTCTCTTGTGTTTCTTATTTTTAAACAGGTAACAAAATATTTCAGAGATGAGACGCTACATTGACAGGGGCAGGGCACACTAGCTTCTCACTGAACCACATTTATAATTCAATCACTGCCAATTCATGTTGGCTTTTAAACTGCAAGCCAATGGCCCTTTTAACTGTACTCAGAGGCACAGTAATTGGCAGCTCATTACAACAAGTGGTCTCAAGAGGAAAGTATTAGAGGTAGTGGTGTGTAAATGCTTTAGTCTCTAAACATGGGCCAACATGAAGACAAATGAAACCCACTCTTCCCTTAGATACATTTGATTTTTAAATGCTTCCATTAAACAAAATCAATATCCTAACTTCTCTCTTAAATATTGCGTGTTGAAAGCAAAGGCGTCCATAAAATTAACCTATGTTTTCTTGTCAAATATACTGGCATTATAATTTTTATATGTCCACAACTTGAAAAAAAAAGGAGAAATGAGTATTTTGTTTTGTTCTATGACACAGGTTCTCCTGTGACCCAAGCTGGCCTCAGACTAGCTATATATTCAAGCATGACTTTGAACTCCCAGTCCTTCTTCCTCTACCTTCTAAGGGTTGAGATTACAGACTTGGACCACTCCACCTGTTCTCATCCAATGGTAGAGCACAAACCCAGGGTTTTTAAATGCTAGTCAGGCAATCTACCAACTGAGCACCTTCACTTCCCCCAGTAACAATTTTTAAAGTAAGGGAACGAAAGATAGCTGAATATGTAACAAAGGGACATTTCTAAATATATTATATATAATATAATAAAATAATAACTAAAATCCACATGTTAATTACACAAGCAGGTTATAGAGGAAGGAATCACAATAGAGCAAGAACCACGCAAACTGTGCTCTACCAGCATAATGCATGCCCATGAAGTTATGGCTTTTGTAGGGGTAGAGAAACAATAGTAATGTTCATTTTTCATTTTATATGAATTTTCAACGTTATGTTCCACAAGCAACACTTTTACAATAAGAAAAAAATAAATACAATAATCTCTATTCTCATTTGTAATTCAAAAATCATCAGAAAGTGGTTGAACTGTTAAAATACAGGCCTAACTACAATCATAAAAGACCAATAAACATTATTTTTTTGTTGTTCTCTATCAGGGCAAACACTGACAAAAAGAAAATATTTAAATAAACAAGGTTACTTTTCAAGCGTATACGAGAAAATAGAAATATTACTGATAATAACATATAATATTTTACACCTAGTATTTTCAAGTTCGAGACTAAAGACATAAGACTGATTTCGGAAATAGGCATTAAATATAATCACCTTAATATCAGTAGCTGGAAAATACTGAGCCAGAGATAACCTTGAACTTCTGACTACCTGGGTCTACTTTCAGGTGCTGGGTTGCGTGTGTGCATAAGCCACCATGACCCAGTATACGGCATGCAAAGCTCAGAACCCTAGCCCAACAGCAAGTGTAAAAGACTGGTGTTCTACCCACAGCTGTTAGGGCAGCGATGTTGGCCACATGTCGTTCAAACCTTCACTGAAGTACTATTTCTGCCACAGACTCACCTTTGCCTTTCAAGGCAAAACAAAAACTCTCCCTGGGTGGGGGGGGGGGGTGTTAGAATATCCCAGTAGCACACTTTACAGTGGTGTGTTCCTAAGTGGCCTACTTGTACCGAGAAATGTGAGCACATGCCACTTCCCACAGTTAGAGCAGAGAGGCTGGCCCTGGCTGAGAGAATGCACTGATGCAAATGATGCTGCTGAAATTGAAGAAATGTTGAGAAACCATGGGGGGAGGGAGGGGGGAGGACCAGTGACATAGGGAACAACATATAAGAAGAGCCGGGAAGGTGGGAGAGAGGGAGAGGAGAGGGGGAGAGAAAGATTGAAGGTGGGGTAAAGGGAAATACCTCAAAAGGGAGCTCAAGGACCAGCCCCTAGAGGTCAAGTAAAAGGCCATGAATTTGGAGGAGGGAAGGCAGGGAAATTGGAGGAAACAGGTTGGGAGGTGGGAGACAGCTCTGCATGTAAGAGCTGACACCCCTGAAGGCCAGGCAAGCTTATGAAGGAAAGACTGCAATGGAGAGCTTGTGGAAACTACCTCCCACCAAGGAGGAAAGCCAAGGGGAAATTTAGCAAAGAAAAATGGCAAAGGAGGTGAGAGGAAGTGGGGAACAGAAGTCAGTATCCCCAGAGTCCCCTGCTCCCCCATTCCCTCCTCTTCCCGGACCTGCAGCAGCTTCATCCAGCAATAAGGCAAGCTGCACAAGGGAGGCATTCAGAAAAGTGCTGCGCTAGGTCAGCTTCCTTCCTTGGACATGTAGCTGGATACAAGATGAGGTTGTCTTTTCTTGGGGGAGCACCCAGCGCTCTGCCTCTAGGGCTGGATAATCACACAAGTGCCAGCCTCTGACTGGCCTGTTACTCAGACCCACTAAAAGAGCTGGTTGACAGGTCTCAGTCCGACTAGCTTGTTCCCCACCGCGGCAACATCTGCAAACTCGCTCTAGATTCTTAGAGGTCCATTGTCTGAACTCCCTAACAGGCTGCCAGGAACTGAAAAATTAAGAAGAGTTCTGACCTCACCTAAAACAGCAGCGTGGCTTGTCTTCAGAAAGGGAGTCTGTGCTAATGAAGCCTCCTTAGGAAACATGACAAGATGAGTTATAAAACTTACTTCCCTGAGAAAACACGAGCAGATGGCTGCCAATGAATCTTTAATTATCTTCAATTCATTACGCAGACATTAACCTTGACAAATTAATAAAGGTGAACTGATACATAAACTTATGGGCTTATGTAATTTAAATAGTTCCAATCACAGTGAGCATGCAGCGGCGGATGCTGATCAAACCACTCTAAACTGGGCTCCTTCTCATCCTCCTCAAAAGCATACAATGAAACTGTAGTGGCATGAGCAGGTACTTTTTAATTTTTACTTTCCTCTATGACACTGTAAAGTAGAGGGAGTAAGGTTCCAAGCTATTAAACTATTTGTGACATATAAGTCATCACTATAATTGAGGGCACACTTTCTTCCGACCTTTACACAAGTTTCATTTCCCAGATGCAACAGACAAAAGGTACCTTTACAGTACCAATAAGGATTGTTCCTATGGGAACATGCCAATTATAAGTTGAACATGAAAGAAAGATCTTATTGGTTATCATTTACACTCCTGATGCATTTAAAATACAGCAGAAAAATGTAAGGATCACACTTGGATGAGAATCCAGATGCACTGAGAGTCTAATGTAGAGCAATGTTCACTGAAATAACACCAGGGGAAAAAACTGCCCACCGGAGCCCGATGCCATGTGTACAGAAAGTGACACACGATCACACTGCAGCCCTAAGAAGACAACTAAGCTTTTAGATACCAATAACATTAAGCCATGAAACACACAGCTGTTGCAATAACTTATAACTACTGTACAGTAAGGCACCAAGCCCTTGGCAGCTCACAGACTTCAGCCATCTGGAGGCTTCTGTCTAATATTCCTCTCTGCCTAGCACAGGGGCCTTTAGAGAGTACAAAGGGATGTTTCCTAAGGGTGGCACTGACACCATTCAAATGTCACTACAGTGCTTGGTAAAGGATACATGAAAGCCATGGGGTTTTATTTCCTCTCTAATTATAAATCACTCCTAATGAGATTCTGATTTTATTCTTAACTTGACTCACGTTATTTTTAACAAAATCTCAGTTGATCGATTTTACCAATAAAGACTCAGGAGCCAGATGCTAGGGGTGAAAGCCTGCTAGCTCAGAGAGGGAAAGCACCCAGCTGACCTTCCTCCTCAGCTGATGTCCCAAAATGCAAGGTCCCTCCCCAAGACATTTAAAAACTCAATGTCCTTCCCTTCTACTTCTTGTGCATCTCTTTATCTGTCCTCCTGACTTCCTCTTACTCTATGATTTTTTCCTATGTTCACTCCCTGTCAACTGGCTGTTTGCTCTGCCTCTTGACATATAGTCAATTTTATTTAATCCTGTGTACAAGCACAATGCTCTTGGTCTAAAGGTATGTGCTGAACAACACCACAGCCAGAAATAGGCTTTTCCAGTAAACAACACAAGCTCAGGTTTCACAGTGTGATGAAATACCCAGCAGCAGACTCACATTCTCTTTATTTGTGCAGATGGCCCCCAACTTACCATGGTTTGACTCTATGATGGTAGAAATGCAATTCACCAGAAACTGCACCCTGCATTTTAATTTGCCCCATTTCCCTGGACTCCCTGATATCCTCCTCCCTGAGTCAGGACAGCAACAGTGAGTCCAGCCTCCCAGTTAGCCAGGCCATCTGCAGCACGGTTAAGTACCCCGTGTTCTATAGTGTGCTATGTCGCCAAGCCATAAGAGCAGAAGGTTGGATGAATTACAGGCATATCAGCCCACGTATTGTCAATTTCAGGTGGATGTTTCAAGAGGTAACACCATTGTAAGCCAAAGGGCATCTATCTGCACTGAGGAGAATTAACTCATGCATTCAGCTGTCCATCCATTCAGCAAGTATCTATGGGTTTATCCCAAAGTCTTAGTCGGGATTCTAGCCCTCCACTATGTCCTGTGTAGCCATAAGTCACTTACACCTGACTACTGGTCATATGAAATGCAGCTCATGAAAAACAAAGATGTGCCATTGTTGTATAGCGGTTCCTCCAAGACTGATACATTCCATCCTGCAGGAAAGCTCCTGCAACAGAAAGTAAGCAATTCAAAATAGCTTCAGGAAGTTCCTTAAACTGGTCAGATTCACAAGAGCAAACAGCAGCGATTACTGAGATTCACTCTCAGACAAGACAAGTTGCAAAGAAAAATCTCAAACAAGGTTGGCATCCTAAACGAAAGCAGAGATCAAACTGCCTAGAAGAAACAAAGATTAACCAAGCTGCCTGGAAGAGGCTCAGACCCACTGAGCCACCTAGAGAGGACACAACCTCCAACCTGCTGATCTGCTTACAGGTGATGCATTGTGCTCCAGGTCCGGTGAGTGGTCACTCATGCTGGGGAGGGTTTGGTGATGCAGCTGTCTTTGAGTCATTTCTGCACCTGTAAGTAACCCCAATAAGTCCACTGGTTCACCAAGTTGGACTTGGTGACATCCGTACCTTGGTCTGTCCTAGGCTCCCTATCTGGGGTGAGTAGACATGTGTTTTGCAGCTTCCCACAAAGTCCATCACACAAGAGCCGTATGCTTAAATTACACAATATATTGTGGAGATCTCATGGTAGAAAAAGGAATATAGAATATTTTAACTATATGAGTATAAGTCATATAAACTTAATTAGGATAAAAGTAATTAGTATTAATTTGTCCTGATATTTAGTATTTTAAAAATGTAACTAAAAATTTTGAATAACAATTGGGAAAATAACAAAGCCATTTTTCTCAAGTCCCTTAGCAGTCTACTAAAAGACAGAAAGTAAACAAATAAGCCAACAATATTATTATAAATTATAATATTTCTATTATAAACAATATTACATAATTTCAGATTATTTATAAAATTGTGTAGTGAAAACAACACAGGATGAAAAAAGAATGACCTATTTTAGATAGGGCAGTCACAGACATCTCCATGAAGGGAAAAAGAGCATAAAACCCAGATGAGCAGAACAGGAAGTCTAGGAATCTGGAGCAGAATGCTAAGTGCACCGCGTAAAGCCCTGAGATAGGAAGAGATCACAGCAAGATGGCCAGAGTGGCTGAGGCACAAGGAACAGAAGAAGAGGAGGGAAGAAGGCAGGATGGGACTGAATTTATAAGTCCTGGTGAGAAGTTTTGGTGAAATGGCTTTGTGAAAGGTTTCAATGCCATCTGTGAAGTCACGTATCCTGGCCTACAAAAGCATTTCATGCTCTTTGACAAAAAAACATATATATTCCAATCAACTAAGTGAAAATAGATAAATAATACATAAAAATATGGACTGAAAACCTACTTTAACAGAAGAAACCAGAGTAGAGGGTGAAATATTGCACAGTCATTATACCTCACACGCATAAACCTGGCAGCTGCAGACAGAAGATGCCTCTCTATGTGAGAACTCCAAAGGAACCCATAGAAAAACTACTGGAACAAATGGAAGATTTCAGTAGGTTGTGCGAAAAGATGGAAAACAATGGGCACATAACTGGAGTAAGAATACAAAAATTCAAGTTCAGCCGGGCAGTGGTGGCGCACGCCTTTAATCCCAGCACTTGGGAGGCAGAGGCAGGCGGATCTTTGCGAGTTCGAGGCCAGCCTGGTCTACAAAGTGAGTCCAGGACAGCCAGAGCTGTTAAACAGAGAAACCCTGTCTCGAAAAACCAAAAAAAAAAAAAAAAAAAATTCAAGTTCAATGAAAAACAAACCATGAGAAGAGTTCCTTTGGAGGAATGAGAAACAGAGAGGTGTAAAGAAATTGAATTGAGTGCTAGCATACATCAGAAATGCAACTTGTTAGTTATAAGTGATGAGTATTTAGACAGCCACATTTTCAGCTATGAAGTTACAGTCCATATGGAGGACCAGAATGCACAAGAGTATGCTGTTGGCTTTGTTAGACTGCTAGGACTATGAAGAGCCTTCTACTTTTCCATACTTCTGTAGTACTTTAAAAGTAGCATTAACAGCCTGGAGAGGTGGCTTAGTGGTTAAGAGCACTGGTTGTTCTTCCAGAGGTCCTGAGTTCAATTCCCAGCGACATCTATGATGGGATCTGATGTCCTCTTCTGGCATGCAAACATACCTGCTGACAGAGCGCTCATATACAAAATATAACTAAAAGTTAAAAAAAAAAAGTAGCATTAACTATCTGCTAAAGCAAGCATATTCCAAGGCTGAAAAACACTAGGCACAAAGTCTAAAGATCACTTTAAAATTGTATTTAGGATAAACTTCATTAATGCTCAACAGTAGCCTATCACACACAAGCATGCACTAGGACAAAAGCCCATCAGATGTAAAGAACGGTTTCATAGTCATTACAATAGATTTGTGTTTTAATTATACTGTGCACAGTTTTCTAAAGTCTATTATGCACAGAGCATGATGGTATGGAGGCATCTTCATTAGTGAATAAAATGCAATATCTCATTTACCAAAATAAAAGTAAAAGTTTCGTAAACAATATCTTGTTTACAAAAAAAGTGTCTTCACACTGTGGCTCTATGAGAACCTTTGGGAAAGGTTTTGATTTGTTACTTTGAGGTTTACAAAAAGGATAAAGTTAGACTTTAGGAAATATTAATTTACTTTTAATTCTTAATATAGACCCACAAACTCACAGTTCTCAGTGAAGGAGCTAATCCTTAGAACAAGGCTCACATCTCGAAATGAGGGAGGGTGTATAAAATAAAGTCCTTCGCCTTTGGTCAAGCAAAAAGACCCTCAAAGGATACAACTGGTGGATTAGTGCCTCGGCATGCATTGCAGGGACAAAGGAACTGGCAAGCTGTCCAGTAAAATTCACTGTCATCAGGTGGCTGCACAGCAAAGCACGAGCTACCAAAGGCTTTTGCCCAGCTCACCTTCAACAGGCAGTGGAAGTCTTCCAGGCCTGTCACAAGCTTAGACAGGTAAGAAGTGTCCCTCTACAACAGCTCGCTTGGACGGGAGCAAATATGAGGACACAGGCACCTTAGGAAGCTGTGCAGACTCTCCCCAGGTCTTACCAAGGGTCTAAACGCTGCCCCGGCGGAGAGATGAGTGGCCACTACCCTCGGTAAGTTGGTATCATTCCCCCTCTGGTTAACTCCCCTTTAGAGTCATCACCCATTCACTTGGTGAACATTAAACAGGAGAAACGGAGCTCACAATATAGCCCCACATTTAGTATTTATTCCTCCTTCCAAGGCAGTGAGCTCAGACTCCCACCACCTTCCTTAACATACTCAATACCCATGCTCACTTCCAAGCCTCCAGCTGGGCCCGTTATTTACTTTTTTCAGCTTCTTCAAATTGTGTTGGCATCATGTTCTAAGCCTCATTGTCTTCCTATTTTTCCTCAGAACCCAGCATCTGGTCATGCCCATCTGGACAGAATACCTATTTCAAAGGGTCCTCGGTCAGTCCCAAATTAGTTTATAAGAAGTCCTTCCTGGAGACAGTGTGGTGGTACCAACCTACAGTCACACCACTCTAGAGGCAGAGGCAGAAGTTCTTTGTGAGTCTGAGGTAAGCCTGGTGTGGAGGAAGAAAAGGAAGAGGAGGAGGAAGAAGATGAAAAAGAACTCAGTGCACTTCCTTCTCATTCTTGCTGTGTGTAAAGCTACATGATGTAGCTAGACCTTCCAGGCTCTGTGGCTGGCATTTTCTTGACAGGGACACCAATGAACAGAATCCACATTAATGCAATATAAGTAACAACTTGGAGGCACTGAAAACTGTCCAGAATCAAATGATATTTTGTGTTTGATATTGTTTTAGTAATTTGGTATATTAGATTACTTAGCAATTTAGATTATTAAGAAACAAATAAAATTAAGCATTTTAGCAATTTTGATTATGAGAAAACCAAAAAAAAAACACAAAAGTAATTAAAGTATCTAGCAAGATACAGTTTCCCCACAATGCCCTGAATTTCCTGCCATTTATTTAGACATCCACACCTATAACACAGCTGGAAAACATTTTATGAAGAGGATAGCAGGCAGTCTTTGAATGCAAGGACACTGGTATGGCGCAGTTGCACAATCAGAACGCCAAGTTCCTCTCCCCGCTCCCAGGGAGGTCTCAAAGAATGTTCCCTTGGGGGGCTGCCAGAGTTTTCCGTTGCTATCTGAGGAAGCTGGGAGGTGCCCATGAGCTAACACAGCAGAGTCCCAACTTCAAAATATTTCAGGCATTTTAATTTTTATTACAACTTGAACCATATAAGTATGGCCCTCGAACAGAAGAAAACATGCTTCCCAAACTTTACTTCGGTTTAAATGAGTCCATTAATTTTCCTCTGAGCACTGGGATGGCACCCAGTAAACTGGCGTGTGGAGGACCTCAACCCCTGCCCCCAGGCAGTTCTCATTGTTGATGTTGCAAAGAGCTGGCATGGGACTTTTCAGGCTTCAATTCCTTCAGAAAAGCCTGCCTTTTCAAAAAAAGCAAAACCTTATACTTAACACACTGAAAAGCTGAATTTTTTTAAAAAAATATTTTTTTAAAGAGGAGAAGGAAATTGTTCTAATTACAGTGAGAGCTTTTACATGCAAATGTAGGTTTCCTTAAGAAATGTTGCATGTTCTTAATAAGGAGTCCCCAAGCCAAAAGTACATATTAAGCGTTTCCTCTTCTTTAAAGCAGTACTCTTGCCCAGAAACAGTAAAGGAAAACAGTCTATGGCTGTGCTCTAGGCCTGGCCCAGAACTGCTGTTTATAAAATAAAGAACTTTATGAAGTGTTTTGTGATGTTCAAAAAGTACACTGCTGTCCCTAAGGAATAAGCAATTGAGTATTTTGTTACAACTGTGGTTTTTCTAAACCACTGCTTATCAAGGTTAAATACATTTTATAAGTTATTCTCAAATACTGAGAACTTCTTTTTTTTTTCTTTTTTTAAAGTTTTATTTATTTATTTATTTATTTAATTTTTAATAATTTATTTTTTATTTCTTCAAGTTACATCTCAATCACAATCCCCTCCCTATTCCCCCCTCCAGTCCCACCCTTCCACCCTCCTCCCCCTCAACCCCCCCTTTTCTTTCCCCTCTTTTTTTTTTTTTTAGTTTAAGGTATTTCTTTTTTTCCCCCAACAGCTCTCCCTTTCAGTCCAAAAAATGGTTCTTTTTCTTATAACTATAAATACAATACAAAACAACAGAAATAAATAGGCCACAATTATAAGAGTTATATGGCTTAGCATACATTCCCAATGTCCAGTCCATATGTATTTGGCACCTGACTTTAACATTCTACTATCTAACCATCTCGGTGTGTTTAAAGTTCTATATCTAACTCAGCTTTCATACTAACTTGCCTCTGTAGACAGACTTCTGTCCAAAAAGGACAAAACTTGGAAGCAGATAAGTCGACAGCCTAGCTCTGCCAAGACAGGGTAGGTAAGTCCTTCATAATTCCTGCTCTACAATCAATGTCTGTCAGAGAAATGGGGCCAAATGGCTGAAGATTGATGCTGTAATGTATGGAGAGAAAATGGGAACTGTCCAGGCAGCCACTGGTATGTCATTCTTTAGTTTTGGAAGCTGCAGGCCCTGCACTTCCTATATAATCAGATATATTTATCCCTCTCAGGTCTCTGAGGTGGTTGAAGAATAGATAGCTAGAGTCTCATAGTTAAATTTTGAGTTGTTTAGGAATCAAGAGGGTGTTCTGGATCTGAGAACTTCTAATCAGACAACAAAAACTGGTCCTAACTGTTGGGAAGTGCAAACACTCAGGGGTAGTGTTGTGATAACAGAAGTAATTAAGGACGAGGGAGTAGGGACATCCAAATCGAGACCTCTTTTTAATTTGGTCTAAGTACAGTCAAATGTGTGTTTGCAGTGGAGTGTTGTGGTCTCTCAGTCACTCTGGAGGCTGAGGACCACAGATTAAGAGGTTTGCATGAACTATATAGGGAGTCACAGCTAGCTTGGGCAATGTGTCTCATAATTTTTTTAAGATTTATTTCTTTTTTTTAATTATGTGCATGAGTTTATATCTGTGTATGAGTCCGTGTACTTGAGTTCAGGCACCCACAGAGGACAAAGATGTTCAATATCCCCTTCCCCACCCCCAGGAGCTGTAGTTAGAAGCAGCTGTATGCTACCCATGTGGGTAGTGGAATCAGTTAATAAGCAGGGTCCTCTGTGAGAGCCGTACACACCTGTAACAACTAGCCTGTCAAAATAAACCATTTTTATAAATAGCTGATGATAGCACTCAAGAGTGAAGTGATGATGCAGAGAAGGGCCCTGGGTCCCATCCCAGTATTGAAGAAGACAGTGTTTCCATTTGGGATCTGGACACCACGTGCGGGGGTGTGGTGGCACAGCCTACAGACCTCTTCTCAGGCAGCTGAAGCAGGAGACCTGCAAGTTACAAGCAAAACTGGGTTATCTTGCAAGACTCTAGCTCAGTGGGATTTTTTTTTCTTTCATATAATCAACTTTGAGAAAACGGTGATGGTAAATACTTCCCAGGGATGATGGAGAGTAAGATATTAACTGATTGTTTCTATCCATTTCACAGCGGAAACCCTGCAAAAGCAACTGACCATTCTGAATTAGCTATTTCCACACAGAAGAAAATCCTGAAGTTCTAATTTAGCCATGGTAGATGGGTCACTCCAACAGGCTGTTCCTATAATTGGAATAAATAAAATATTCTTAATGAGATACTGACTGGAGAAAGCTGTTTAATATTACAAGAAATCTATTTTTGGTGGGACGTTTTCAAAGCAAACAAGTTAGCAGTGCCTTTGGACGCTGAACCTCACAAGCTAACACAGCAGCTGTCTAAACTAAAGGAATATGTGTGCTTCAATGCACTGAGTGTAAACATTTTATCCCTCAGAACTTGGAAGATGATCTTAGAAGGCTGAAATACCATCAGCTGAGTTAGAGCACAGCTTCTCAGTGTCTCCCTTGACGGCATGAGAGCCCAAGTGCTGGAAGGAGAGCAGATTTGAGAAGGGTGGGTGTGAAGAGGGTAGGTGAGAGGAGGGTGTATGTGGAAAGTGGGTGTATGTAGAGTGGGTCTGAAAAGGGCCTTACAGCTCAGTCCAAACATGATTTTCTTTTTAAAAATTAGGAGAAATAGCATTTCTAGAAGCCCTCTTTGGGAACAGTTTGTAAAACCAATGGATGATTGGTTAATGAATACAGGTAAATGCAGATTGATAAAGACTGCAGGAAATGACAGTAAATACCAGAAGTTATGATGGCCTGGCTGTGAGATCTCACTCATTTTAAATCATTCACTGATGAAAAATACACTTGGTTCTTCAAATACCAATACACTAAGGTGGAGAATGGACAGATTTGGCACTCTGTAGGCTGACAAATGTAGACAAGATAGGAAAGAAATTCAGTTAGCTTATACACAGCCCTCAGATTTCTGGTGTCCAGTGAAAATGAGTGAAGCAAGGAGTCCAAGCCTAGCAGAGACGAAGGCCTCCCTCAGCTCATATACTTCCTATTTATCCTCCCAGATGCCAGCATTACATAGCAACTTCAAGAGAGTAAAAGTGTGTACCGATAATCTCAATACTGTTTAATCTCTTTATTTTTCCCCATTAGAGAAAATGTAGAGAATAAATCATATTTTCTAGGACATTCCTATTTAGCTAAGTGGTTTTATATATATATATATATATATATATATATATCATTTGAAAGATATTTAACTCTCATAAATGTGGCATATTTATTTCTGCTGTTTTGTATAGTATTTACTGTTATAAGAGAAGGAACCATTTGTTGGACTGAAAGGGGAAGCTGTTGGGGGGAAGAGGGTGGAAGGGTGGGACAGGAAGGGGGAATAGGGAAGGGTTTGTGACTGAGATGTAACTTGAAGAAAAAAAAATAAAGTATTTAATTAAAAAAAAAGAAAGATATTTAAAACCTAAGTTTTCAAGTTTCATGGCAATAAACACTAATTACAGTAGAAGTTTTGATCAAAATGATGTTTCTCATATATTCAACTATCATTTTGCTGTGTGAGCTTTTAAAAATATAAAATTTCAAAAGATAACCATATTGTACGTCAACCTTGAACAGCTTATTCATTTCTATGCCAAGTTTTAAAGGTTTCCACAAATTAACATTCTACAAAAAGCACTGTGCTGATCAATAAACACCCAATCCCTCATCACAGAGGTGCTGGGAACCATCTTTGCTGAAACTTGTCCAAAACCCCCAAACCTGGATTCACAGAAACTTAAGACCTGCAAGAACTTAATGTGCTCCACACTGAGCAGAGCTACTTGGGGACAACGCAAACCAAGAGGACAATCGCCAGGAGACTAAGATCTTGGACCATAACTGAAAACAACCTGGCAAGAACAAAGAGATAATATTTATGCAAGAGTGAACTCCATCCATCTGTGCCTGGCACACAAATCTCTCCCCATGCTGTATGAGGCTGATGCTGAAATATCTGTTATCCTATCTGAGTCCTGCCCTTACTTGATAAGCTCTAGAGTGTGTGTGTATATTGTGGGCATATGTGGCAAAGGGGCAAGGATGTTGAATCAAGAAACAATGACTCGACACCATAACACTCCCATAAAAGTATCGTGTTAGTTCCCAATTTGGCTCATTTTAAGACAGGGAACAAATGCTCTAACAACAAAATGGTTAGGCTATCCTTTCTAAACAGAGAATCTGTTAAAAGAATATTTTTAAGTTTTATTGTAATATTTTATTAATATTTCCTAGAAAAAGGGCCAAAGTATGACGTTTGTTTACTTTTAACAATTCAACTGGCCAAGGTGGGGTGGGGGACATTATAACTATGTTCTTATGGCATCAGCATGTTTTAGACATTTACTGCTCAGGGCCCAGAGACATGAATAAACATTATGTTCTAAGGGGATTATGATATATTGATCTAAGCAATAGAGAAACTACTTGTCTACAAAGAATGTGTGTTTTCAAATTTGGTCAGGGCAAAGTCATTATGAAAGGCAGTTAAATGTAGTTATTTTATTGTTACTGTTGCTATTGTATGTTGTTATGTTTTGTTTTGGGCATCTTATATTTCTGGACTCAAACTTTACCAAGCACCTATTTTTTCCTAAACAACTACCTCAATTCCTTTTGCTCTTTTTCCTGCTTCTTTCTTCCTTTTTCTTCCCATCCCCTACACCCTCCTTCCTGCCTGTCCCTCTCCATGTTTCTCTTTTCTAGAATTGACTTTACTTCCTCAGTGGGCTCTTGCTCCACAAATGGCCACATTTGGGTTAGCTACACATGCACAAGTCAGCTGTACAATTAAAAACTATTTCACAGAATATATGAAAATTGCCTTTCCATAATGCTAATTTATTTTTTTCTTTGTTTTGGCTGCTTTATAAAAGTAGCTATTTCAAGGTAGGACATTGGTCACTTCTGATTAAAAAAAAAAGACATCATTCCTTTCTGAATCCATAAAATAATAGTATTCAGCAGGAGCAGCAAGCCCATGCTTCATGACTCACACACCACAAGAAAGGCCCTAAGTCTGTTAACCTTTGCACTTTGATCGTTTCAGTTTTCACCTTCTTGGACAACCGTCTTATCATGCTTCCTTCTTGACACATACGTCAATTGGCATCTAAGATGCTATTCTCCCCTTGGCTTTCTTCCTAGCCTGATATTTTTCTCTTATCCCTCATCCTTACTATTGACTTTCCATAATCACCCTGCTCTAAGAGCAAGTTCCCTGAGAGTCAGTCCTCAGGTCCCATGGCTTCCTGTATTTGTTCACTTTTTCTTGTCCTCACCAACTCACAGCTCTCATATTTGCCCATCTTCTGGCCAGACCTCAGTGTCTGTATCTAGTCAATTGCAAGTTGTATCTACCCTCATTTGAACATCTACCTAATGGGAATCTCAAATGTTACAGATCCCAAACCAACTTCCAAACTTCCACCATTCAAACTTCTTGCTCAATCCAGTCTTTCAGACTTCCTTGTTCTTCTGCCTTTGGTTGCTTCCATCTGCCATCACTCCTAACAGTCTTGTGGGGGTCTCCCCAGATAACACAGAGTTCTATCTTAGCACCTCAGGACTCAAAGACTGCTTTC
Organism: Lophiomys imhausi; assembly: GCA_907164525.1. NCBI lineage: Eukaryota > Metazoa > Chordata > Mammalia > Rodentia > Muridae > Lophiomys > Lophiomys imhausi. The sequence goes on from CAJQZJ010032828.1 coordinate 3,765,613, forward strand.
TCACGGACTCCTTTCCTGTCTGTGATTCCTAAAGTTGTGCCATGTCCCTTTTCTCTCATTGTAGACCAGGTTGGCCTCAAATGCACAAAGATTCACCTGTCTCCACATCCTGAGTGCTGGAATTAAAACTGTGTGCCACCATGTTCAGCCTTTCATATATGTATGTGTGTATGCAAACAAACAGAGTACACATATCGACATACATATAAGACTTTCCTTTGCATGCTCTTCATTTTCTTTTTCTGGTTTACATTTTATAGTTTTACAGAAGTATAAGTCAAAAACAGACTGGGAAAAGGGATCCATTTGCCACAGATTGAGGGAGAAACAGCATTTCATGTTTACCAAAACCATTATAAATTACAGAATCATTTTTACCTGACACTTGACTCACTGACCAAGATTATACCACTATTGCTTTAATTTTGTTTTAAGGCTAACGTGTTTGCCTATGTTCTTATATGGCACTGACCACATTTTCATTATTTTTTGAACTATCTGTTTTATGTTTTCCCCATAATTCCAATTTGGTATTTATCTTATAGATGAGATCTTAGAGGTTTATTGTAAAAGTTCTTTGAACCAGAAGGATATTAGCTTTTTGTTTGACATAAAAATTGCAAATATTTCCCCAGTATAATATGTATCTTTCAACGGCTTGACATGGTTTTCCACTGTACAAAATTTATAAAAGTAAAAATAAGACATTTAAATGCCTTGGTAGTCACAAAGTTGGAGCACTCTTTCACCATTTCTAATGAGATGCTCTCCCTCTATCACATCGAGATTGTAAGAATATCTCTTTACTTCTGACTCATGCTTACAATTTGCATTGTCACATACAGTTTTAACTCTGTGGATTCCTTTTACGTAAGTGTGATAGAGTTCCTGTTGTATCCTTCCGGGTGACAGGCAAGTGTTTCAACACCTCTCAGTAAATAATTCATCTTTCTCCTACCAATGTGAAATATCAATCTTGTCAGGTAGGAAGTTAGCATAAGTTCATGTCTAAAAAGAGATTCTTCATATGTTATTCACTGGTTTATCCTTGTGTCCACACTACTCCTCACCAGGGATTCATGTACTATGAGTGGCTGGGGTGGCAAGTAGCTCTGCTGGGACTTTCCTGTGTTGTGCAAGAGCAAACAGGTTCATTCTTCCAGATGAACTTCCATATTATTTTATCAAGTTTTGATGGGAGTGAAACTAAGCATGTCATATATTTGAACACAATTAATAGTTTAATATAACTGTACTAAATCTGGCTTCCTAAGAATAAGATATAATAAGTTAAAATGGACTTCATGTCCTAAAATTAAGTTTTGCATCTTCCTATGCTTAATAGCTATATATTTCTAGGTAAATTACTGGCAACTTTTATACCATTGTTTTGTTCTATTCTATTATTATTATTATTGAAAGTTAAAATTCTTTTACTTTATACTCTTAGTTCAACCATCAATCAGTTTTAACTTAATTTCTTCCTTTTTTGCTTTTTGTTTGTTTGTTTGAAATGGGGCCTGTCTATGTAGCCCCAGCTGGTCAGGAACTCACTATGTAAACCAGGCTGGCCTCAGACTCATAGAGATCTAAGTGCTTCCAACTCTTGAGTGTTTTAATTAAAGGTATGTGCCACCATGACAGTTACTTATTTAATGTCTTTTTAAAAAATCTTAATCATCAATCATAATATTTGTAATAACATCTCAGGTGAGTTTAAACATACTATTTTATTCACATCTTTATTCTTTCAGTTAAGAAAAATCAAACACATGTTATATGTATTTGGGTATCAGCACAATTGAAAAGTAATACATTAAGAATATAGATAGTCTCCAATAATTTGGTAGAATATATGGGATTAATATATTAATATATTAATAATGGGTCTTCTTTAAGACCTCTCAGTTCCCATTTTATGAAATAATGTATAATATATACATTATTTCATAAAATGGGAACTGAGAGGTCTTAAAGAAGAAAATAGAAGGACAAAAAATGACACAGGAATTGGAAAGCTTAAGGAAGTCTTTCATATGAGGGGTACCATTTATTTTCTTAATGTTATGGTATGAAGATATCAAAGTTACAGTATTCTAGGAATAGAAGTATATATATCACAAAGGAGGCCAAAGTTCGGCTGAAGCGCAGAATGGCTAAAAAGGGAACAGAGCAATAAGCAGGTCACTTGGAACACAAGATTCACTTCATTCATGTCTGATAGAAATGGGAGCTGGTGATGAGCAAAGCTTTGCTTTGGGGAAAAGAATCTGGAGGTAGGATGTAAACCAGAGACAATTTTCAATAAGTGAGGCACAAAGTAGAACAGGATAAAAACAAGATTCTCAATTTCTAGGCATTCATTCCCTTCACTGAAATGGAGGATCTGAGGGTTGGAGAGATGGTTCCAACTCAATGCTCTTCCAGAAGACTGAGGTTTGATTCCCACAACCCACATGGTAGTTCACAACTGTCTGCATCTCCAATCCCAGGTGATTGGACACCCTCTTCTGGCTTCTGCAAGCACTAAGTATGCATGTGGTACACAGATACACATGTAGGCAAAAGACTCAGACATGATAGATAGATAGATAGATAGATAGATAGATAGATAGATAGATAGATAGATA
>CAJQZJ010032828.1:3768252-3853998 GCA_907164525.1 Lophiomys imhausi
ATAGATAGATAGATAGATAGATAGATAGATAGATAGATAGATAGATAATAAAATGAAATGTGGGGTCTGGCTCCTCCCTTTGATGCCAGACTTTGTGATTTATTCAACAAACATAATGTAGCAGACAAACTGGGGCTGGTCCTCAAGTCCTGACTTGACAAAAGAGGCATGTTTTTCTTTTAACCATCAATCTCCCAGGACCCATTGTCTTGCAACTCAGCTAGTGAGCTAGAGTATGAGGAAGTCCTAAACAGCTCACAGACAGCCCATCTGTACTTCACTGGAGTGTTTACGGTAATGTGCAAGGCACGTGGACGGATCACTGTCATACAGGTGTATCCTCCGGCACCCAATCAGAAGCCTCCTAGGGTTACATCACAATGTCTCTGCCAATCTCCACCCTACTGACCAACCTGAGATCATCGTTGTTCTAAGCACTCACTACTGGATTGACCTGACGTACAGCAATAGCAATGACAGCAGTCTAAAGGTCAGTTCAAACCAATGAGGGAAGCAGCAGTGAGACGGGAACAACTGAGCTCCTGCCAATTGACGCGGTGAAGGTGCAGTCAAGAGGGAAATGCAGAATAAAATTAAAAATACTGCATGTATGGTCTTCTTTCAGTTTTGATTTCTTACCATGGTCACCCTCATTAGATGGAAATTAATTTTCTGTGTATGTAAACTTTCCATTCCCAACCAAAATCCCCAAGAAAACTTAAAAGGGATAAAAGTTTATGTTGGCTCGTAATTCTCAATGTTTCCGGCCATGGTTGCTTGGCCTCCTTGCTTTGGGCCTGGACCAAGGCAGAAAACCCTGTTAGAAGCACATTGTAGGGGAAGTCCATTACTGTATGACTGGAACACAAACAAGAAAGGACAAACAAAACAAAGCAAAACAAAAAAGCAAAAAACAAACTAGGGTCCTACAATGCCACTTAAACCTATGCAAGTGGAGGGGCATGGTGGTGCACCTCTATAAACCTTTAAACCCAGGTAGAGGCAGGCAGCACTCCAAGTTTGAGGGAAGCCTGGTGTACAGAGTAAGTACCGGGACATCCAGGGCTACACAGAGAAACCCTGCCTCACAAAACAACAACAAGAGAATGCATGGATGTTCTAAGACTTCCTGCCAGAGCACAGCTCTTGCAGTTTCCACCACTAGTTCCCTAACACATAACTTTGGGGTGCATTCAAGGTCCAGACTGAAGCAGGTACAAGGCAGGTAACATGATAAACTGAAGATACTCTACAGGCAATGTTTGGGCATTTAGTGTAGAACAGTGGTCCTCAAAGTGTGCACAAGACCATTTTAAGGGTCCATGGTGTCAAACCTGTTGATAACAGACTTAACTGTATTTGCCACCTCTCACTCTCATTGTCTCACAGTCAGAGTATGAAAGAGGTTTCATCATGTCTGAGATCTCAGCAGACTGACCACAATGGAGAATAGGAGAAGCCAGGTAGCTTCTCCTGGAATAGGAAAAACTTGCGAAAATGTAAGATGGTATCACTTTTCCTGTCAAATTTTCACTGTTTTAAAAACCACTGAGCAGAGTTCATGTCTTGAATCCAGTACCCAGGAAGCAGAGGCAGGCAGATCTCTGTGAATTGATCTCTGTGAATTAATGGACAGCGTGTTCTACATAGCAAGTTTCAGACCAACCAGAGATACATAGTGAGACCTCCCATCTCAAACTAAATAAATAAATGGTAGATAGATAGATAGATAGATAGATGATAGAGGAGCAGCAAATATTTTCCCCCTCCATTTTAATCTGAGAGAATTTCATATCCTAAATCTTTCATTTTCCTTTTTCCATCTTCAATGTCTGCCTCAATAACTTACATAAAAGCCTTAGTTCAGAGAAATGTCTTCTAATGAGACTATCAACATTTTCTATATATTTGTTTACTAAACTTGAATAATCAGGTACCATAAACTTCATGGTAAGCTAAGAAAAAATTTATAAATCACTCAAGGGGCTGAAAAGATGGCTCAGCAATAAAGACTACTGGTGCTCTTTCAAAAGATTTGGGTTCAATTCTCAGCACCCACATGGTGATTCACAACCCTCTGTAACTCCAATTCTAGGAGCTGATGCCCTCTTCTGGCCTATATAAGTACTAGACACACAAATGGTCCACAGACATACATGCAACCAAAAGACACACACAGACAGACATGCATACATCCATACACACATGTGCAAAGAGGCACACACATGCACAAACACACGTGCATATACACATGAAAGAGGAATTTTTGTTCATTTCTTAGGTGCATATTTTGGAGACCCCAGCCATACAACAAGTTGGACCTGGAAATTTCTCACCATACAGTGGGGTCTCATAATCATCATCTGTGTCCAATCCAAGCAGGAAGGAAGGAAGGCAGGACACAGCGTTTCCTAAGCCTTGGTTTAGAACTGACACACTGTGATCTGCTCACAATCTGTCGATGAGGCAAAGTCATTACTAAGGTACAAGGAAGGCTACTCCAGCAGTCCCTGCAGCTGGGTGGCTGGGCACAATCCCAACTCTTTCTGTAACTCTTTTCTAACTAAGGCTTGTTGGGCCAGGTTTGAGGGACAGCCTGCATATGTCCCTGGGTAGTGGTTCTATGGCAAAGCATATCTCTGACACTTAGGAAATGTGAACCTGCCACAGAGACTTCACCTCCGGAGCGGGCAGCCTAACCCTGTCAAAACTACACTTGCGATAAGGAATTCCTCCATGGGATGTACACACGACACGGCACAAAGGATGCTGAAGCACTCAGAGATGATGCAGCCGTTCACACAGCTGCTGTGCACACCAAGGCAGGGAGAAAGCATACAGGAAGCACAGGCAACATGGCTGCTGATTTACAACACAAGACTGAATGGGAGTCTATTTGTTCCAGAAAATAAGCAAAACAGGCAGATCAACCTGGGTGAAGGAAATCAGAAATACAGTGACTATGCCCAGACAATAATTTTGATTAGATTCTGAGTGTGAGAAACGAAATTATAAACGTGACTCTCTCCAAAGGAAACAAATTGTTCCATCACTGAACCAAAGCAGATTGTTTGGAATTTCTGATGCAAGTATTCATTCATTCCTTAAAGGATATTCCTTTCCATAAGGAGTGCTGGAAGACCCTGTGTGTGTTATGGTTGATTTAAGGAAGCACTGGTATATGGTCTGCCCCAGAATTACAGATTATGCAAGTGTTCTAACATAGAGCCACACTCCCAGCATGGGAACTGCTGAAAATTTAAAGGACCATATTTGGAACTGGCTTTCATACTTGAAGGTTCTATCTAGCCAACCCAGAATGTAAGAAGCAGATTAACTGTAGTATGTCATAAAGAGAACTCCTTTACTGTCCCCACCTACTCCGTCAGTCTGCAAATTTCAACAGTCTTTGCCTGGGAGATATATTCAGTTGATATGACAATAGACAGGGCTAATTATTAATGTGATAAAGGTAGAGTGGCGTGGCCATATCTTTTACATTGCAAATCTGCTTGTTATACGTATATAGGTTCAAAACCCGGGGCTGGACTAAATAAATGAAGACATATTTTCAGTTTTTGTTCACTGTTCCCGGTTCTTAAATCCCAGCCTACAGTATGCAAGAGGAAATAGAATATTTCCTTACCAAGGCAAGTACAGAAATTCTATCCTTACCCCACCTTTCTGCTTTAAATTAGCCCTAAAAAATATCTACTGACCTACACCTTATACAACAATGATATGATCCTCATCATCAGAACTACCCTGTCTCACAGTCTAGAGAGAAGAAGGCTGCACAGGTAGGACAAAGAATCTAGCCAAGCCAGGATTTACTGAGGTTCACAGGACAGTTCCAAGTCCCTGGAAGTTGGCACAACCAGGGAAGACATGGAAGTTCCACATCCCCTTCCCCATCTCTCACCCTAGGCACATCTCCATCCTTAGTATTAGCTTTCCTAGTATATCAATTAGCTTAGGTACATGGGTTTTTTTTTTTTTTTTTTTTTTGAGTTCTGTGGAGCACTTTGAGTACATTAATCAAATCCAAGGAAGAGACTAAGGGAAGCCTGACCAGTGGTTAGAAAGCCCAGGTAAAACCTCCTGAGGACTAGCAGGGATGGTCTTGGGAATGGAGCCCTGATCCTGTATGATCTGGTACTGTTCTGATAGTGTCAGAACACCCAGCTGGAGTCTACTGCACAAATAATTGCACGCTGGATGAGGAGAAGTCGCCATAGCTGGTGTGGAAGTCACACATGTTTGGCTGTGGTAGGAGACTATAGGGAGAACACAGTCACTTTGTTTACCCTAGGACAATAGATACGTCAAAACAAACAAACAAAAAACAAATAAGTGTTCATTCACCGTATTTAAAAACCTTGTGGCTTGTCCTTCAGTCTCAACCTGATTCAGGTACTTTTTGTTTTTTGTTTGTTTGTTTTTCGAGGCAGGGTTTCTCTGTGTATCCTTGACTGTCCTGGACTCACTTTGTACACCAGGCTGGCCTTGAACTCATAGAAATCCGCCTGCCTCTGCCTCCCAAGTGCTGGGATTAAAGGCGTGCGCCACCATGCCCGGCTCAGGTACCTTTTCTATATTCTGGAACACAGTGCTCTTCTATTGTAAGGACCTGTTTTTAACGTCAGTAAGAAATGTTAGCCATTTACAACAGTTGTGCCCTAAGAAAACACACTGAAGTAAAAAGTTCCTCTTAATCCAGTAATCCTTTTATATTAATATACACTGTCTTCAAAATCAAAGTCGCCAAATACTACCAGGCATGGTAGAAACATGGCTGCCATCCCAGCAAAGTCCAAACCATTGTGATTTAGAGGCTAGCATCAGCAACCTGGAAAGACTCTTGTCTCAAAACAATAAAAAATAAATAATTAAAGTATTTTTTTAATTAGGCCCCTAAATACTCTTTTGATCCTAGACAATAAGCAGATGCCATCCATGCTGCCTAGCAAAAAGTATTAGATGAAAACTAAAGCAACAGCCAGGCTAATAGAAATTCTGTCTATGAAATTAAGACACCTGTTAAAGACTATGACATTACAAGAAAACACAGCCAGGAACAGCTCCAACCTGGGTATAGCCAATAACACCAGCAAATCACAACTTATGCTGTGAAAAAAGAAGTCCTTCCCAAAATAACTACAGAAGAGCCCATTTCAGTGCTGCATCCCCACAATCCCAGCATTCCAAGTCTGGGCCGGAGGGTCATGGGTTCAAGGCCACCTTATTTCCCAAAACCAGGAAAAGAAAGATTGGACAAATTTTATTGGCAGTCACCATCTTATATTTCTAATTCTGGGTTTCCTAGAAATATGTCATCCAAGAAAAAGAAAGGAGCCTATTTAATCAGGGTGGTCTATAATAAATCTATTCCAATATAAAAATGTATGTCCTGAGGTGCTGCCTTTATTACAGCTTACATGCATGGATGCTGCTAGCATCAGCATTCTCTCAACATAGTCTTTACAAAGCCTGGCAAACACTGATTTTAAACTGAATAATTTGACGTTTTAATTCAGCTTCTAGTGGCATATGTGAAGGGCATAAAAACAGCTTCTTAAACAGTTTGGGTTGAAATTATTGAAAACAACAACAAAAAGATTAACCAAAGGTGAATTAATTAATTTTTTTAATGTACACCTTTTTATTTTTATTTTTTTACTTTTAAACTTTTCAATTTTATAATCATCCCATCCTTTTTCAAATTAACAGATATAGACTACATAAACAGAAAGAAACTACATGTATTAGAAAGAAAAAGTTAGGTGTTTGAGTAGTCGTTTGGTGGTATTGTTTACCTGGATGTGTTTTACAAGAAATGTCCATGAATTCAGTAGGCTAGTTGGCTAGTTTGATGGCAACTATAATAGTTTAAGAAGTCTAGAGTTGAGACACTCGGTGTAACAAATGTGTCCTTTTTTTTTCTTCAAGTTACATCTCAATCACAATCCCCTCCCTACTCCCCCCTCCAGTGCCAACCCTCTTCCCCCTCCACCCCCATCCTCTTCCCTTTTTTTTTTTTCTTTTAAGTTTAAGGTATATCTTTTTTCCCCCAACAGCTCCCCCTTTCAGTCCAACAAATGATTCTTTCTCTTATAACAATAAATACAAAACAACAAATAAATAGGCCACAATTATGAGAGTTATATGGCTTAGCACACATTCCCAACGTCCAGTCCATATGTATTTGGCACCTGACTTTAACATTCTACTATCTAACCATCTCCTTGAGTTTAAAGTTCTATATCTGACTCAACATTCATACTAACTTGCATCACAATTTTAAAAGTATCTTCTTAGATCTATAACACTCTCTTGGCTCCTAAACAACTCAAAATTTAATTATGAGACTCTAGCTATCTGTTCTTCAACCACCTCAGAGACCTGAGAGGGATAAATATATCTGATTTTATAGGAAGTGCAGGGCCTGCAGCTTCCCAAACTAAGAAATGACATACCAGTGGCTGCCTGGACAGTTCCCATTTTTCCCTCCATACATTACAGCATCAATCCTCAGTCATTTGGCCCCGTTTCTCTGACAGACATTGATTGTAGAGCAGGGGTTATGAAGGACTTACCTACCCTGTCTTGGCAGAGCTAGGCTGTCGACTTACCTGCTTCCAGGTTTTGTCCTTTTTGGACAGCAGTCTGTCTACAGTTGAAGCAAGGGGTTTTTCATGCCAAGAGATAGGCTTGTGACTAATCAATCATCTCCCACTAGAGATTCTTTGATGCTCATCTTCTACTTGGAGGAGAATAGGGGGTGCTGTCAGGAGCTGACATGTCTCGATATCAAAAAATCTGAAGTTAAGAAAACATCTTTGAGCCGGGCGGTGGTAGCGCACGCCTTTAGTCCCAGCACTTGGGAGGCAGAGGGAGGCGGATCTTTGTGAGTTCAAGGCCAGACTGGTCTACAAAGTGAGTCCAGGACAGCCAGAACAACACAGAGAAACCCTGTCTCGAAAAACCAAAAAAAAGAGAAAAAAAAAAAAAGAAAACATCTTTGAATGCCATATTCTGCAGATCTCTTGAGGTTTTTGAAGATGCCCTATCTATCTCTTATATTTAGATAAGCAAACCTTTTTAAACATTACATTGTAAGCCTCTATGATATAGAGAAACCATCTCTTCCTGGGGGAGGGCCTGTAGAAGACAGGCCCTGCACTAATAACAAGTACAAGACTGGTTCTCCACTAGTAAGAAAAGTAATTCACACTCCATTGTAGCCTGAGTGTTGCATATTCCTTTCTAATAACAAAGAGAAGTCTTAAAACTAGACTTAAAACATCTTTTTATGCTGGTCATGCTGGCACATGCCTTTAATGCCACCACTCAGAGTGCAGAGGCAGGCAGATCCCTGTGAGTTCAAGGCTAGCCTAGTCGACAAAGTGAGTCCAGACAGTCAAAGATAGACAGAGAAATCCTGTCTGGAAAAAAAAAAATATTTAGAGGAACTTAAAGGAAACAACTGAAGACTTTGTTTCCAATGTCTTGATTTCTAAGAAGCAAATGGATAAAGTCTGGTGGAAAACTGATCAAAGAAAATAAATTCTTTCAAAACAGAAATTAAAGCATTAACTGCACAACAATCCCAATAACATATTTTCAAAAATGTTGTTGGGTTCCATGACTCAATAGATAAATGGAGCCATAAATGTGCCAAACTCCACTTCTAGCTCTACTTTGCCAGTGGGAACACAGTAGAGGAGGCTAGGAAAGGTTGGGTTGCTAAGAGAGTCACAGACCTCCAGCTACCCTACCTTCTTCTCAGCTTTTATTGACAAGGCAATGAGCTCCACTCGTGTCCTGTGTCCTTTATTTTTCTTAGCTAAGAATCTTGATCAAGCTGGGCATAGTGGTGCATAACTTTAATCGCAGCACTCAGGAGTAGGAGCTCAACTCTGTGAGTTCAAGGTTATCCTGGTCTATGAGTCCAGGACATCCAGGGACACACAAAGAAACCATGTCTCTAAACCAAAAAACAAAATACAAAAAAAAAAACCTTGATCAAGAGAAATATGTCAGGAAATTTAAAACATCATACCTATGATTTTCTTTTACACTCATAGTAAATGTTTGGTATAAAACCTCAATCTCTGGGGGCTGGAGACAAAGCTCAGCATCAGTTAAGATCTCTTACTGCTCTTTCAGAGGTTCTGAGTTCAGTTCCCAGCATGCACTGCTGACAGCTCACAATCATCTGTCACAACAGGTTGATGACTGACATGCAAACATGAGTCATGGCATGTGCTCTGCAAACTATGGCATAGTAGCAACTAAGATGGAACTACTTAAGTAAGACAGGCCCCAAAAGTAGTATAATATATAGGGTTTTATAGGGTCATTGATGGAATAAATTAATGTACTATAATGGGAGATTCCTGAAACTCTACTATAAAGTTCACACTGTAATGTATGCATATTTAACATTTTCTGTGATAAAATGGTTTTTAAGTGGTCATCCTTTAAAAGTAAAAATATGAAAAAATGCACATTGATTGAGGTTCAGTTCCCACCACCCACATGGTGGCTCACATCATCTAGTTGGGACCCAACACCCTCTTCTGACCTCCCAGGCTCATGCACACCCATAGTGCACAGACACATTCAGGCACACACACATACACATAAAATAAATATTAAAAAAAGTAACAAGTATATGTTATACAAGAAAACTTTTATTTCTTCACGTGTCTCATGATTCTGAAAAATGGTTGGTAGTTAAGTATGCACCTTTGATTAATATAAGTGGGGAAATGAGTGAATGACCATTACTAGCAATCTGGTATGTTTTATGAACAAAATTCTTTGAATAAGTAATCTGAAAAAAAATAGGTATTGAAAAGATGCTTTATTGTCTCAAGCTCTGGGACCACAGATATAAACAGTTAGATTTGCAACCTGATAATGCTGGCTAAGTGATATACAGCTGAGAACAGCTAAAAGAGGAGCAAGCCATGGATTAGACCACTGACTTTGGCTCAAATTTTCAAGAGACAAAAAGAGGTCATATGAGGGCAAAGCACAGCTGTTAAAACAAGCAGGAAAAATCACAGACCAAGTAAACATATCCTCATGGTCTCAGAATATGACTTACTGACCCTCCCAACCTCCTACCCTAGACACCACTACTGGAAACCTAACCAGGTCATAAAATAAAGAGTGGGATTTATGGCATGATTTGAAGGAAGACCATGTATAGCTGTGCCCAGTCTATTTCGAAGCCAAACCAAGTACAAAAACCAAACAGCATCCCTCTGAAGACAATATACACAAGATCCGACACTGAATCCTAACATGATTTAAGAGAAAGGAGGGAACTTTCCAGTGAGACAGCAGACAAGAAATAGTCTCAATGCTCTCAGTGGTAGGGAGTGGTCAGCATAATGTACAGTAACTTCTATTCTTGCAAGAGCTGGTAGCTGTAAAGAAGTTAGCAAGCCAGGTGAGATTTCCATGGGAGAGCCAGCAGCAGCTGCGGGTTGGAGTAGCTGCCAGCCACAAGCAGCTGGGCAAAGTGGAAACCCCCAGGAATTGCTCCCCGCACCCCCCCCCACACACACAGCAGTGCTGAAGCCATAGACAGATGGGTGATAATAACTGACAGGGAGGCCTAGGAGCTGAAGAAGCCAAAGCAGAAGCGAGGCGTGGCCGAGGTCAATGGGAACCTTCAAACAGCAGTTCTACCATCCCTTCCCCTACACACTAGCTCCTCAGAAAGGCTCAAGGGAAGAACTGCATGACAGCCTCGGGCACTTACATCCCCCTCTGCAGAGAGAGAGGCCTGAGGTAGGACCAGAAAGCATGGCAGGCTCCTCCTCAACGATGCCACCAATGCCAGTCGGAACCTTCAGCAATAGCTCCTGCCCTGTCCTGCCCTACACAATGGTCACCATCTACAAAGAATGGGGGAGGGAGCTGAGAATCACAGAGCTGACTAAGGGTATCTGGGCCAGAAACTACTTAACGGTATGTGCTGGATAGTTTTATATTAACATGACATAAACTAAAATCATTTGAATGGAGGGAACCTCAACAGAGAAAACGCCTCCATAGGACCAGGCTGTGGGCTGTCTTGTGGAGTATATTCTTAACTGGTAATGGATGGGGGAGGTGAAATAATTCCAGATGTAATAATAATAATAATAATAACAATAACAATAATAATAATCATCATCATCATCCCAACGCAGTAATATAAGAAACATGACAAATAAAGGCAATAGAACCCCTTTGAAAAATACCAGTTTCTTCCTGACGGCACCTGTTTCATTTTGTCATCTATTGCTGTGATAAATATCATGACCTAACACAACTTGGAGAGGAAAGAGTTTATTTCATCTCATGTATTACAGTCCATTACTGAAAGAACCCAAGGGGGAAACTGTGGAGGAATGATGCTTATGGCTCAATCCCCAGCTCATGTTCAGCACCCTCTTACAGTATAACCCAGGCCCACCTGTCTAGAGATAGTATGGCCGAAGCAATTTCTCAGTTGTTTCCTCTTTCCAGAAGTGTCAATGTGATAACCAACATCAGCCATCATATCTCTCTGTAAAAGTAAATTAGATGAAATCTCAGAAAAGGAATTGTTAATGTATTATCATAGCAATGTTTAATGACATCAATGATTACAGAAATAAACTCCTAAATTAATTCAAAAAGCATACAAGTAAATTGCTGTAATGAGAAATTTAATACAATAGATGAATAGGAATTCAATAAGTAGAAATGCGGTAGAAAAACAAATTGAAATTTTAGAGATGAGAAGCTCGGTAAGACAAATAAAAACTCAAAAGAAATTCCTATGTTTTCAGTACTTTATTCATTTATTCACTTTCCAGCCTGATGGCAGCCCTGTTCCTTCCTCTCCTCCCAGTCCCACCTTTATACCCTCCTTCCTCATCCCCTCCCCTCTTCTCTCAGTATACCCCCCCATGGATACCAACCCACCCTGGTACACCAAGTCACAATAGAACTAAGCTTTTCCTCTCCCACTGAACCCAGACAAGGCAGTCCACCTATGGGAAAGGGATCCAAAGCCAGGCAACAGAGGCAGAGAGAGTCCCCGCTCCAATTGTTTGGGGACCCACATGAAGAGCAAGCTGCACAACTGCTACATATGTGTATCTTATTAATGGAATAGGTCAAGTGGAAGACAGAAAAAAAAAAAGACAGATGAATTAGAAAATAGGCAATGGCGAATTTTTAAAACTATAGACAGAGCATACAAAGTCCATGGGACACCATTAAAAGACCAAATTTACAAATCATGAGAATAGAATAGCTTCAAGCTAAAGGCAAAATCATTATATTTAATAAAATCACCAAAAAAACAGTTTACAGATCTTGAGTTGACCACCTAGACTTAGGATGTATGTAGAATAACTTATAAGAAATCGAGAGAGGAATCTTCCCTCACCATATCATAGTTAAAACATTAAATCTGGGGAACAAAGAGAAAAATACTTAATGTTTCAACAGAGAAGCACCAAGTTACAAGTTACATATTAGAATTATAGAATTATAGCACTATTAGAATTATAGCAGGTTGTTCAACAGAAAACCTAAAAGTCAGAAGAGTATGGAATGATGTATTCCAAATGTTGGAAGATAGTAATTGCCAGTCCAGATTACTATACCTAGCAAATTTCCTGTCAGAACAGAGAGAGAAAGAACTGTCTATGATATAAACAAGCTGAAGGAATGTATGAACGATAATCCAACACTCTGGAAGATGCCTGAAATAATCCTTGGAGAAAGATAACACATTCAGGAATGAATGAATGAAGCTCAGCTGAAAATAAACACAAATAGGAAGACACCAATCAATCAGCGATACAGATACATACCTTTCAAGAGTAACTCTGAATACTATGAATACTAATGGACTAAATTCCCAAATCAAAGAAGAAAGTCTAGCAGACAGACTTAAAAACAAGATCCATAGGGAAATGCAACCTTAGACTAAAATGATGGAATGGGGTACTCCAAGGAAATGGAACTTGAAAGCAAGCATGAGTCATGTTATCACTGCAAAAAAATATACTTCAAATCAAAATTACTCAAAAGAGTTAGAAAGAGTCACTTCATATTCAATTAAGGTAAGAATTCATCAAAAGAAAATTACAATTCTAAACACATATGCACTGAATGCAGGCACACCAGTAACTTTGTAAAAAACAAACACACGTTAACTGCAACACAGTAACAACAGGTGACTTCAATACCCACCTGACAGCAGACAGAACATGTAAGTTAAATGACAACAGTATGCATCAAATGGACGTAATGGATAGCTACAGAAAAGTCCACCAATCATTACAGTACCCATTCTTCTCGGTAACCTATGGAATGTTCTCTGAAACAGCAGGTCTTCTAGGAGGAAATGAAGCAAGACCTAACAAATACAGGGAAACTGAAATGATTCTTTGTAGTCTGCTGATCACAAATAAAATGCAAAGGAACAGCAAGAGACACTGCAGAGCATGTATAAACACAGAGATGAGTGGATCACTGCAGAAATCCAGATAGAAAGTTTTCAATCCCTAAAACTGAGTGGAAATGACAATACAACACAGTGAAACCTACAGAATTCAAGAAAAGCATTCCTAAGACAGATGTGCACAGCTCTAAGTGCCTACACTAAAGAATCAGAGATTTCAAATAAATAGTGTAATCTACATCTTAAGGTCTTGGAAAAAACAGGAACAAGACAAACTCTAAACCAGAAAGGAAATAACCTAAGATGAGGGCAGAGCAGAAATTGGTGAAATGGAGATGATAAAAACAATACAAGAAATCAACGTAACAAAAAGTTGACTCATGATAAAAGGTAAAGAAATTGGCAAGCCCCTAGTCAAACTAACCAGAAGAAAGAAGACCCAAATTAACACAATTATAAAATCTATACTTTTCCATCTATGCTATAAATGAAAAGGAAGCCATTACAACAGGTACTGGTAAAGTACAGAAAATCAGTAAGACATGCCTTAAAAACATATATTCCACTAAATAAGGAAATGTAAAAGAAGCCAGTGAATTTCTAGATGCATGTGGTCAATCAAAATTAAACTAAAATGAGATAAACAAACTAAACGGATCTCTAAAAAGCAACAAAGACTGAAGCAACAATCTAAAAAAAAATCTCCTGACTAGAAAAGTTCAGGCCGAGACAGAATCAATGGTGAATGCTACAAGACCTTTAAAGAGGAACCGATGCTGCTCAAACTAGTCCATCAAATAGGAAAGGAATGGTACAAATGCAAAAGACACACACAAAATAAATAAAAAACAAACAAACAAACAAATAAATAAATAAATAAAAATACAGACCAATATATTTGATAACCATAGATGCAAAAGTTCTCAACAAAATACTTGACAAACAGAATCGAAGAACAAATCAACAGATCTTGCAAACTAGTCCAGCCACTATGAAAATCAGGATGGAGATTTCTCAAAAACAAATGAGCTTATCATATGACCAACATTCTTCATTACTGGGTATTTAACTGAAGGACTCCAAGTCACCACAGAGATACTTGCATGTCCCTGCTTCCTGCAGCACTATTCACAGTATCTAACCAACTTAGGTATCTGCCAAAAGAGGAAGAGATGAGAAAAATGTGATTTATAGATGCAATGGAATTTTTTAGCCATAACAAAGCATAAGCTAGGCCATTTACAAGACAATGTAACTGGGAATAATCATTACACAAATAAGGTCAGTCTCAGAAAGACAAATATTGCTTGATTTCTAGTCTTTAAAGATACTTAAAATCATAAATGTACAAATAACATAAAAATAGAAGGAAAATTGTGGGAAACAAAGGGGGCTATTGGTAGGGGGAAAGGTAAAGGAAAGAGGAACAGGATATAGCAGGGTGGGAAGTACATTATAGACTAGCATGAAAATGGCCTTATGTGGGCTAGGGTGTGGCTCAGTTGGTACAGTACTTGCCTAGCATGCAGGAATGTTCTGTGTTTAGGTCCGTAGCACCGCATAAATGGACCATGGTGGTGCTTACTGTCCCGGTCCAAAGTGACCTACCCAGATTAGCAGGCACCACCACTGGCAGCCCCTGAGAGTGAAAAACAAGAGTACTGCGACAGACGGAATCTAGAGCAGCTGGACATGTGAGACACCATCAAAAGGAAGGAAGGAGCGGGCGTGGTGGCACACGTCTTTAATCCCAGCACTTAGGAGGCAGAGGCAGGAGGATCTCCATTGAGTTCAAGGCTAGCCTTGCATACAGAGTGAGTTCCAGGACAGCCAGGGCTACACACAAAGAAACCCTGTCTTGAGAAAAACAAAATAAAATAAAAAGATAAAAAGAAAGGGAGGGAGGAAGAAGGGAGAGAAGGAGGGAAGAGAGGAGGAAAGAGAGGAGAAAAGGAGAAGAAAAGAAAATGGCCTTATGTATCCTGTATAATTTCAAAAAAGAAAAGTAATAAGAGGAAGGGGGAAGAAAAGAGTGAGAGAGGGAGAAGAGGAAGGAGAGGAAAGACAGGGAAGGAACGAGAGTAGGTCATCATTTTCTGTTTTCTTTCTTAACTCTTACTGTCCTAAAACAAGCTGTTTCCTTTCCAACAAAGGAAGAATGCCAAACTTTACAAAAGAAATTTATCTAACCTAATGAGTAAGCATACAAAAGCTGGAAAGAGAACATGAGAGGAAAATCAGAGTAAATCGGCTTTATGAGGCAGGCTTGCAGATTTATCTCTGAAAAGATGGAAGGTCAGAGAAGAAAGTGTATGGGTAATAATTATAAATGAGATAGATGGCAGAGGTCAGCTAAACAAACTTTAGTTGTTTTCAGTTTCAAAATTGCACTTCCAATAATTTATTCTAAGAGCTAAGGGAAACTTCCATTATTTTACCACCATGTGTAGAAATTTTTCACTCCTGCAGCCATAATTTAAAGCCTGGTTTTACTAGAATGACCTATTACAGACTTTATACATTTCATAAATAAAGTAGCAACTCATAATTGTCAAGTGGCACAATCGAGGACTAAATCCATTTGAAGTACCAAAAGTAAAGTTCCCAGGTGTGATGTCATGATTGTTTGTCTCAGGGTATGGTCTTGGCTTCCTTCTGGGAAAGGATATGCCAAGCCAAAAGAGATCTGTTGCCCAGATTTCCTCTAAAGCTAACAGCAGCCATGTGACACAGTTCTGACCAGTGTGCTGCCATGGAGAAGGAAGGCTCTAAAGAAGATGGCAGGAATACATCCCCTTCTCTCCTCCCTGGGAGGCCAGAGCCATGTTTCCACCTTGAGAGGCAGACAAGGTCTGATGAAGAAAGCAGCAAATCTGGCAGATGGATGGCCTTGCAGAAAAGTTATTTACCTTCCAGTTTTTCCTGTTATGTATCACCGATTTCTATGCGCTTAAGCTGATATTTCTATAATTCACTGTCAAATGGATTCTCACAAGCCATGTATAATGTGTTCTTCCCTTTGCTGTATTCTCAAAGGTTGCCCCACTTCTACTGTAATGCTCCACACGACTGTTGAGTAACAACAGGTACATGATCACTGCTAACCTCATCCGCAGTTCAGAAGACTATGTTTTATACTAACATGTCAACAAGCTGCTTAAAACAAAAAAAAAAACTCAAAAGCAACAGGCCATGTCCACCAAGCTATGTTGTGCCCTTCTGTGGACCACAACTGCGTATCAGGGATGGAAGAGAATGGCGACCAAAGGAAAAGCATTCAATGCTGTTCCAATAGCCAAAGAAATAGGGACTCTTCAGGTTTAAAGTAAGCCTTCAAGAGCCTATGTCTCAAGAGAGAAAAGCAAGTATGTAAGGGCATGACTACCTTAAATAGCACAAACAAAACATCACTAATGAAGAAAACAAGCGCTCAAAGATACTGTTGGTGACTTAAGGGATAACCTGACTCAAAGGCCACTTCCTGCTACTCTGGGACCTAAGGCACAAATCATCTGTAGAAGGTAAAATTCTAGATTTTTAATGTGTGCATATGTGTGTGCGTAAATATGTGAACGTCTCCACATACACTCAGAAGCTGGAGATCACTGCATGTCCTCCATTCTTCCCTGCTTTATGAGACAGCTTCTCTCACCAAAGCTCCAGTAGTCCTCCTGTTTCCAGCCTCCAACTCCTTCCATCCCTTCAAAGCCCCCAATCATCCTCATCCCTGCCCACTGCTGCGGTTAAAGGAGGGTGTGGCCAAACCTGGCTTTTTAACATTCATGCTTAAGATCTAAACAGAGGCCTTCAATCAAGTGCAACAAGAGCTCTTTCTTACCCATCCCTCGCTGCCAAGCCATCCTCCAAACACATAGAACATAAAATTCCATAGTAGTTTCTAACTGATTTACCTTAACACAGTGTAAATTTTTAGAGCCCAGGACGCTGGCTGTAACCCCAATAAATGCTAAATAACTGAATAAGTAAATCAATGTATTGATTACTTTTTAAAAGACTATTTTATAGAGTACACGATCTCCCAAGGCGGGTGGGGAAAGATCTTCACAAACAGTTCAATGGAGCCAGCATGGCATTTTAATTGCCATGTCTCTAGTAAGAATCTGCACCTAGCCATGGCTGTTCACCACGAGAAGACAGTTCAGCAATCTCCACCCACCGAGCTTTTCATTTAGTCTCCACAGCTCCAGGTCACCAGCATCATCCTTCAGATAAGCACAACTTCAGAGGAAGCTGAAGGAACCAGCTGAAGTCACTTACCCGGCAAAAGACAGGCCTAATACTCGAACCCAGGAAGGTCAGTTTTCAAGTTGCTGTTCTACCACACCTCCCAATTTGGTCTTTTATTAAAACATTATTTGCAAACTACACATAAACAGTATCTCAGGAAACAGTCACAAGAACCTTCATGTGTGGACCCGAAAGCAACATCAAGCAGTTAGCTTTTGCCATATCCTGAGGCAGACGTGGCTGCATCTGACCCAGGCAGTGATTTCCCAACTTATCTGAGCAACTATGGCACACTTATGAGAAAGCTACTTGTCCAACCTAGATAAGTCTAAGGCTCCAGTGTCTCTGAGAATCAGATGGCCTGCTACAATCTAGACCTCAAATGTCCCCACCATGTTCACATCTTGGTGTCTTGTCATATCCTCCATCCTGTGTTGTGCCCCCTCAATGTCCCACGTTCCCTGTTCCATGTCCCACAGTCCCCCTACCAGAGCACTACGCTGATGGTGGGGCTAAGAGGTTTTTAAGTCCCTGGCCTGTGTTTGAAGGAAACAACGGGACCTTAATCCACCTCCCCCTTTCCTCTGGAGGCTTCCCCACCCACCTTCCTTCCCTCTCTGCTTTCCCTATTCAATCCTACCCACCGACAACAGACTTCTTCAATCAAGCGTCCCTGCAGTGAAGCAAAATAAAATTTCCCTTTTTAAGTTGCTTCTGTCAGGTACTTTGTCGCAGTAACATAAAGCTTACAGGGATCCCTCCTCTTTATATGGTACACAGATAAAGCACCCCAGTCATGGTTGGATAACATCTACCAAGACCCTGGGGGCCTCTGACCCTGGATGGCCTTGCAGATAAAATCCACCATTCCCGGGCAGGTTGACCAAGCAGTGTTAAAATAGTGGGCTCCACTGAACTGAACAGAGAGGGGGAAACTCACTGCAGAAAGAGAGATATTGACGGCATACTGAACTACATTCCTAACACTTTCCCTTGAATAAATAACGCCTCTTTAAAGCTGATGAAAACCTCAGCAAAAATATTTATCCAGTCAACATTGTAGTGACATAAGCTGTTGTTATACAACACACACACACACACACACACACACACACACACAATATCCAACAACTTCATCAATGCTCATGGAGAAGAAACAGACTCTCCGCCCCCGAAACACTTGCTAATTATTTTTACACAATATGTGCACAGTCTACAACATCTGCCACTGAAGGGAAATCTTAACTGCAACACATTAGCCAGAGCCTGCTGCTCTCCATGCAGGTGATGCAAGCCTGCAATTCTGCAGCAATGAGTAGTTTTCCAAGTTATCATCTCCATCAAAACAAACACACAGATGCCAAATCCTTCTGTAGGACGTAAAAGCTGAAATGCGCTAGAAGCCAAACTCATTGGAAATTATTAAGTGACAAGGCATGTTTCCATCATTTGCTCATCCTGTCAGTTATGTCTGATTTTTAAAATTTTTCCACACAGAGATGCGTTTTAAAAACTCTCAACTTAGTATAAGGGTGATGTGAATTTGTTTTTTAACCTCCAATAGTGACTTACCATCCTTTAGAGACATAAATACATACTTCTTTGTTTCTTTTCTTCCTTCCTTTCTTTCTTCTCTTGTAACATATTTCAATACTTCCCCCACAATACAAAGGTGGGAAAAGTGCTCTCAAATGGCGGCCTGGTGCTCACAATCCTTCTGTGGAGTTATTTCTCTATGTATTCAACCTCCACCAAAGGACAATGATTTTAAAAGACAAGAAAGATCACAAAGAAACAGAAAGAAGGCGGTTTTCAAAGGCAGTATCTGGCAGCAAAGGTGAACTCTGTTTTCAACTTCTTTTGCAATCTCAAACTGCAGGCTGCCTAGCAAACTGGGAATCCTCCATGAAAGCTTACCTTGCTTGGAGCGCACCCTGAAAAACAGGCCAAAGGCACTGATGTCCTCCTTCACATTTGACCCCACACCAGGAAGACAATGTCCCATTTACACAATGAAATACTGAGGTAGGTCCACTGAAATAAGCTGCCACACACAATACTAGGACTGGAGCTAAAAGACACATGTGACACTAACTCTTCTCATGCATCAGCTATCTTCCTTATTTCTTTCTCTGCATCTTAAAGTAATTAGCAACAACTAATCTCAAAAAAAAAAGTATACAAGCAGCTAATCCACAAATAAATACGAGTAGTTATACTTAGCAGATTTCTGAAGGACTCAATCTCAGTACAGCTTCCTAGACATATAAAGTCTGACCATAAAAAGAACTCTTGGTTTGCTTGTGTTTTTGGTGGGTTTGTTGTTGCTGTTGTTGCTTTTATTTTATGTGTATGGATGTGGATGTTTTGCATGTACATGGCTGTGCACCACATGTATACAGTGCCCGTGGAGACCAAAAGAGAGAATCAGATCCCCTAAAATTAGAGTTACAGATAGTTGTGCATTGTCTTGTGGGTGCTGAGAACCATAACCCAGGTCCTCTGGAAGAGCAACCAGTGCTCTTAATCACTGACCCATCTCTTCTGCCACTTTGTCTTGCTTTGCTTTTTTTTTTGTTATTTTGTTAAATATAAATTAAAGACATTCCAACATGAAAAGACAACTTTTGGTCACTCATGGGGAAAAAAAAGTGCCAATAAAAAGCAATGTACTGTTTCTCCTCCTGGGCAGCAGTGAGCAGCTGTATTATGAGCAGACGGGGTACCATTGCTCTCTCATGTTTTCCAGGTTTCAGCAGTATTTTCAGAATGATCATGTAATATATTTACAAGCTCAAAATTAGTTTTGAGACTCTTAGAGACCAGGGCTGGAGAGATGGCTTAGTGGCTAAGAGTACTTACTCACTGCACTTTCAGAGGACAGGTGGGATTTCAATTCCCAGCTCCAATATCTGCCAGCTCATAACTACCTATAACTCCAGCTCAAGGTGTATCCAAGACCTCTGGCCTCCATGGGCACCTTCATTCACTTGTACAAACCCACAAACAGACCACACACACACACATAATTAAAAATGAAGCTTTGGTTAAAACAAAAAAGACTCTTGGATACTACCAAGATGTAATCACAGTTTTATTCACATCATATAGCAAATTATACATGTTTATAATTTTTCAAGCATGGTGACAAGTAACTTTGCCCAAAGTTAAATTTGTAACATTAAAATGACTTCTCATCATGCATCACTAGACTGTACCAGATTCTGGTACAAAACCATGTTAAATATTTTGAAGTTATTTTCTAAATCAATAAACTAATTAATATATGCATTTTTATCCATCTATATCTGAATTACAAATTAAGGAAAAAACTGAGTGTTTTTTATACTTTATGCCATTTATCCTTGCCCAACTCTTAAAATATATTTATTTTATTTCTGTGCTTGCTAGCTTTATGTCAACTTGAAACAAGCTAAAGTCATCAGAGACTAGGGAGTCCCAATTAAGAAAAGATCCCACTGTGGCAAACCTGTAGGGCATTTTCTTAATTAGTGATTTGTGGGCGAGGGCACGATTATGAGTGGTGCCATCCCTGGGCTGGGGGTCCTGGGTTGTGTAAGAAAGCAGACTGAGCAAGCCATGGGGAGCAAGCCTGTGAGCAGCACCCCTCCATGCCCTCTGCATCAGCTCCTGACTCCAATGCAGGTTCCTGCCCTCTCTGATTTTGATAATGAACTCAATTCCCCAAGCTGCTTTCAATTATATTCAGTACAGCAATAGTAACCCTAAGACAATTTCATATACAGTATTGCATTATATGTTATCTGGGCTATACTGGGACTATAAAATACACATTTCTATTTACATATATATATATATACAAACATACAGAAATGTATATTCATTATGTATGTATAAACAAACATACACAAAATATTATATATATATATATATTACTGGCTGCAGGTTTCCAGCAGAAACACTTGTCCATCCAGTTTCAGTTTTTATCTACCTTGACCAACCTGAGAAACTAGTTTGAGCTAGCAAGAGTTCGGAATTAGTTTTTTCCACTTCAATGGCCTTTTAACCAAATAAGTAAAGAATATTGTAGATTTGAAACCTCATTCTCCTATTTTGTCAGTCAGTCATCTTTACCTTACCCAGACACCAATACCAGCAATGACCTTGAGCTCATTAACTGGTCACTCACTTGCTCCTTAGTATTTTTGTTACAGGGTAGGGAGGTTATAGAATGTAGCAGCCCACAGGCAATGAGTATTTGTCAAGGTTTAACACCCCCAAACATTCCACTGCTGAAAAGCTAATCTCTAAATTCTTTCCAAGAGACACAGAAGGGAAACTGTCCTGGTGTTTCAGAGTATCTCTCAAACTCTTGATAGGCCAGACAATGAGAGATGTTCTTTTGTATACTCACAGGCCTTGCTGCACGTAACCAGACTAGACCAGAAGCCATTCACACTTAAGAGCCTACAGACCAGCAAAGGACTCTTCAAAGACAACCTAATCGTTCCCATTCCTGCCTTCTCTACTAGCCCCAACCAAGCACCCAAAACCATCCTCATAAATGGGACTGTCTGCAGTGAGGAAAGCTGATATCCCATTCTCTGGCTGCATGCATGCCTACTCACCAAAACTTATGAACTGATCTGTGGGTCATGTGAGGGTGGAGCACCCACACCTGGCTGATGCTGCCTGTGATTACAAAACAGAACAACAGAGCCCCAGGGAAAGTGGAGAAGGGCTGTGAATACCTCCTAAGATAGTTATTTTCATTGATGCTGTTAAGTGTCCCACCCAAGTAAGCTTCCTGAACAATCCAGTGAAGAACCACTAGAAAGGAGAGGTGCCAAATTCTTAAGTGGTTATGCAGACAGGACACCACTTCCACCAAACAAAGTCATAATCCAATGATCTTGCAAGAAACTCCAAAGGATCAATCCATCCTTTGGACTGATTCAACACACCTTGGAAGTGTATGAGAAAGAAGAGCCATGCAGCCACCAGCACTGCTAAGGACAGCAGCCTTGGCCCCTTCCTTTCTCCCTGACATCTTTTGGTGAGCCAGACTCAGTGGATAGAAGGAAATACTGATCCTGCTAAGGATTGCCTCATGGCTGATGACCAAGCCTGGGGGTCAGATGGGAGAACTGATATTGGGAGAAGACACACCCTGGAAGAAAGAATGGGCATTGACTGACATTCGTGTACGTTTTTCTCTAGTATTTGAAATTAGGTTGCTCCAAATATGCTATAATGACTCAAAATGATGGGTTCTGTCAAACATAACATCCAACAGAGAGGATGGAGAAAAACAGTCATTTTCTATTTGTTTTGTACTGTGTGACTTAGTCAACAAATCAGTTACACTGAGGATCCAACCTGTAGGTTTGTTTCCATAAAGTTAAGTCACAAAGAAAACTGAGACAATATTGAAAAATAACCCTTAACATCACAGCACAATTATATCAATAGTGACTTCCAGTAGAAAGAGACTAAATGTTTCACCCAAATGGTCAAGCTTGCCAGAAGAAGTCTAACTATTCAATAAATCTCTACAAAGAGATTCATACACCCTTTGGGTAAGACACACACGAATGGTTTGAAAAGATAAAAAAGTATCAAACCAAGGGAAGTATAACAAAGCAAACTGGACTGGCTGCACTGAGGCACAATGGACTTGAACAGAGAGCTACAGGGGACAGACAGCGGCCCTGCCTGGTGACAAAAGTACAGACCTGAAAGAAAGCTCTGCAAGTCTAAGCCTTCACTTATCTCACTCCCTTCACAGGACAACGACATGGCCTGCTTCAGAACAGCCAGTCAGGACATGGTCAGCTACCAGTGACTTCTCCCAGTTACCTTTTTAGAGCCCTTTTTTTCACATTCTGGGGACCTCCACAATGAGTCTTTTCATCAGGAACACAATACCCTACTTGACCAGAATCATTGGTTGGGTTGTTAGGCAACAGCAGCCTTGGAAGTGAGGGCCCAGGGGAACAGGACACTGAGGAGGCAGCCGTAAGGGGGTCTGACTGCAGCTCAACCTCTGTAACAAGCTTCCTTTGCAGTCCTTAACAAATTATTTCAACGAGACTGTTTCCTCATCCACAGAATGAGGACATTGCCACATACCTCACAGGACAGACAAGAAAGTCAATACAGAAGGAATCAGTATTGCCCAAGGTGATTTGGCCTGTCAGCGACAACTCTGGGAGGCCATGACGTGAACTCCTACCCAGTTTGCTAAGCTTCCTCCAGGGGACTTCCTGGAGTCTCAAGCCTTCACAAGACACTTGGAAAATGTGGGCTTCCTTCTCAGACATTGATGTTGTAGCTGAGCATAACTTCAAAAAGCCATTTTTCTGCACAGGATCGTGGACTATAACATGCCTCTTCTATATATGTAAGTGAGATTCAGATGATCACACATCACTGTCCTGATGGTTTTGCCTCACTTCACAAAAGCAAAATGAGAAATGAAGGGAGGGTAAGAATTCCAACGATGACCTCATTCCCATCATGTCCTATGCTCCAAACTCAGTCATGCAACGAACACTTTTTCAAACATCCCTCAAACAAAAAAAGTTTAACAGTAAGATGTTTTTTTCAAAATTAAAAACAGCAATTCTTGTGTTCAATAGCTACAATAGCCAAAGAATTAAGTTGTCCCTGGGACTATAACAACAACCTACAGAATGGAGAAAGATTCTTCAGAAAATGAACTATTTCCAGTGAGTAAGTCTGTATGGTGTTTAAGGTAATCCCTACCCAAAGTGTTCTGGTCTTGCGGGCTTTCTGCGTTATTTTATTGGATAGCTGCAAACATAATGGGAATAGGCATTTACAACCCCAGTGGGCCTTATCTTTTCAGATCATCAGCCATCCTAAATATCAAAGTCACAGCCAAGGTCAACATGCTTCCCATGGAGGAAAGTAGGTGTCAGCAAGGTGAGGCCCATTTATGCTGCCTCATATAACCACATGAAATTTAAGACTAAGACAAAACTTGATAATTAATGTTAAAAAATGCATTGCTTAGATACCAGTTATAGAAACAGCAGAACACATAAAAATCCAAAATAGGATTTTATAAAATGAACTAAGCAGAGTTGTGGAAGAACAGCATGTGGCCTCTCTCATCTTATATATTAATTTTAGGGCATGTATAAGAACCTGCAGTGTACTAGCTACCACATAATTCTGACTTAAAAATTGGAGCTTCAGTGTTACTGAAGAGGCCCCATAGGTTATGCTTTATTCAAATGAATTCAATTAACCATAACTGCTCAAGTGAATTACCAAATTTTTATACATATACTGAAAGAAACTATATGTCCTATCTAACTTCATCCTATGATGTAGCTAAACCGGGCGGAGTAGAGTGCTTTAAATAAAGTACACCATCCCTATTCCATCAAATTCTCTGTGATTTAGCACTATAATATTTTACAAGCTTACCAAATAGTAATGTTTCACAAAATATCCATGTGTTCCTTTGTAATTTAAACCACAATAAGCTAACGCATTCCGTTTATGATAGCTTTAGTCAATCTTTATATTTAAGAATATACTGAATATAAATCACTTAACAACTGTGTTCCCTATTTTATAACCTCTAGTTCACAAATATTTTATTTCTATATCAGTAATTTGCATAGAAGTCATTAAATAAAATATCACACTTGTAACAACTCTACTCTGCTACATTGGTCATCATTCTCCAGGTCCCCAGCCCTGTAATGCCCACCAAATCACAAGAACTGGCATACCAATCTCAGTCACAGTCCTAGGATAATTCATTCTCTGAACAGAAAGTCTGACAAAGGGAAGCAAATTTAAGGTATTTTCTAGAAAAGAAAAAAAACATTTTTATAAAACTACCCACAAGTACATGTCATTTATAAAATTATAAACTAGGCAATAATTTGAGTTAGTAATTGTGGGAAATTATTTAAGACCATCTAATATGATACCATGCAATTGCTGGATTTCTCAAAGAAGTATGTGAAATTCACACAATAAAAGAAAGTAAGATTCCACCCACAAAACATTAAGAAATCTTCGAAAAGCACTGTGAACCAAGACTTCTGAGGCAAGGAGCTCATGTGCAAAGGCCAAAATTAATATTCTGAGATAAAAGCCCATGCATGTTTGTATCTATTAGGCTAACTTCATCATTCTGTTCTCGTAAGTTGCCAAGCACTTTCCTTTAGATAACTTACTCAACAAGTAAATAAATATAAGGTGCTTGCTTTGTGTGAAATATTGTACAAGGTCAATGGGGCAACAGAAATAGTCAACCTCAGCCTGAGGGAGCTTCAGCGTGTGTGTGTGTGTGTGTGTGTGTGTGTGTGTGTGTGTGTGTGTGTGTGTGCGTGCGTACATGTACAACAGGGTTGAGACACTGAATACTATACAGTGAAATAAACCCTGAGCTATACAAAGTCACAGGTGCCCTGCCCTGGAGACAGCACTTATAAAATGCATTAAAAATGAACCACCATAACTAGTAAGCCATTTCTGCTACTGTACTCTGTAATGTCTCTGTTTAAGTTACTACCTCAATAGGACCCTGTTATGTGATGCTGCTGTGACTGCTATAACAAAATGCCACAGACTAGGTGGCTTAAACAGCAGAAATGCTATTTTTCTCACAGTTTGGGAGGCTTGACGTCCAGGATCAAGGTTCAGGCACTCGTCTGTCTCTGGTTAAACCTGTCACCTTCTCATCTGTGTCCCCATCTGACCTTTCCTCTGTATTCATAGAGCCACAGAGACGGCAGCATGTGCTCAGGTCGACCTTATTTGGAGCCTATCTGTACCGCAGATCAATCACAAGACCTTGAATAAATGTTTTAATCACTCAGTGTTCTTGGTATCAAATGAAGATTATGCCCACACTGCAGGATTGCAGAGAGAATGAGGCTGCATGCCTAAGGGCCAAGGCACACAGCACAGACCTAAAGCACACTCACTAGGTTCTGAGCTGGGTCCCAAAGAAACCTAGGAAATCACATTATAAAATATTACAATATTACAACTCTAAATCACAGCTCTCAAATATTATGACTTTGCAAAGTAATGACTCTGAAATATCACTGAACTACTCCATTTCTCCAGCGTGGTTTCTCGTATATCCCAGTTTATACCTGCTGTCTGTTACTTGAGTGCTTGAGCGTGTGTGTCTGTCTGTCTGTCTGTCTGTCTTCCTGTCTGTCAGTCTGTGTGTTAGTGGGTGTGTCTGTCTGTCTGCCTGTGTATGTTTCTGCCTTTGTGTATGTCTGTCTGTCTCTCTATGTCTATGTACCCACATGTGTATTTGTGTCTACTGTCTTCATGTGTCTGTCTTGTCTGTCTATGTATGCCTGTGGGGTATATATGTATGTATGTTTGTGTGATTGTCTGTCTGTCTGTCTGTCTGTGTCTCTCTGGGAGGAAGGCCCGTGTGTGTGTGTGTGTGTGTGTGTGTGTGTGTGGTGTGTGTGTGTGTCTATGTCTGTATGCCTGTATGTGCATGGGTGTGTGTATCTTTATGTCTGTCCATTTATGTCTGTGGGATGTATGTGTGTGTGTGTGTGTGTGTCAGTGGTCTATATGTGTAAAATGTGTGTGTCTGTGTGTTTGTATGTCAGTGGTCTGTGGTGTGTGTGTGTGTGTGTGTGTGTATGTGCATATGTGTGTGTTTGTGTGTATGTCTATGCATGTGGTGTGTGTATGCATGTGTATGTGTCTGTGTGTGGTGTGTGTCTGTCTATGTCTGTATGCCTGTATGTGCATGGGTGTGTGTATCTGTACTGTCCATTTATGTCTGTGGGGTGTGTGTGTGTGTGTGTGTGTGTGTGGTCTATGTGTGTGATATGTGTGTGTCTGTGTGTTTGTATGTCAGTGGTCTGTGTGGTGTGTGTATCTATGTGTGATGTGTGTGTGTATGGTATGTTTTTGTGTGTGTCCGACTCTGAGAGTTTCAGACCTATGGGAAGATAGGAGGAATGTAGGAAGCAGTGACGGCTAAGCACTGTGTTCCTGGTATTTTGTTGTTTCTGCAGTATAAAGGGTGTACTCACTTCTAGCAGGAAATGGGTAAGTTTCTCTTACAATAATCAAACCAATTATCTCGTTGACATAGCAAGTATACCTTCCAAATAGCTGATGCTGTCCCTTCTCCCATGAAGCATGGAACACCTTGGGTGGTATAAAGAGGAAGCTCTCAGACATCTGCTGCTCTCAGTCTAGGAGTAGACTCCGTCTACTTTTCAATCTTTATGAGAACCCTATGAGCTTGCCCTGTTTAAAGCCAAACTTAGACAATAAGAGTTGGCCTGTACCTGAACAGTTCAGAGGAGCGGAGATATACTGGGTTACCATCAAATTGGGGACTGCTATCCAAGTCATCTGTGTGCTTCAAACTTTTTGTTTTCTGGGAGGCTGAAGAAATCCCCTGAATGCTACTTAGGACAGATGGAGAGGAGCTTTAGCTAGTTACTTTGATTCCTTCAAAGGGAAAAGAAAATGGACAGAATGAGGACAAGCTCTTGATTCTGCAAGGGCCTCCCGGGTCCAAAAAAAAAAAGACTAAATAAAAGGAAAGTATTCTGTGCATTTCCAACTGCTGCTGTAAAAGTATCTTCTCAGCAGTTGCAACAACTAAACTAAAATCCCCCTAGATATTGTCTTCATTGAAATTTGAATAATGATCTATTTAATAATTAACATTCTCAGCAGCATTTTTGCAACACAAAGCTAAAAGAGATTTGCTAAATCAAAAAGATGCGAATTGAAAAAGAAAGGTCTTTAACACTAGCTCCCCACACGTGAGGAGGAGTCACACCTCAAAAGCGTTCTTCAGAGGAATTCAAATCATTGTAAATAACATGGTCCCCCAACTCTGGAGCACAAAAGACACTCTTTCAAAAATAATATTCAGTGGAATATTCCCCTTCAAGTAAGTGTATTTCTATTTGGCAGTGATAATATTCACAGGTTATTTTGAAAATAAAATGAATGTGAAAAGTAATAATGAAGCATTTCAGATTGCCATGAGCCCAACTAAATAAAATAATCTCTTTAAATAAATCAATTTCCCCTTGAATTTCCTACAAGTTTGAATTGGGGAATTTTCTCTAACATGATGCTATGAGGAAATACACTATACAGAATACAAGCATAATATGTTAAAACTGAGCTCATAACACAGCAAAAACATCATGACCGTGTGTCCTACAGGAGTCTATGATAAACTGTCTCCCGGAAAACATCTCTGGGTGTGGTTTGCTATTGTAACATTAGTTTCTGTTAGAGAAATAACGAACACAGCATTTTCAGATTACAGATCACTTTTCCAAAATGGTTACTCTGCCTTCTATCAACACCAACTAATTCCCCTACAATAACTGTATATAGATGACTTCACATTATTAACTGTGGCACTCTTTTGGCTTTCTTGTTCACTGCTCTTGTAATTTACTTCACAGGCAGAATTTGCAATGATAGCATTTAATACTCATTCATTTAAGAGACGCCGATTTAGTTCCTAATAGGCACTTGTTTCTGTTTTCTCTATGCACAAGAGTCGTGTTGTAGCTAAAGCAGGCACAGTTAACATGGAGACAGAGGTGCAGGGCTCACCTGCACTGGGATTGGAATCAAACCTGGCTCTGAGGGATAAAGCTCCCCCCTCCCCGAGCCACCCCCCTCACCTTGCCATCCAGAGTCTGTGAAGATCTGGGCAGATTCAGCCCCGAGGAGGTTGAGTAGTTCAAAGTCAGTGCATGCCCAGCACCCACAGCATTTAGGTTCCTGGAGTTCAATGCAGCTTAATACAGGTTACACAAATAAAGGGGCTAGCGTTTCACTGCAGAGCTCAGACCAAGGTTGGCTTGCATTCATCAAATTAGGGAATCAGAAACTAACCCTGAAAGCACTAGGGAGTTGTGGAAGGGTTTTATGTCTAAGGCTCCAAGGTGGATTTCTTTAGCTGGTATGAAGAATGGAGTCAGAGGCAAAGATGTAAATTTATGAAGTAGCTATTTGTGTGGCTCTCTTCCTGTAAACTGTAAACCCCTAACAAGAAGAAGATGAAGAAGAAGAGGAGGAGGAGGAGGAGGAGGAGGAGGAAGAGGAAGGGAGGAAGGAAGGAAGGAAGGCCCCAGTACCTCTGTAAAGAATATCTGATGCTCACTTCAGAGCCAATAGAATACATGACTGATGGATGAGGGACAGAGGGTGCCTTATACAGCTGGAACAATCAGGCCTTGAAAAGATAAGGATATCGTTATGGTTATGGTTTGAACCTGAAATGTCCACCTCAGGCCTATGTGTTTGAACCCTTGGTCCCCATTTGTTGGTGCTATTTTTGGAGGCTGTGAAACCTTTGGGGGTGGTGCCTAGCTAGAGGAAGCTGGTCACTGAGGAACAGGTCTCACACTTCACAGTCCAGTTTCTAGTCAAAGGTTCTCGCTGCCCTTATCAGCAGCGATGTAGATATGCAACCTCATATGCCTGCTGCCCTGTACCTGCCAGCTCTGCTCTCATGCCTTCCCTGCCAGAAAAGACTGTACCTTCGCAAACTGCGAGCCAAAATAAACCTTCCCTTCTTTAAATTGTTTCTTGTAATGCATATTGCAAATAGTGACAAGAAAACCACTACTGTTACGGACTTGTGGTGCAGCAGTATCCAAGGAAAGAGAAAAAATGGCAAAGGGCAATCGATGAGGGACAGACCGGCTAGATGAGCAACTTGTTACCCAAAGATTTAGAAAGTGGGATAAAAAAATAGATTTGGAGTGAAGCTGAGGGTTTCTGTATGGGCCATTCTCACCTGCAGGTACTCATAAGACTTCAAGGTCAAGATCTCTACCAGACAAAAGATACATTTGAAGCTCAGACAATAATGAACAGCTATGGGAGTTTTCAGTTAAAAAAAAAAAAAAAAGCTGACAGAATGGTAAAAGCAAAAGTAGCATCTCCTGCGCAGAGAGTTTTATATTTTTGATTGTGAGCCTAGCCTTTAACGGCTGAGCCATCTCTCCAGCCCTACGCAGAGAGTTTTAGAGTGAGCTGATTATAGAGCAATGTAGAGGCCTCCAGAGAACACCACGTTAAGTGCTGAGTGGAGAAGGCTGTCCGGGAGCTCTCTGTGATGCTCTGCCCCAGCACAAAAAGACAATTTTGTCTGCAAGGGACAAGTAAGCCCTTGGAAGTAGGGACTTCGAAATCCATGGCGGTAACTACAAAAATGAATCAATCAAGCAAAGTCCGTTTCCTCTGAAGTGAGGACGCTGCACCTTAGTGGCCAATCCCAGGACCGTGCAGCAGCACAGCCTAATGTCTTGGATCCTTAAACTGTAAGCCTTAGATGTAAGGAAAGAGTTCCTTCCAACTGTCAGATTTTATGATTCTAATCAAGTTTCATTGCTTGCTCATGAAGAACAAATGCACACACCCAATGGAGCACAACAGGACCAGACACAACAGGACCAGACCGCAAGAGAGCAGGTGAAGCTGATGTCTGCCATCTAATTGCTGAGCTGAACAAATGAGAACATACAGTTTGCTCACATCTACCTAGTGGTGCCAATTTTGTTAAATTGACTTCTTTGAAGAAAAATTAGCACTAATAACTTAATTTCTTTGTAGTCTCTTTCCCCAGGTACTTGACATTTTAGATTTTTTAAAAAATTTTAATAAAATATTTCAAGCAAAGGCATGGCTTCCCGGGTATCCAACTTGATGATGACAGACATTATGAATCCTTTTATCTCTAACCGTAGCTTATCAGATAACCATATCAAGTATCCCATTCAATGGTTTTACCCAAGAAAAACAGTCTATTCCAAATAATACTTATCTGTAAACGAATGCTACTACTCTAAGGACAACCACAAGTCTTGCTAACAGCAGTCATGTGACACTTTTGGAACGTCAACTTTCAATTAAATTGCTGTAGCTAGAGTTTTCCTTTCTTTTTCACAAAACAGACTACAGGTTTTGCTGCTCTGACCTGATGTCTAGCCCATGTGCCTCCTAGTCTAGCATGGAGGAGCTGAGCTCTCCCATTTACCTCTCCAGACCATTTCCCAACTCTTTCCACTTGCCCATCACTGCCCCATAGCTTTTATCTGGGTTCATCTAGGTGACAGAGGTAGGTATACTCACAATCCTGTTTTCCCTGATGTAATATTACAGGGCCACTGTGTCCCCTACAAAGGCCACAGCTCCTAACTATTACTTCTTGCTCCTTCCCTCCAAATGGTCACAAATTCTCAGTGTTTCCTGCTAGGCCACCCTTTGCCTCACCCCCATTGCATTCCTATACCTGTCCACATTGTCTAAAGAGTCTCTTTGAGAGCCCTCCCCAAAGGACTGGGTTTAAACATACCTTCTAGTCAAGTCCTGAGATACAGGTTTGGAACAGTGAGTTTTCAGACATTGTCAAAGGAAATTTGTTTGTAAACCGTGAAATACTATACAAGTTCCATAAACCTAGCACAGACTTCTTGAATACGCAAGGGGTTTCAATGCCAAGGAAATCCAACTGAATCTTACCATACTTCTACAGTTCACAGTGTGCTGTAAAAGTAAACATGCAGAAGTCATACAGTCAGGAACTGATCGCCACAGCCAAGCTAACCACGAGCTTGTTTTTAAACGGGTATCTGGAGAGACAGATGAACGATTCGGTCCCTTC
Organism: Lophiomys imhausi; assembly: GCA_907164525.1. Lineage (NCBI taxonomy): Eukaryota > Metazoa > Chordata > Mammalia > Rodentia > Muridae > Lophiomys > Lophiomys imhausi. The sequence goes on from CAJQZJ010032828.1 coordinate 3,799,632, forward strand.
TCTGGAAAATAGGCAGGATTCCATCTTCCTGCCATGTACTTCCATCAGAACTTCCTCACTCTGACACTGAGATGCTTTAAGGTAATTCTAGCTCCTGAGAGCATGCCATCAAATTCTGAAAAGCAACTAATAAATGAATTTATATTGTTGTTAATAATTACAGTTATCAAAACTGCCACTTCTGAAAGAGAGGTCAATACCAGTGACCTAAATTCACTATGTTTTTTCCCATTAATTCTCAAAATGAAGATACAATGTAGTTTCTAACACAGCCCTTTGTCTACAATTCACTTCTCAAACAAATGAAAATTAACTTTCAGTATTCACTAAAGAAACTCAGTAAGAGAACATCGCCTAACCATTGAGCCCTCCAAATCTCTTAGGAAAAGGTTATGAGGGATCCCAGTTTTTCTAGCTTTTGTTGTAGGCTTCTTTACATTTTTGTTTGGTTGGGTTGGGTTGGGAGTTGGTATACTGAGACTGGGTCATGCTTATGCAACCCAGGCAGGCTTCAACCTCAACCTCCTCTTGCCTCAGTCCCCTGGCTTACAGAGAAGTACCCCCAACCCTAGATTACAGGGGGTTCTTCTGGCCAGCAGCTGCAGAAGTTTGTATTTCCAGGTCACCCAGATACTCAAGTTACTTATATAAAACAGGGTGCTATATGTCTACATATCCTCCCTTACACATTAAACCATCTCATTACTTGTGGTACCTCATACTGTATAAATAGTTATAACACTGTATTATTATTCAGGAAATAACCATCAAAAAATATCTGGAGATAGAACTTGGTCATAGAGTGTTTGCCTGAAATAAGTATGTACATGCTCATTACAGATACTTTTTTACTCAATTTTGAACAGAGGGTCCCAGAATGCATAGCATGGAAAGCAGACTACATTAGCAAATCTGAATTTACCAATAAGCCCAGATAGGCATTTTTAACCCCCAAATTAACTTAATTGTCCAAGGTCAGTATCAGTCTGTATTGTGCATCTGCCCCGTGGGCCCCTGACTTCTCTGAACACAAATTCATGATGCTTATGGCATGTCCCTGTTAGGAAAGTCCTAGAGTTTCAAAGCTGACCAAGATGATCAGAAACCAGACTTTTAAGTCTGATTCTACAAAATACCTCTTAATTAAAGGTCTTTTACATTAGCCCCTCAACTAGAGAATAGTTTTTTTATTAAGAATTGTAGTTTAAGTACATGCTTTATTTCTAAAGTCATTTCTGGGTATACAGCATATTAGTGAACTCTATCTAATAGAACTAGTAAGGCTATGTAGCAATCTGGGCTATTTTCAGTTCTGGGCTAATCTTCAGTTAGAAGATCCGTTCATATGCATGACTTGAGGTTCTGTGAGACAAATTTCATCAGGGACCTTTTAAAAAGGCAATTTGATAGTGTTTTCTCTGAATTTTAAAGGTGCACAAGTCTTTTTGACCAAATAATTCTATTTTTTGGAATTAAGTACCAAGAAATGTCCACACATATTGATGAAGAGCAATCAGAAGAAATCTATGTTTCACTGTACTGTCATGAGAAAATGGTCAAAGCCTGGCAGTTAAGCAACTACAAAAGTATGTATCTTGTCAGACTGTTTAGTTATAAGGATGAGATAACTGTGTACAGACAATAAAATTGCCATGATATAGGTATGACAACAAAATAAGTCACAGAAAAATAGATGTGGTACAATCCATTTATATAATAAGAAAAGGCATCTACATGTACAGTACGATCCAATTTATATAAGAGGAAAACCATGTATATGTGTTTGTGTATGTAAATGAATGGACAAAGGGAGGGTAGAGAGACACTTGAAGTTGTTGCCAATGGCTATATTTGGTGAGAGTGTAGGTGGGAAAGAGGACTTTACATATCGCTTCTGTATTTCTGCATTGTCATTTCAACTGGAACATATTAGTACATCGTTTACATCATTTTAGAAACCAATGAAAACAGAAACTTAAATTTCAGAGGGAGTTTTGCTGACCTGCTCAATAACCAAACATCAGTAGATACAGGAGAACCCCATCTCAAGAGACTGTACCTTCATTTGACCCAAACTGATCTCCCATTGAAGAGTGAGAAGGAAAAATTAGGGCGGGTGCACCTTGAAACATTCACCTGAAGAAACAGATCTAAATTCTCTATGTTCAAGATAAATATAGCAACAGTCGATACAGAGGGAGACATCCATGATTTGCAAAATTCAACCACTGACAGAGGCAAGAGACCCTCACGATCCCATAATAAGCAAAGTCACTCATTTCTCTATGCTAAACTGATCATATTTTAAGGCACTGTCAAGACATAAGATAGCAAACCATGTCTCGCCTCTCTCAACTCTGCACACTTGCCAATACCTCAGAAAATGGGGCAAGAAAAAAAAAGGCCAGATATTCATAATCTGAACCCTGTGCACACTCAAAATTAAGCGTGCACATAAATAAACTACACAACAAATTTAAAACCTTCCCCTTAAACGTTTTAAAAAGGAAATAAAACTAATGGCATTTTCTAAGGCACTCTGCATCTGAGAATTTACGCTCGGTAAAAGGATTGACAAGGGAGCTCTCAGGCTGAATTCCTGCCACAAATGTGTCTGGTTTGGCAATAACGTGCCCTATGTGCAGAGGTCAACCCCCCATGTAATTCCTCAGGTGCAACAACCTTGAGTTATACTTTTGTGAGACAGGGTCTCTCACTGGCCTGGAGACCACTGGCAGGGCTGGGATGGTTGTCCAGCAAGCCCCAGGTCTGCCTCTCTCCATCTCTCTGTTGCTGGGATTCTCTAGGATAACACTACCATTCCCAGTCTTGTTACATGATTCTTAGGGTCTAACTCAGGTCTTCATATTTATGTGGCAAGCATTTTCCCAACTGAGCAACCTCCTCGGTCCACTTTTGAGACACTTTTTACTTTATTTACTCATCTATTTTATGGGTGTGAGTGTTCTGTCTGCATACATGTCAGTGCACTATGTACAGGCCCGATCCCCCACAGAATCCAGAGAGGGTATCAGATATCTCCTCAGACTAGAATTACAGATGGTTGTAAGTCACCATCTTGGTCCTGGAAATCAAACCTGGGAACTCTGGAAAAACAGCCAGTTCTCTTAACTATCTTTCCAATGCCATCTAAGCACTTTCAAATGGGGAGCTTTCACATTCCCAATACTCTGTATTCCAGGCTTCTTTTTAAAATGTGCATGCAATAGCAGACTCTTCTGACAGCTCTCCTGGAAAGGGACACACAAAGGACACCAGACCTGATGTCCCTGACACTTGTCCAACAGCACATGTGTACGTTGTTTACCTGGCCCCTAAACCAGAGGTCACAACATTCTCACTCAAATCATAAAACTTTGTCAGGTGGCCCCTGAGAGCTGATCTTACTTTTTTTTTTAACTTAATGTTTTTATTGATTATTTGGAAATTTTACATAATGTACTTCCCCATCCTCCCAGGTCCACCCCTCACCCTTATGATCTTTCCCAAAACAAAAGAAGAAGAAGAAAAATAAACCCTTACATGTTTAGCCCCTTACCCATTTTTAACCTCCCTCTCTCAGACTTCTAGCCCATGCAACTCCAGAAACAAAAGCCCCTAGAACAAACAAGGAAACAAGGCTTCATTCTCAACTTGCTATTCTGATTCCATATTCACAGCAGTTGCCAGAAGAGTATCTGTTACATCTTAGCTCAGTCACTTAAAATAACTACCACACCATGCGTTATGGTTTAAAAAAATAAGTCCTTCCTGCAGCATGCACCAACTACAGGTAACACAAACTATGGTTTAAAAGTTGGGAGTTCTGGGCTAACATGGTGCTTGTCTAAAATCCCAGCCTTGGGTAGCCTAAAGCAGGAGGACTTGCAGCTCAGAGCCAGCAGGTGCTGCACAGCAAGACCCAAAAACAAAACAAAAAGGGTTTAGGTATCAATCTACTTTGTTTTCAATCTCAACTCTAAGCCCACCATGTGATTAACCTCCCAAATATAAGTTTTCCCCAGATGTAAACATCAGAGACTGTTACTACTCCCTACCCCAATCCCCCCAAAAAAGTGTCACATTTAAATGAAGTGGCACATTTTAAGTTCTCAACAAATATCTGGTTTTGAGTTTTTGTTTTGTTTTGTTTCCCCTTTACCGTTGTTATTGCTACTCAGAGCAGAGAAGTTGAAATGTTCCCACTAATGCCCATGGGAAAAGAGGAGCCACGATGTGCCCCTAAACATCAGAGGTCCCCAAATGCTTCTCATGGATGTTTCTGTTCTCCCAAAATTAAATTGCTTAATATGGTCTCTTTTTAAGCCTGGCTGGGGACACAGAAGCCCTGGGGATGGCATCTGGCTCCTGCATTACAGTTCAAAACCCCACACTCGAAGAAGAACATTAAGGCTATTAGAGGGGAGTAATGTTGCATTCCTGTACCCAAATGCAGTCACAGGGTGAGGTGAGTCCAGACGAAGAAGATCTGGTACCAGGCGGTAACCGGTGGGGTCACTGTAACTTCCCCTGATTGCAGGTTAGGAGCTTGAGTACCCTTTGCACGTGTTAAATGAGCTTCCTCTAGATGAGCTTTAACGAATAAGCCAATGCCATCTGCCATGATGGAGACAAGAATTGTGGGCAGTGATCCTAGTAACATCAGTGGGAGGAGGGGCAGAGTGGTTGTCAGAGCAACAGGAGTGCTGTCCCCAGGACCTATCATCATCATACAGCACCCACCTTAACCATGGGGTTGGGGAGGGTATAAGACCAGAGTCAACCCAGGCTCTAGTGGATACCTGGGCCACATGGTGAACCAGGACACTGTCAGGATAGAAGCTCAAGTATGACTGATCCCAGCACTTTAAGAGCTCAGTGTAAACTCCTGAAGGCAGACCGAGAACACAGTTTCTCACCTATCCATACACGTAAGCTGAAAACAAACAAATCTAAAAAATAACAAAACAAAATGAATTCATATGAAATGCACTTCTTTTCAACTCACTGAACACCAAAGGCTAGTGGTGAATGGATGGCTCTAGTGTGTGCTGTCATTGTCACTTGGAAATCAGTAAACATTAAAGATCTGCCAGCTATATTCCTGGACTATGCTCACACCTCAATGGTATAGACCTGCTGCGAAACCCTGTGGCCCAGGTGAGGAAAAAGAGCTGCCCACCATAACTGATTGTTCTGTGTTCTCTGTGAAGCAGCAGCTTGAGATGAATCTGAGTTACTAGCTCTTCCTGCCTCTAAGGAAATGGCTACTTTAGTTCATTCACACCAAAGACACAAATAACATCCTTTAATTGTTTAAGAGGAAAAGAATGCTTTACAAGGGTGATGTATACTAAAGTAATGATTTGCCTGTCCCTCTCAGCCACTAGAGGTGGAATTCCCCGAGGGATCATGTGAGAAGAGCTGTGAGGGGAACTCCCAGTGAAGGAAAGAAGATAAACCCTCTGTGCTCACATAGTGTGTAATAGTCTCACTGCAGGTTTTGTAAGTACTGACAGGTCTTCAGAGATGACTCCTCTTCTGGCCTATGGTCCTGTCTACCTATTTTGTTCCCACAAAGTAAAGGAGAAAAATAGGTACAGTTCATACTAGGAATTTTTTTTTAACTGGCCATTCATTCTGCCAAACAGAATGATCTCCTGGCTAAGATTTGAAAGGGAGGGTATTACTACCACCTCTAGGAACTCTGGTTGTACCTTCCACAGAACAACAACATCCAAAGGGAGGAAAACCCAGCCAGAATCTCAGAAAGTGAAGCTCACACCCACGTGAAATGGGTTTTGCAGACAAAGATTACTCAGGGATGACTTTCTGAAAGCAAGCTTAAATATAAGGACAATGCAAGATTCTCCATCATCCACTCACTGCCGTATTAGTAATCAAGTCGCCCTACACCACAGGCAAAGTAAACCCATTCTTGTATTTGGTGGAGGTAGAGAACCAAGCCATCATCGCTCAAGGCAGAACTGGAAAATAACATTACAGCTTGAGGAAGCAGTTCTACTTTAAAGGGTGAGGCTTTATCAAAGGAAAAACTATTACACAGAAAAACAAATACAAAGGAATAGAAGCAAGGTTATTCTGTGCCCTGGGTATGACAGCGGGAAAGGAAATGCTGGCATGGACTGCACGCACTGAGAGTTAACCAGTATCCTTACAAACAAGGTTAACATTTGAACATGAGCTGCAAAAACCAGGTGCCTGTCAGTGCTGGGAGACGTCATTATTTCTCAGATGTGGGTAAGTCTCTTCCACAGACTCGTTCAGTTAGGAACTGAAAAGTAACATTTGCAAACTGCAGTCTGGACTGAACTACCAATGCCGGTCAGTAAGCATCCCCATCAGTCCTTGGCCTCATTCTAAGTATCAAATGCAGAGCTTCTTGCTTTTATGGAACTCACAGTGTGATAGTGTTTTCAAAACCGGGTTCATCCCTGCTAGTAAACATGAAGGTTTGTTCTTAATCTGGTAGTGGTCACAAATGACATTAACCAAGTCCTAACCTCATCATTCTTATTTGTTAAGTAATGTTTATACTTTACCCAAAATATCTGAGTTCACTATTAGGGCATTTGTTGAAAGTGTGAAAATTACAAAAACTGTTCCTTAAGAAAGCACTATTACCTAACTGTTCTGGTAATATATATATATATATATATATATATACATATATATATATATACATATATATATGTATATATATGCAATTTATTTATAATTTAAGATTTAAAAAAAATTTTAAAGTGGAAGCTAATTATTAACTTAATAAAAACTCACCAAAAATTATTCATCAATTCTGACATTTAGGTTTGCCAGCTGCACCTGAAAAACTGGGAATGACAATCAGACACTGTCCCCAGCTTATATCCCAGCTTATTATACATCAGCATGCCACTGTTTACATGCAACATTACAGCTGCGTATAAACCTGATGACATATGAAGGGGAGGTAGGCACAAATGCAAGGCAAGCATGTAGTCATCCAATTGGCAGTAAATCAAAATTCAAAACAAATTAGTAGTAGCCTAAGAAAATAGCATGTTCACTATCACTGCCAAATATGTACCAGTGTTGCCCCAATCAGCAGTATACATTGATCTAAAGACAGGTGGATACATTCTTGGAAAGAAAACAAACAGATACATGAGCACCAGCATTAAATGATCTCTATTGAGGATGGAATGCAATATTTCAACAGTGATACAAATCTTTAAAATCCACTTCTTCAAAAGCTCTTTTGAAACATTTAAGGATTTTTAATTCCCATATTTCCCCTCATATGACAAAAACACACACAGCCTGGATTCCAGGGCGTGTAAGTTTAACATCTCTCACATTTTAAAGCATACAAATACAAAGCGTGCAAAAGAATATTTCAGCACGAAGCCCTTCTGCGTGGGTGTGCGTTTGTAAAATAAAAGTAGAATTATTCCAACAGATGTAAATGTACTCTCTGTGATCAAATGGAGTCTTTGAAATTCTGTTTTGACAGTTACTTGTAAAACAGCATTTCTACAGCAGCTAATTCAGAGCTGGGTAGTGATATCATCAAAGCTAAATCAAAAAACTAAGTTCTGATGACTGAGTAATAAAAGTTGGAGGGACACACTCTCAGGAACCTAATACACAGCATCTCCTAGCATTCTGTTACATGTAAAGACATACAAGTGCTGTCAGCCAAGTTTCATGAACACAAAAATGCAAAAAAAAGCATGATAAATTTTTTTCTTGTAGGTGTTCCCCCAAGACACCAGTCATTTATTAAATGTCTACAGTGTAAAAAGATGATATAATAGATCAATACACCAGTTGAAAAATATGCAAGACTGTTCTGTGGGGGAAAAAATCTAGATTACATAACACAGACAGTCAGGGATTACACCACATGGTCCTGGTGAGCTGAATTTCTGATCCTCTGTATCATTCTGTAACTTAGGTTATCAAAGTTTGAAGGGTTCAAAACGTTTGGTTCTCAGTTCAAACACACCTTTAAAAAAAAAATCAGTCTTGAAAACACTAAAAGGATTAAGTTGGTTTTACATACACACACACACACACACACACATACACACACAAAATGATCCTACCCTAAAGAGTAACTTCACTTTCCTTGCTGTGAGAATCTGCTCAGGTAAAATCACTGGTTGCTCTTCCTGGCCATCTGCATTTTATGATGTGATTTCTCTTTAAAGGAAAATTTCAATTCTTTTTCAAAGCATTATATACCTCCTTGTGCTTGGACATTATTGCCAACCAAACCATTCAACACATATCTCCACAAATAGTTATAATTTAAATTTATGGACCACCATGCATCCCACTTCTACTTTTAAAAATGGCGACTGTCCACGAATGTTTTGCCCCAAATTAAATCTCAAAAGCCTTGCTTCTAAAGCAATAGGAAGAATCCCCATAGGAGTTTAGATTTTTTTTAAGTCATATCCCAAATGCATGCATATTTGTGTAAATATAATAGACATTTGCCTTTCTTGCTAGAAAAATGGTGGTTTTATCACTCTAGAGTTGTTCAGTTGGAGTATTCTGTGTCTTCACACTTTGATTCAGTAGTTTACAGAGTCTAAACTCGGAAATCTTGTACAATATAGAGAGGATCTAACTGACTAAGAAAAAAACAACTTTAAACTTCTGAAAATAGAATCATCTTCTTTTTACATGCTTTTAGGAGGCCCAAATACTGCCCTGAAGGAGCGCTTAGCTTGTCGGTGTCAAGTGGAAATGGTCTATCATTCGTAAGCTGCCCCCAGAAGACGCTGAGGATGCACACGCACACACATTTACATGCGTTGCACGGTGCCAACTATTTCCAACCAAAATAATCATCTACACGTCGAGCAGAGCTATTTCTAGCGCAGAAGAGGGTGAACGTCCGGGTAGGCAGAGGAAACCCAGCAGCAGATGATTGCCTGGGAGGCGGGTGGCGGCGGGGTCCCGTGCCTCCCGCGCGGGGTGCCTTGCACCGGGCACCTGCACCGGGTCCCCGGCAGGGCACCCGGGAGCGCGCGCGCGCGTCCTGGACGCACCCGCGGGAAGCCGAGTAGCCCGGCGGGCCGGGAGCGGCGGGAGCATCCCGGGGCGGGACCCGAAGCGCCTTCTCCTACCTGTCACTTCGATGTCAGTCGCTGCCGGGATGCGGCCGCCGCCGCCTCCGGGAGCCCCGCTGTGTGTGTGTGTGTGTGTGTGTGTGTGTGTGTGTGTGTGTGTGTGTGTGTGTGTGTGTGTTTGTGTGTGTGTGTGTGTGTGTGTGTGTGTGTGCGTGCGCGCGCGCGCGTGTGTCTCTGTGTGTGTATGTGTGTGTGTGTGCGCGCGCGCGGAGCTTGTTTGCGGCGCGACTCCTTAGCCGCTCCCGCGCCGCCACCCCCTCCCCGCCGCCGCGGCCGCGGAGCCCCTCCGGCGCCGCCCCGCCCTCCGCCGCCTCCGCCCCCCACCGGCCCGCGCCTCCCCGCCGCGCTCACCTCGGCCGCCCGCTGCCCCGGGCGCCACCCGTCGCTCCCGCCGAGCCGGGCCCCGTGCGGCCCCCGGCCCGCCGCCCCTGCTCCCGACCGCGACGCTCTGCCTCCGGAGCCTAAGCCGTCGCCTCGCAGCCCCAACCTGCCCGGGCTACGGAGCATGCCCAGTGCGGCGCCCGGCGGGGCTGGGGGTGGACCGGGGCCGCGCGGGCCAGCCGGAGGGGGGTGGGGGTGGCTGTCCCGGGGTCGCCGCTGCCTTCCCGGTGCAGGGTCTGAGCACGCGCCCGTAGGGGCTGAGCTGAACCTGCAGCGGGACAGCACGCGCCTGTGGCCACGGACTCAGCGGGTGCCCGGCCCGGGAGGAGGGGGCGCAGGCCAGCCAGAACCGGGAGCGGGAACTGCGCTTTCGGCTATGTTACATTGACTAGACACGGAGAGCATGTACACTGCAGCAGGCTCTATGATATGGACGTTTTATTCATTCTGCCCGAGAAACAATCTGCCGGAGGAAGTACTACAACAAGCTTACACTGAGCCAGAAAGTGATTTCTAAAGTCTTTCCCCAAGTGATCCCGAGACGTGCACCCTACTCCACCCCCAGACTTTGGTCCCGGGGATGCTGGGGGCCGCTGTGCTCAGCTCTCCCTGTCTCTGCAACAGACACCCGGGCGCCCCAAGTCCTGAGGCAGCCAGTCGCTGTGCATCCAGCGGCACCCTTTGTAGAGACCCTACACTGGAGCAGCTCCGGAACTCCCCGAGGGCTTCCTTCTACTGAGGCCACTCTGCTTCCTCCCCCTCCTGCCTGGCGGCGGCCACCAAAACCCGGAGACGTGGCACCTGCGCACTGGGAACTGGGGCCCATGCTCGACTGAACTGGGCATGCTCAGCTGCATGAGCTGGTCTGGCGGGTCAAGAGAAAAGGGCTTGGCTTGGAAGGTGGCTTAAGAAAGGGGGTGGAGGTGGGCAGAGATGTAGGGACAAGGGGCAGTCCAGGCACTGTGAGCATAAGCAGTTGGAAATGCAAAACAGTCCTTCTAGTTCATTGTTTCCAGCAGGGATAGAAGGGGAATAAACATCAAAAGTTGAACAACTTGTATGATGGCAAATGCCTGCAATCCCAGTTGGTATGGGTTTGACAGCAGTGGGTTCAAGGCCAACCTGAACCCTGTCTCAAAACAAAAACGAAAAAATAATTTGCAAACTTGAGATGGGCTGAGAGCCACTGATGACTCCCTAGTCAAACACAAAGCTTCAGTTTTAAGAGAACCTTGAAAAGGTTTCTCAGCACTGACCCTGCCAGCCTGTAATGGAACAGAAAATATTCACTATGCCAGATCAGCTTTTCCTGCAAGATTAAAAAGAAACAAAAGACCCCAAATAAAGCAGATACTTCCCTGATCAGGGGTCTTCAAGATGCATTGGTCTGGGCCCAGGCCAGTGTGGTAAGGCAGTCCTTTTCAACGTGTAATGGAAGGGACACACAAATTGCCTGAGCAGCTTTTTAAAGTGCAGATTTTCATAAGGGAAGACAGGAGTAAAGTCTGATGTCATGTATTTCTAGCAGCTCATTCTGATATGCTGGTAGCAACTAAAACTGAGTAGCAAGGGGTTAGGGCAGTATTTTAGGTCTACTCTCCCTATGTGTGAGAAAATTGTGGCTCAAATAGGGTAAGCAATTTGTCCCAATTTGGGCAGCCAATAAATAGTGTAGCTAAACCCATACCTTTTTCCTCAAGGCTTTCTTTGTATGTCCTATATTTCTCAAGTATTATCCACAGAAAGGTGAGCTAGAAGCCATCATTTATGTGACTAACAGTTCCTAAAAGTAGAACTTAGTACAAAATACACTCAGATATACTTAGTCTTTGATGTCTAACAAAACCAACACATAGTTACTTAAACAATGAATGGGTGCTCCCCTTTCTACGGATGACCTGCTGGGACTGTAATCAGCTGAGTAGTTCTGCCCTGCAGCCACACACACACACACACACAGGGTGCTTCTTCATGGGCTCCATTCAGCATACTGCTACCTCCAACAGCAAGGAAAGCAAGTCCCAATTCAAGACAGTCCTTTATTTACTGTTTATGAAAATAAGAACAGGTATTTCAAAGAGGTCCACCACATATACCAACTTCTGTATAACTCCCCTTCTACCCTAGAGTTCACTCCAAGTTTTATAGATTAAATGCTTTATTTTACATATGGAAAAGAAAATCACAGTCATCTCTTGTTACATCAGGCACTCATGCTAGTATTAGATTATTATAACCCAGTGCTATGTGAACAGTGGAATTTTCTATATCCTAAATGAAATATGATTTTATTGAGGCCCCCTTTCCCTCCCCTCAATGGCTTCTTAGACTTGTTTTCAAAGGCTTTTATGTGCCAGACACACTCACTAATCTTTGCCCAAGACTCTAAGGTAAATGTAAGACGAAGTCATTTCCTTAATGAAGTTAGATACTATCACAGGAGACAGTAGGTGACATGTAAAAATGCTAAGAACCATGGGTAAAGGAAACCAAAAACTTTCCGGGGGTAGGCAGGGAAGACTGCTAGTTTGAACAGAAGACAGAAATGGGATTTCTGAATGAAAGGAGAACAGTGAATGTCTAGGAAGAAACATGTCCAGCAGGAGGGAACAGCAGGAATCCGAGATAAGAATGTGTTTGACCTTGTTCCAGAAACAGGAAGGAACCAGAGTGGCCACCCAAGGCATAATGTGAGGAGAACTGAGATGCAGTTGGGAGCCAAATCCACAAAGAACACAGAAAGGACTTTGGGCATAAAGCTTATAAGTGCCCTGTAAACACATTGAAAGGTGTTGAGCAAGGTTTTGACCAGATTGACTGATTGAGGATTTCAGAGAGATTTGCCCTGAAAATGCCTGTAGGACAGGGAGGGTTCCTCGGAGGGCCTGGAAAGAGGAAGGGGGCAGGAGTGATCCAATTAGAATTTTAGCTTAAAGTGTACTTTTTAAAAGAAAAATTAAAGCTAATGTCTGCCCGAGCAAGAGCACAGAAGGGGAGCCTGTGGTAAGCAGCTGTCCATATGAGGGAAGTTCTGGTATCTTGCTCAGCACTAGAACTCAGACCAAATACGATCCTCCACTTACATTCAAGCTTCTCCCTTTCCCTAGTATGGGCCCAGATAGTTTCCTTGATTCCTTAAAGTAGCAGTTGGTGGCACAGAATTTGACTCAGATGCTTTCCTGTCCACTGCCCTGACCCTTGCTCATTTGGGCCTAATTCTCCAGAACTGTGGGAAGGAAAGAAGTAAAGGGCTCTACCTTTAACCTTGGCCTTTGAGATCCCATCTTGGTTTACTGTGGAAAGAGACCACTGTCATCCTCTGGGGCAGGTCCAACTGGTAGTTCCCTGCTGTGGAGATAAGAGGGAGGCCCTTGAAGTATGGTTTTCCAACTCCACCCTTGGGATTGTATTTTTTTTCCTATGTTCCGTGACATCCCAATTCTGGAGCTCACATGTTAGGCAGACCACCCTACCGATCATGGCTTCTGAAAGAAAGTTTCACAATGTCTGCTGGAAACACAGATGAAGTAGAGAGAAGTGCCCCTCCCAGACAAGCTCCCAGGTTGGCAAGCAGAAAGGCAAGTTGGAAACCTGAAAGATGCCTGCACCCACCCAATGGTCAAGACTTTTCCTGGAATATGGGTCACTGAATACCTCTCTGGTACAGGCTTTAGTCATAATTCCCTCACAATGTGTTGTTATGCAAATCGGCATTAGCCACAAGAAAGGTGGAAGCATTCATAATGCGAACAGTCCCTCACTTGAGTTTTTACAGTCTTAGGTTGTTCTTATGGTGTATGAAAAGGGAACAGCAACAGCAAGGACCTTCACGTTAACACTCTGTACTGTAGCAAAAGACCATACTCCATCCTCTTTAGAGAAAGGGCACTGTGCCCCTTACCCTAATTTAAAGTGGTCCATTAATCAAGGTTTCTACCTAGCGATTTACAAGTTGTCCTTTGGAAATGAAGAGGTCACCACTGGCCCATTTGTCCAGTTTGCCTTAATTAGAAACATATATCTTTGAGAAGTGGGCAGCTAACAGACAGGCCTGACAGGAGGTATCTTGGCCCCAGGGTCTCCCTCCCTAACGCTGTGTCTTGGTTCACTGTGTGCTGGGGAATTAAAACAACCTGGAGGCACTGAGAACCAAAGAAAATGATTATAAAGAAACGGTCCAAGGGTTGGCTTTGTATACAGTGTGGTAGCCAATGTTAAAAAATAAACTCTAACTTTCTATTGTATCTGTTGTTGATTGGAGTTTAAATAGAGATTACAAAGAAAAGCACAGCAGAAAGGACATTGTAATTCCATTCCAAATGATTCATTTTAGAGTAGAATTTTTTGTGTGAGCCAAGCATAGAACATGCTGACACTGTGGAGACCTTAATAAATTGTGAAGGTGATGATGATGGTGATGATGATGTTTGTTATTCAGGACACACACACACACACACACACACACACACACACACACACACACACACAAGGAGGCATAGAGACATAGAGATCTTAAATGGGAGTCAAGGAATTTTCAGTTATATAATCATCTATGTGACCATCATCACACCCAGATCAAGATACACAGCATGTCCTGCCCCAGAGGCATTGCTGATGTGACTGCTATGCCACATGTGCATCAGCAGGTGGCAGAGAGGAGACAGACTATATCTACATTCAGTGTTCTGACCTATGAACATTTGAATGAATAGTAGCATAACATTCCTGGAAGAAAAAAAAAAGGCTGGATACCAACACCTCTTTGACACCATGGGGTAGCCTGTGATGACTACCAGACCAGTACCAGGTAAGCACCAGTAGGGCTCCCAGGACAGGAAAGAAACCAGAAACTAGAAGAACTCTGCCTGGCCCTGAATATGGGGGATGTGGGTGAGCCAGCCCTGAGGGAGTGAGTGTGAGAGAGCCAGCACTGCCTTCTGTCTATGTGGTGGTGTTGGCTAAGGAGAGATGCCCTCCCCCCACTTTGGCCCTCACCACCATTTTGGCCAACAGATCTGGCCCAGATGGGGTGACAATAGCAGGAGAGCTGTTCCTGACCCTCACATACTGCAGCACTTGGGAGAGCAGGCCCTAAAGTGTCCATGCAAGTGGGGGTTGCAGGTCCAGAACCAGGGCTTTGAGTTGGCCCACCCAAACATCTACCCCATGGATGAACTGCTGGAGGGCAAGAGAGGTCAGTTCCACAACCCAGGACTGCAGGATCTCCATGACACAGCACAGTTACAGCATATCTGAGAGGAGTTCCAGTGAGGTTCCAGTACTGATGGAGTAGCGGAAACCAGGGGCCTCATACCAGACCAAGGAGTCATTAAAATGAACATTTGCAAACAGAATGTGTGGACAAAGGGGAATATTGTGGGACACACTGAGACACACTGCAGCTTCCACAATGAGATTTTATTTTTTATGCTGGAACAGAATACAAAGGTGAAGGGTGGGTCTGAGGGGAGGTGGGAGATGGTAGGGAATAGGGTGCATGATATGAAACTCACAAAATAAAAAAATTTTAATTAAAATAAAATAAAATGATGATACTGGTAGGAAACTTAAAATTCAGAATATTATAATCAAATGTATGGCAAGTGTTCAGACTTAAAAAAAAAAAAAGATGCAGGGCATGATCAGCACTCCAAAATGTTCTCCAGGCTCTGTTTCAGTCAGTACTCCTTCTGTGTTCACTCATCCTATCCCACCACTACATTATGGGCCACCCCATTCCAATGCCAGAGAGCTGCTTATCTTTCATGTAAAGTGAATCACGAAGAATGTGGCTAGTATTTTCCATCCATCATTATGTCCATGAGATGCATCCCTGCTGTAGTTTCTTTCTGCAGTTTCTTCCTGTTTATGTTCTGGCATCATTGTGTGGATACAATAAAATTAATTTATCCAACTTATTGTGGAGGTGAAAAAAGAATTGTGGAATTAAAAAAAATTTTGTTAAATAAGAAAAACACCACCCAAGAAGGTCCATGCAAAGTGCTGCTAGCTGATGCACTACTTCTCGGTATTCTCCCTGTTGCCAACACAGGCTAAAATGCTAGGCTCAACCCTTCTGTTCATGGATTGTTCTGGAAGGATAAAAAGGCAAATTCCAACATATTTTATTCAAAAAGCACAAATAAGATGATAGCTGGAAGATTCCTACTCACTCCCTTGAAATACGAGAGATTTGTGTTGCTGGGGTTAAAGCAGAGAGCTTCAAAAGCATACAGCAGCATTTTGGGCAGGATACAATTTACAAATGAGTATGCTGTCCCTACTAACCTGGTGCATATGACAAGATGACATAAAACAAAATGGGAACATGTGGAAAATGTGCCCATGGCTTATGAGCCTGGCAGTGCTGGCCTTAATGGCATCCGATGATGCTTCTCTCTGTTCTTCACATGTTGACATGTCATTTTTGTAATGACACTGATTCCTTCCTGCCACTTCTGTTGTGCTGAAATTAGGTTAGAAAAGAGCATTAACTTACAAAATAAATATATCAACTGAACACTCCACAAGACTCAATGTTCCTTTCTTTCCTTCACTGGCTCTATGTGGATGGAGTTGCAGCAAAACTACAATTCCATTAAATTTATTATTTCTCTCTGCCTTAGGAAGCCCAACATCTCACCCACCAAAAAAAATAATTTTGACCTTCCTTCTACAGTCAATTTTGCCATTGTGATTCATAATGACCAAGATGAAAAACAACACATTTTTACAGCTTTGCTGTTAGTGTGGCCTAGAAAAGACTATATGATCCAATCACTCCAACTCAACAGATCAACAGTGGTCAGTCAGTCTGGTTAACATTGTTCAGTGTCAGAGAGGCTCTGGTAGCCTACCTAGCCAATGCTGTGCCAGAAATTGTCATGTCAGAAATTACAGTCTTAGCTTTCAACATAATCAAAAACAGAACACCAAGACCAATGGAATAGCAACAAAGTTCTATTAAAGCCTGCAAAACTTTAATTCATGATTTTAAAAAAATAAAATTTTTCTTGTAGGTTATGTCTCCTCCAAGAATTTCCCTTTTTTATCTTTCTAAGATGGGTATGCATGTTCTCTTGCTCTTAACTGAGGAAACAGAGCTTCCGAGATCTACCTGAACTTCTAACACTGAAGAAATTCCTTTCTAGGATTTAAGAAGGACACCATGTTGGTGGGACAATTTTCCCTGTATAAAAACACCCAACAAATGAAGAAAATGTTATCTGAGATGGTCCCTTGTTAAGCCTTGGGCAAGTCAACTGCCAAGAAGGTTTACTTTTTCTAATTTTTGGAAAATCATAGATAAAGGAACATTCCAGGGACCAGGTACAGGCATTTCCACCTCAGACAATCTTCTCTTTGAAGCCTCTTGGTTGATAAGTAATAAATATGAAAAGTCTGTGTGGTGTTTGTGTTTTCACTCTTCTTTCTGATGATAAGGGGCTGGAGAGACGACTCAGTGGTTAAGAAGCATGACAGCTTGCAACCAGTTTCAGGGGATCCATTGCCCTCTTTTGGCCCCTGAAAGCACCAGGTATGCAGGCAATGCACTTATATACATGCAGGCAAAACACACATCCACATAAAGTAAAAATAAATATCCATCTAAACTATTCTGATGATAATGTCAGAAATGAGAGTCTCCATTTGACTGCTTCATGAGGAGCCTCCTTTCAGCTGAACTTCTCACAAAGGCAGAAACTCACAGTGCCCAAAACAAGGTGCTGATTTGGGCTCAGGATTTAAGTGTAGGTCAAAGTAAAAAGGATAACTTTGTGTTTTGTTAATTATACATATGCAATTTCCCATCATGTGTGGAAGCTGATGAGACAAATTGTCTCTCCAAAGAGTTGCACAGTTTACGATCATCACTCCCCTCTACTATGTCACAACATTAGAGTGAGCCTTCTTGAGGGCAGGGACCATTGTTTATCTACTTGGGACTCCCAAGGTGCTGCGTGGCACTTGGGACAGAATGAGGGCATAATAAATGTTTGCTGAACAAAAAAACAAACAAAACAAAAAACCCACTGGCCTTGGACTCCACTGAGTGTCTGAAACCGGAACCAGCAAGTCATTTTTAACCTTCTGCAGCCACGCATTACACCCCAAGTCACTCATTAAGTAGTAATTGATTGACATCGTTTTATAAATACCCCTTAAATCAGTGTGGTTATTCATAACACAGCTTGTCTAACCCTTACAGGTAGAATTATGGTCCTTTACAGTTCCAAGCACATTCGTATTTTTATAGCACTTGCTAATTGTTTTACAGGTATACATTTGCCTGCCTTGCTTCAGAAGAGTATAAAATTCTGCTCTGCAAAACCATGATCTTAGTTCTTTTTTTTCTTTTTTCTGTTCTTTTTTTTTGCAGCAAAAGTAATAACAGCCTATATTTTAAAGTCAGTAAGGAGTAGTCAACATACAAATTTCAAAGGACTGTTCCCTACCAAACATTCATATACTATAAGATAATTAAAATCTACCGGTGTCTTATTTAGCCTGCCTGTGAATCTGAGTGCTTGCAGACACACTTGCACCCAGTGTTCTCTTTTCTTCCTCCCTGCGCCATGGTTTGAATATGAAATGCCCTCCACAGGTACATGTACTAAATGTTTGGTGCCCAATGATCGTACTGTTTTGGGATGTAGCAAAATATTTGGGAGGTGAGGCCTATCTGGAAGAATTGGGTCACTAGGGGAATGCCTTTGACAGTTTTACCTTGGTTAGTAGTCTGTGGTTTTGTTTGCCATGAGACAAGCTGCTGTTCTCTGTATACTCCTGCCACCATGACGCTTTGCCCAAGGGCACAAGGCCAAGTGATCATAGACAGAATCTTCTGAAGCCATGAGACAATCTGAATCCTGTACCCTTTAAGTTGTTCTCTCAGAGACTTTGGTCACAGTTATGCAAAAGCAACGAATGCACCCCATTTAAATCTGATATCTTTTGAAGGTATAACTATGCACATAGAACAGCCCCAATCCTTTCTGATACATGGATGTGCCATTATTAATGAATAAATTAATGTGAAGTTGGAAAGAAGGATCATTTGATAAAGTGCTTGCTATATAAGCATGAGGACCTAGTTCAATCCTAGGACAAAAACAACAACAACAAAATCCCACACACAAATTGTGTCAGCATGTGAGTTCATACATGCAGTGCCAGTGCTGAGACAGAGACAGGGTATTCCTTGGCTTTGCTGACCTTATAGTTGAACTATCAAGATCCAGGTTCAGTAAGAGATTCTGTTTTAACAAATAAAGTGGAAACTAATTAAGGAAGACACCCAGTATTGACCTGTTACACATGCACACACACACACACACACACACACACACACAAATATGTATACACACATATACACAGACACACAGACACACAAATATGTATACACACATACAAAGATGCATATACACACACAAACATATATACACACATGCATACACAAATATGTATACACATACACACACATAAACACAAAGGAACTGATTTTTAAATTTTTTTAGATTTATTTTATGTTTATGAGTGTTTTGACTGCATGTATGCATTTATACCACACACATGCCTGGTCCCCTTAGAAGTCAGAAGAAAGCACAGGATCCCATGGAACTGGGATTATGGATGATTGTGAAAAATATTGTGGGTACTGGGAAATAAATTCAGGTCCTTTGCAAGAGCAACAAGTATTCTTAACTCCTGAACCATCTCTCCAATCCATAAAAATTATATTTTTGAGGTAAAGTTGCTATATTGTCAGCATAGTCCTGAACTTATGTGCTCAAATAAGTCCCCTCCTTCAACTTCCCGTGTAGCTAGTTCCAGGGACATAGAAAACTGTCCCAAATTGTAGATTCATATAATTTATTCTGCCTGAAGACTCTTCATTACAAATGGCCATGACAGTAATATAACCTGTCTCCATTTTTTTTCTCACTTCCCTTCTCCTCTCTACCATCCAATATTCTAGTTGCTCAGATCATTCTTTTCAGAATTAATCTCTGTAATTTTAGATGCCTCTTTGTTTTTGTGTCTTAGTTGCCTTACAGGGTTATGAATACTGTCTTTGGCACGCCCTCCAGCACAGAGCCCACTGTGTACCTGCACTGCTTCCTGCAGTTCTTTTGCCGATGTCGTTTCTGTTATTCCTTCATGTTGCAGATTGGATTGGCATTTGGATTAATCTAAGTCTTACAGTTAAATGGTTTCAGCAATGGCTCATTTATTGCATTTTCTTCATTCATGTCTTGGTTTGTTGACATCTGCCTCCAGAATAACTTCTTTTTAAAAGGATTCTGAGATCTATAGTTCTTAAAGATTTTATGTCAAGATGTCTGTTTGTGTACTGTACATGTAAATGATTGCTCAGCTTTGTGTAGAAGGCTTGTTTGCATTTCCTTCTATTCCTTATGGTCACTGTATGCATTACTGCCGGCATGTCATATTGCTGGAGGAGGTCTGAGGCTACTCTTGATAGATTTTGCCTTAAAGATGATTAATTTTTAAAATCAAGATTTTCACAGGATTACCCTTTGAGGTAACATAACTTAAATAGAGATATTTTACAGCAATGGTAACTTTTTGTTTGGTTGTATAAAGAGATTTTATTTTCTTTTTAATTATGTGTTTACATTTATCAGTGTGTGTGTATATATGAATGTACTACCCACAGAATTCAGAGGTTGGAGTCAAATCCTCTAAATTCGGAGTTACAGGTGGGCGTAAGTCACCTCACCTGGGTCCCGGGTACCAAATTCTGGTCCTCTTTAAGAACAGTGTGTACTTTAAAGCCATGTCTTCAGCCTCTGCTTGATATTTTTAGTCAAAATCTCATTCTCTATCGCAGACTGGCATTGAATTGATGGCAATTCACCTGCCTCAGCCTCTCGAGTGCTGGCATGGCAGGGATGATCTACCAACCAGGCCTCCAAGGTTTGTATTTTAAATTTTATATTTATTGTTAATCTAACAATATTTACTGTCAACCAGTATGCTTAGGAAATACTTAATAGACATTTCTTATCTTTTAAATGATATATTTTGTTCTTCCTAAAATCAAAATTAATCAAGTGTCAATCTGTTTATCAAATCATCTCAGCTTCACTCTGCAAAGCAGGGGATTTCCACTTACATCACATATAGGTCAACTACCTGATCACTGAGATAATACACAGCTCTTTAAAAATTATTTCTTTGTTTTATTACATTTTTTAATTAGAATTTTTTTGACAATACACTTTGATCATGTTTTCGCCTCCCTGTACTCCTCCCAGATTTCCCCACCCTTCCTTCTTACCCAACTTTAAGTTCTTTCTTTCTCTCTTTCAAAAAATAAAATGCACACAAACACAAAACAAAAAATCAAAGCAAACAGGCAAAAGACAAAAAAAAAAAAAAAAAGCTGAAACAGAGAAAAATGAAACAAAAAAGTCCACAAAAATACCAGTGAGTTTATTTTGTCTTGGCCAACTACTCCTAGGCATGGGGCTTGCCTTGAAGGGTAGTTGATAAACGAATGACACTCCACTGAAGAAAACTGGTTTTCTCTAGGCCAGAGGGTATCAATTACAGACAGCTTCTCATTAGGAGTGGGACCCCCGCCCCTGCCCCGTGTTCACTTCCTCAATGTGCACAGCCTTTATGGATATGAAAAGAAACCGACATACTTTTGCATAACAAAACTTTGCTTTCCCCTTCAATTCCATCATCCCTCTGTGACAGGCAGAGGAATAATGTCCCAATCATCCCCACCCAGCAAGTCTCTAAACACATTTCCTTCCATGACAAGAGGGGCTTTGCTAAGCTGAAGATTCTACATCCTTGAAGCTTTTCCTTCAAATTATGAGACTGACATACTACCTACTGTGCTAACGAAGCACCTGAAGCTTTTCCTGAACCATCTAGGTTGGCTCATGTAACCACACTTTCCTTAAGAAGGGAAGAGGGGAAGAAAATAAATGATAAACAACCGGGTGGCACCTGGGATCAGCCCTTGACCTGCAGCCTTTGGTGCTGGCTTTGAAAATGGAAGACAGAAGCCATAAGACAAGGAGTGAGGGCTGCCTCTAGACATAGCCACACAATATTTTCATCTACAAAGTCTACAGTTTATATACAGATTTTGAAAATGTTAAAATGTACCATATAGTAGATGAATGGCACATAGCTGGGTGTTTAAAAAAAAAAAGAGTCAAGCCAATACTAGAGAATAAACAAGGGAATATTTTCTAATTCAGGTTGACAAAAAGAGTCTGTAAGGGAATAAGCTGAACAACGTAGAAAACTTTTGATGACAGGGAGACTTACAGAGATGTGAACACAAGTGACAGACAGTATGTCACGTTCTGTGACTGAAATATCTACAAACTAGTTATAAAATGTATTTGAGAAGTAGAGGTTGGGGATATGGTTTAGTGGGTAAAATGCTTGCTGTATAAGCATTGGGATACCAGTTTGGATCTCCAGAACCCAGTAAGAAGCCAGGTGTCATGTGCCTGTAATCCCAGCACTGGGAATTGGAGACTGGAGGATCCCAGGGGCTCTCTGCCCAGTCAGTCTAACAGCTGATGAGCTCCAGTTTCAGTGAGAAACACTGTATGAAAAAGTAAAGTCCACCTCTGGTCGTCTCCACACATTCACGTACACACACACACAGACACGGACACACAGAGACAGACACAGACACACAGACAGCAGAAAGAAACTGATTCCACTGGAACTGACACTGTGATACCTTGAAGAGGTGGGCATGTTCATCATTTTTAAAAAGAGGAGGAACAGTGGTTCTGGAAGTTACTATTGAAAACCTCAAGGCAAATTATTTTTTTCTGCTACTGCTTACAACATGTAACAAATGGTTTTCTTTCATTCATTCATTCTTTTTTTTTTTTTTTTTTTTTTTGGTGGGAGGTAGGTATGGATTCAAGACCAGTTTAATCTGTGTAAGCTTGGCTGCCCTGGATTCATTTTGTAGACCATCTGGCCTTGAACTCAGAGATTCATGTGTCTCTGCCTCCTGAGTGATGGGATTAAAGGCATATGCCATCACCACCCAGAGAAAAGGGTTTTCATTTTTACATTTCTTTAATCCCATTCAAGACATAGTAGCTCCTGTGATATTTCTTTATGGTGGGTCTAGAGGCCGAGCTGCAGCCCAGCAATAGACCATTTTCCTGTCGTGTGCATGGTCCTGGATTCCAACCAGGCACTGCAGATGTTCAGTTGATCGCTTGTTCTGAGGTTTCCCATGTGAATGCAGAACTTTGGAAATGCTATGAGGACAGATAGTACCTGGGGCCCCTGTTCCTCACTACCTTTTAATACTGCCCTGGTGCATTTCTAGGGAAGCGTGGTATTGGTTTTGTCAGGTTTATGAGTTTGATCACTTTCTTCTTCTGCCAACTTTAATGTCATTTCCATGAGGGCACAGCAGTACTTTTGCAGGGAACCAGGCCTAGCTGATTATGGGCATTATGGCTGGGCTGACTCAGCCTTCTGGCTAAATTTAGAAAAATAATAGAAGCAGAAACAAGGTAAGTGGAATCAAATGCAGAAGCAGATGAGGGACTTACTACTTCAACAACACTTTCCAGGTGCGGTTTTGGTAATCTAAGTGAGGAACATCAAGCAGTTTTTATTTCAACTTCAGTTTCCTCATAGCTTTGTTAAGAAAAATATTGATCCTTTATTTAGATATTGGTGCTTTATTAGATGCTCAAACCAATTCTGAGCTCTAGGGAAGCCATATAGAATTGACATTAGCAAGGTTTTTCCTCAAGAGAAACTTTGTTTATATATAATTCTGCTTGCCTGGATTTTTCTTCTTGTAATTCTACTGCAGATGTGTCTTTTTTTCCCACTCACACACATTTGCACCTAGTAGGCCCATGGTGAAGTCTGAAGGACCTCAAGAAGGACATTAGCCCAGAATCCTTGGCCATTTCTTCCCACTCACCCACTCACTTTAATAAACTCTTAAGGAACTACTTATTCTTCTGCTCCTTTATACAATCTTCCAAATCTTTCTTTTGTCTTTTATATAACAAGGGTCTTCTGGGTAGGGAGTCCACCTGAGAGCCTTCTACCTTGGTGACCTGAATCGTCATGTACTCATTTGTAAGTGGGAATAGACAAACCACTCTACTTAGCAGCTAGTTTGAAAAATAAATGAGGTAAATGAGATAATAGTCAAGGGGCTCCCGAAACCGAACCTTTTTAATTATCCAATATGTATTTATTAATAACTATAAACGCTTATAACAAATATAAACACTTACCTAACTACTAACCCTACAAATGACTACAACCCCTGTTACCTAACCACTAAACCTATTGGTAACTATAACAACTATTTCCATAACCTTTTATAAGGATACAGTCTCTGGGCCAGGTCCTCCATTGTCAGGAACAGAGTTTCTGGGGTAGATCCTTTAAGACACTTAGTTAACAGTCTTTCTTCAGGAATATCTCAGACATAGGTCTTTTAGGGTAAAATGGCTATGGTGGCTTCACCTTAAATAAGGCTTGAGGCTTTCTTCTCTCTGGGAGATCTCAGCCGTCTGTCTGTAAGCCAACTTATTCAGTTTGTATCATCAACTCTGCCACATCAGGTGATACAAATTACTCTTTTCTTCGAGTTCTCTAGGACGAAGCCCCTCAGGCGCCACTCACTTTGTCCTTAAATAGGGTCTCTCCTTGTGTCCTTGTTTCCCCTGGCTTCAGCCTAATCTGAGCTCCACCCACTCAGCAGCTGAAAACAATGCCAGGCCATAAACCTTGTTTTTAGTTAATAAACTAATAAGCTAATTGCCCACATCAAAGTTGATCTTCATGCCCTGGATAAAGAGACTGTATCAGAACCCCCTGGATATTTACTAAGTCTAATTTATATTCATCTAACTCCCCTTACAGGCTCCAGGAAATCATGACAAGATACAGAGAGGTAAATTACAAGGAATTCACTTGTGTGATGATGAGGGCAAGGAATCCCCAAGATCTGCAATCAGCAATCTGGAGATATAGAAAGACAATAGGGATTTTCAGTCCAAACAAGAGACCCTGAGCACAAATGAATGGCTGATGCAACATCCAGTCTTAAGGTTGGTCTTCTGGAGATGAAGGAAGAGCCAATGTCTCATCAAAGTTCATCAGTTCCAATTTTAATCTTACCCAGAAATACTCACAGTAATGGATGTTTGACTGAATGTCTGGCTGTCATATGGCCACATCAAACTGACATACAAAGTCAACAGTCACATCTTAGCTTTGGACCTAGCATACATACTAATGGATGCTTTTCTGACACCTCCAGTTCTTATTAATTTTATTCTTCCTTTGAGCTTCTTTGGCATTTTAGTAGTGGCACCATAAAGTAGTGACTTTTTATGACACTGATGGCACTGAAATATGTTTTATTGAGTGTTTAGGGCCATTTTATTTTCCCAGAGGTACTAGAGAGAAAAACAAGGAAATCATGGTCATCTCCAATTGCTGAATGAGTTAGGACAGCAAAGGCTTTTTCTGCCTGTTTGTTAGAGAAAGGAGGTGACTTCCTGTCTCATCCCATAACCACCAAAGGAAGATATACTGAGTAAGCCATAGATAAGGGAGATAAGGGCTTGTTCATCAGAGAGAAACATTGGTGTCTCATTAGGCATCTAGTTTGGAGAGAGCCGGGTGTCATGACTTGTTAGTACAATTTGTGCCATTACGGTGGATTGGAGCCAGAGAAGGACATCTTGGAAAAGATTGAGAAGTAGCCCCAATGTTAGGGAACACTAATGGACATTAAGTATAATATATAATTCTCAAATGAGATTGATACTGTTGACAAGAACTTGGGGTGCAGGAGCAAAGCAGCCACTTAAGAAGGGATATAATGATATAATAATGTACAGGTAAGGAGATGGTGGCAATCTTCACCATAGCCCATTCCTGTAAGACTCTCAGAGGGCACTAAAAAATGCTGTAGCAACATACATGCATGAGGAAGCATGGTAGAGAAGGAAACAAACCAAACGGCTTCTACAAGCTTTCAATTGCCATCTCACAGAATGAACTAGGGACAAGAGGAGATAGGACTGCAGTTCTCCAAATGGTCCTCAGTGGACCAGGAGCTTAGAAATAACAGTCTACCAACCAAATGAGATTGTCTGGAGGATACCACCACGAACATCTTCACACTAAGGGAGACTGGGGCACATCCTACTGCCAACAGACAGCCATCCGTATTTCAATCTCTCCCATTCTTCAACACCTCTTAAACACAAAAGAAAAGAAGGAGATGAAGAAAATGCTTCCCATGAAGACCACAAACTTCTTCCATCCCTTTCCAGAGGAAGCACCAAATAGCTTTTGTGTGTTAGTCCTATTTTATGCTGCTATGACAAACACATGACAAAAAGCCACCTAAAAGGAGGGGTTATTCATTTTGGCTCACTGTTTTAGAGGTTTTACTCTGTAGTCCTTCCTTGGCTCTCTTTATTCTGTGTCTATGGAGAGATACAGCAACGTGGTGCTGGGAGCATGGATCAGATGCTACAACCTTATGACAGTCAGAAAACAGAGGGGTGAGGCTTGGGGCAAAATACAAACCCAAGGACACACTCCCATTGACCTACTCCCTTTAGGTAGATTCACCTCCTGAAACTTCCAGAGCCTACCAAATTAATGCCTTCAGTGAGCCACATTATCAATACAGGAACCTGGGAAGTCATCTCATATTTAAATAGTAAAAGGGGGAAATGGGGTATGAGTTTATTAATATAACCAATTATGAGAATGTTTTTGTTTAATCCCAGGTTTGAGGTTGCTTAAGACATAGTTATAAAGTATTAACTGTCTCTTGTGAGCCAGCAGGTGTGTGGCTTAGCCAGCTGAGCAAGTTTTACCTGAGGACTTGGGAGAGAGGAATAAAAAGACAGAGCCCCAAGGAGGAGGGGGCTCGACAAAGAAGTAGAAGAGAGGGGTCTACAAAGAAATAGGAGAAAAGTGGGATCTTCCAAGAAGTAGGAGAGAATGGGTTCTACAAAGAAGGAGAAAGGGTTACAAAGAAGAAAAAACAACCCTAATCAGCAGGAAGTGGCTCAAAGAGACCTATGCTCCTTCTCCCTCTATCCTTCTTTCTCTCCTACCTAGTGTTGGGGGTTTGGAAGGAACAAGGGGTAGAAGGGAGGTAGAGATATTAAATATAGTAAAAATAATTAGAGTAAATAATATAAAAAATAATAAAAGACACTTGCTACAAGCTTCTCTACTGTAAGTCTCTAAGTCAGGGAGAAAAAAACTCAGTAAAAAGTGTTCTAAGCTAGGTTTAAAATAGAATATACTGGAATTCCAAATTGGATTGCTCTGAACTCTTAAATAAATGTGGCAGAGAAACTACTAATGGTACAAATATCTAATTCTCTCTTTACTGCACTACAAGGCGAGCAAAGAACTCTGAATATGGTAGTTGAGCAGAGTTGTGTGTTTATTTGGGCCAGTGGACTCTGAACAAAAGTCATTAAGTTTCATTTTTGAACTAAGAAAGTAAAATCTTTGGAGACTCTCCAGTGTTTATCCCCTGCCATGACCCCATGAAAGATATATATTAGATTCAACAGTGTCATGAAATACAAGCAGATGGGGCTCTGAGTCATCTCTTGGAAGGGAGATGCCTTAGAATTCATTTTAGCCAATGTCAGGTTTTCCACGAGTAAGAAATAAACCTAGTCATTGAGATTCCTGATTATTTTATAACCAAAAGGATAATCTAACGAGTCTGACTAATGTAAAAATTGATCTTGGAAGAGGGACGTCACCCAAAATCCTAAACCATTTGGCAGAAGTGTATTTATTAGTCATGGGATGGATGATCACATCCAAGCCTGGAAAAACAGCAATCCATGCACAGAGTAGAATGTCTGCTAAAACTATTGTCAAAGATAGCTTAGTATCTGCATTAAATGTCTGCTATTACTGTCATGAAAAACCACAACTTTGGGCATAAAGCAGTGTAAATTTCTTATTTTAAAGTTATAGTGGATAAAATTCCTATTTGTCTCTCACCTGGCTAAAATCAAGAAAGATATGTTCCCCCTGCTTTTCCTTCTGCAGGCTCCAGAAGAGAATGTGTTTCTTGCTCACAGTTGAAATGTATGTAGTAGGGCCCAGCTCCAGGCAGTTGTAGGACTGATGTCCCCATTTCCTTGCTGGCTGTTATCCTCAGCTTTAGAGGCCACCACCTTCCTTGACTTGTTACCTGTTTCCTCACCAAGGCAGGAAGAATAGATGAGTCTTTTGATGTTAAATCTCTTTGATTGACTTGTCTGTCTCACTCTCCCATTTGAAGAGTCCATGCAATCAGAGAGGGGTCATGTGCAAATGCAGGATCATTTCCTCTTTGAAGGTTGTGTGCAAGGGAAAAACACCCGAGTGTCTCTTCTTGGTTTTTCTCTGCTTTAACTCTGCAATCAATGCAGAACACTTCCAGGATGTCACAAGGCCTGGGCTCCTACCTAAGAGCAAGGAGGCTGCAGTAGATCAGAGTGTCCTCTAAACCAAGTAAGTTCCAACACTGTCTACTTGGTCAGATCACACAGGCTGACATCACAATCCTCAAAATTGCCCCTCCTTATGCTATAGACTCCTTTTGTAAGTCCCAGGTTGTTTGGCCTGTACCTTATAGTGGGGTTTTTAAAACTTTGTCCTGAGTTCACGTAGTTTCCTAGAGTAACTCTCAGAACTCAAACACCCACTTTCCCTGTTTGTAAGACACATTATTCAAAAACATACAGATGAAGAGATGGATAGGGAAGGAAGAGATATGTAGCTTCCATACTGCTTCTAAATGGGCCCAACCATCCAGGAACCTTCACATATTCAACTAAATGAATGTTCTGTAGATCCTGTTCTTTTGAGATTTGTGGCCACTTCATGTGTAGTCATGAATGGAGGATGCACAAACAAGTCAGAGTGACATCAGAGAGAAATACATTCTTTCTTGCTAAGTGCTGAGTAGGGAAATCATCAGGGCCTACCCACCCAGGTTCTTTTTGACCCCTGAATGGCAAACTTTTACTTTTACTGCAGTAAAAGACAGGGCCACGCTAGATAAAGAGCTTCTTTTGAGCACTACAAAACAAGGATATGTCAGAGAATTTCTTTATGCCCTATTCCAAGACTGAAAGACAGGAGAAGATAAGCTGTGCTCTTGACTGCGGAACCATCTTTCCAGTCCCCCTCTGCCTTTTAGAAGCACTAAGTGTACTTAGGAGTGCTATTGGCACTCACATGTTAAGAATGCTACATTTGCAAGAAACTGCCAATCTGTCTTCCAAAGTGGCTAGACTGTTTGGTCTCCCTTCTTGCAAAGAATGAGGGGTTCTACTATTCCATGCCTATATTTTTAAAAGACCTAGAGGAAAAACTTAATAAAGAGAATATTGGGACTTTGTACACAATCTTTTAAAGAATACAACACACAAGAAACATTAAAATAAAAATCTGGATGTGCTTTCCTTGTGAATCACGGGAGCTCTTAAATGTAATTCCTCTTGCACATAGATTTGATGAGGAAATGAGAAATATAAGCTGCTCAGACATGAAGTTTTCTCTCTTCTGTTCTGTCTCTCATAGCACCAGTGTGGTGGTAAAACCCAGTATTACTTCAAGGTGAGGTGTATGAGAAGCTAAATGTGGAAGGCTGATTTTCTGTTTCTTATTGCTTTGTATTCTCTATGTAATTACCACTGGAGAGTCACTAATCAGCCATGAGCTCCCAGGGTGAAGTTCACCTTTTTCATCCCCACAGAATCTCAGGCTGTAGGTGCCACTTATGTCACTCGGGGATGTCTTCCCAGAGTGTAGTGATAACTGAGGGCTCTTGCTGTCACATCGTATTTATGTTTTGGAGCTATTTTACCTTCATATCCCAGTGTCACTATGCTTCAAGCTTGTACATTTCTTTGTCCCTACATTTATCTGCCAAGGAATTCAGCATCTAAACGAGCTGCAAATACATGAAATGGTTTGTCTTTATTCATTAGGTGGTAGGATCAATAATTTCTGCTGATTTTAAAAAGTCTTTTTATTCCTATTATTTTTGAGTTTGCGTACATATAAGCTCTTTCAGAAGTTTTTATGGCTCAGGAGAGCATATGTTCAGTTCTCAGTTCCCGTAAAGGTGAATTAAAATAAAACGAATCTCTATTTCTTAGAATCCTAGAATTAAAAAAAAATTGATTGTTCTTAAACATATGGGTATCCATCCTTGGAATTCCATCCTTGTTTCAAAGATTCCCTTTGAAACATTATATTTCTAAATCCCCCTTCCCCCCATATACATACATACATACATACATACATACATACATACATACATACATTCATACATACATACATGTATGTATGTATGTATCTCTCTGCCAGAGAGCTGAAAGTTTAGGGGCATATGCCACTATGACAAGCTTTGGGGTTGATGTCACTTGAACAAGCTTTTCTAATACTTTGGAGCCTCTGAAGTTCTGTAACCAGAAAGTTTCATAGTGTGGAGAACTAGCCTCACAAAAAGACATGATGCTACTCATAGGTGACTTAATCCCAAATGTTGAGCCCTAGGCACACATGACCCTGAGCATATTACATGAAATCAGAAGGTTTATAAATGTATGTGCAGACATGTAACAATAATAATTAAAGAATAAGAGGCCATAAGTTTGAGGAAGGGGCATGGGAGCAGGTGGAAGAAGAAGCAGGGAGAAATAGAAATATGGTACTCATATATAAAATTCTCAAAAAAATACTAAAACCAGGAACAGAAAACCACTTACACTGAGATAGGAGTACACACCTTTTCAGTAAATAAGTGGAAAATACCTTTCAATCTTCTCTCTTTCAGTATGTAGGAATCAACTGTAGAGCTATGCACATGCAGGCAGGTGTTTTGCCAATGAGCTACACCCTCAGCCTATTCTTCAGTCTTTGAATCGGCCTAAATGTCCAAATTTAAAGAAAAAAAAAAAAAAAAAGAGAAACTCTGTCACTTGGCACTTGCATACTCTGTCTCTTGTACACCCGTGCCAGTTCATAATAGTCTCTTCAAAACAGTTTTCAGACAGTAACTTATATTGCAGAATGCTCATTTCAATGAATAATAAGTCCTGAAAACCAAGAAACTAAATCAACAAAAATACCAATCAATAAAACATGGTGAACTGCATTATCAGCCAACCCAGATTCTCAGGGGAAATTGAGATTTTTGCTGTAACTCACCTAGATTCGCATTTCAGCTGAAAAAAAAAATTGTTGGCCACAATACTTAGTCCCTCTGAGTATGAGTGTTCTCATCTGAAAAAATAGGTACAATTATGTCTAAGGCTAACGACAGTTACATGAAAAGAACTTTTTTACAATGACTTTCCATTTCCCCTTCTCTCTAAGCAGGAATATCTTCTCCTTCCTAGAACTACAATATCAAATCATTACTTTTGTTTTTTGTATGTTTATTTATTACTTCAGGTTACATCTCCATCACAGTACCCTCTTTCAACCTCTCCTAGTCCTGCTCTCCCACCCTCTACCCCCTATCCCTTCCATCCCACTCCTCTGGAGTGGAGTGTCCCTACATATCAGTCCCCCACCCCAGCTCAGCAGTCATATGAGGGCCAAGAGCCTCCTCATACACTGGGGGCCTACAAGGCATCACCACTAGAGCAAAGTGTCTCACTGACAAAAACCATTACTTTTGATAAGCCAGGAATAACTGATTAGTGACACCAGCAATGGCACAACCACTCAATGGCCAAACATGAATACAAGCTACTCTGTTAGATGGCACAGACCCCAAACCTCCATCACCTAAGAAATTTCTTTTGTACTTTGCTCCTCCAGAGCCTATTGTAAAACACACTGTCCTGGAAAGGCCAAAACAAGTGAAATAAGAAAGGATAAGAATGTTTCTACTGTAAGTACAATGTAAGCTTTCAACACTCAATTTTATTTGATTTATTTTTGGTTTTTATTTTAATGAAAATGTATTGTGACAACATATTCCAATTTCTAAGTATTATCCTGATATTTAGTCAAAGTAAAACAGACTTAATTGCAATAGAATGATCATATTAGAAACACACATGTAACTGAAATGTGCATTTTTGACTGTATTTATTCACCTTACTTTCCACTGGGCCTAGATCACCTTTTGATTTTTTTCCCTATCTCACTCAATTCTTTAAGAAGTAATTGCTTAATTAGGATAAAAATAGTTTAAAATGTCCTTATAAGTTCTTTTTGGATTTATTACCCTACTTGAAAAATACTATAATTGTTTTCTGTTACTTTAGCTGTAGGTGACATAGTAACCACACAGCTTTGTGATTCTTGTATATCCATCATCCCTTTGTTCAGTGTCTTTCATGTGCAGGCTGATACTCATTGTAACGATACAACCATATTTACCTTTTGCTATTGTTTGAAAATGTAGCTTCTAAAACTTATTGTGAAATTTAATTGTCAGTGTAACAGTGTTGAGAAGGAGTACCTATCAGAAGCAGTTTAGTTCTGAAGGCTCTGACCTTCTGATGTGAACTGGATGGATGGCATTATAACAGGAGTAAAAATCTGATAAAAATAATAACTTTTTTCTCTTTCTTTCTCCTGCATGTGACCACTTCCATCATGTTAGATACAGCAAGAAAGCCCTTGTTAGATGTCCCTGAATCTTGGATTTCTAGTCTCCAGAACCATGAGGCAAATAAACTTCTGTTGTCCATAATTTACCCAGCCTGTCTGTATTCTCTTACAGCAACAGAAAATGAGTAAAAAAGACACCACTAATCCCTTTGACTTTACAATGCTTTATGGCACTACTTTACAGAAATAGCATAATTCAATTCCAAATAAACCAAAGCAAAATGTTTACCCTTCAAGATTATGTTTACTTTTCAAGGCTGCAAATAAAATAAATCCACACAATATCATACATCAAAGTTTCTCTTCTTGTTCTTTTTCCCTGTCTTTTCAGTCATCTTCCTGACCCTCTTACGTCACCATCTGGTGATCCCTATCCCTCTACCTTTCTCCTACCAAAGATTGCTTTAAGCAGGGGAGGGATCCAATAACCTCATTCACATTAAAATGCAAATTAGTAACTCCCTGCAAGGCTTAATAGGGTCTCTCCCATGGGGAATTTATATTTTAATGTGAACCAAAGGACCACATCTATAAAAGTATATTTTCAAGGATCAGAAATTTAAGTAGAGAAGGTCAATCAAGGAGGCTGTAGGCCCTTTACAGGCTTGTATGTGTCAGATCATGGGTAGTGGAGTATGCAGGACCTGTGATGGGGTATCCAGGAACTGAGGACCGGACAGAACACCATGTCTACTCCTAGATGACTCCAGGTGAAGGAATGGAGAAAGAGGTAGAACACTCTTTGAGAGGGCCCTGTGCAGGTGGAAGTCACTGGTTCAGCTCCTCCAGAAGTCAATGAAGTGGAGGACCAGCAAGGGGAAGCTAATAGGTGTTCCAACAGGCATGATATTAATCTGACAACAGGCAATTTGCAGACATCTAAACAAAGAGAAAGCAATGTCAGAAAATGCACATTCTATTGGGGCAGAAGGGGGTGTTTAATGCAGGAGGAGAAAATTCTGAAGCTTCATCTCAAAGAAGTACAGTGGTTTTAGAAAGAGGGGAGTTGATGCTTACCCCAAACCAGAAATATCCAGACCAAATGACAAGAAGGCACAAATTTGTTCTTGTTGTACCTTGCCTGTCTATTGTCTATTCTTCATGACTGACTGCCATATTTTAATCAATTCTTTACAGTATGTCATTTAGAAACATCTTGATGCCCACTAGATGTGGTCCATAGGCTCTTCATCTTTGGCTCTTGTTTTCTCTTCCCTGTTTTTCATCAATTGATTCTTCCTCCTGTTCACCACATTCGGCTCTAGTTTTAACTTCTAAGATTCATTTCCTTTGGCGTGATTTATGATGCATGCAGAGTGCTCAACATATGCCTCTGACAATATCAAAACCGTTTTCTTCCTCCAGAATCAACATTAGCTAACTTTGTCTCAGTGACTGCTATTGAGAGCCCTGAAGCAACTTACTACAGAAGCATGGCCACAGGTGTCATTTACAGTGTGTGATAAGCTTTGCACAGCAGCCTGGGCCTTTCACCTCATAGAAGGCCAGCATCTGCAAACAGAAACAGACATTTGTACTTGTGCTCAGATTTTCCTCCTGCAGCTTTCTGGACATGCAACTGCACATTGGTTGTACCAGCCGTATATAGAATACATTGAATTTATATCTCCCAATGACTCTCATTCCTCAACCCAGACTGAAGGAAGAAGATTACTTGGGACACACTTTGTCACATTAAAAGGCAGTAGTATGAGAAAATGATGAGAACTATACATTTGTATTCAGAACCTTTGAGCATGCAGGAAGCAGAATAGTATGACCTACTCAGAGTGAACCATTATATATTCCAGAATATTAAAGTAACAAAAAATATTTAAACTCTCTTTCTCCGTTCTTCCACCATGACCATCTAAGGCTCAACTGATTATTTTGGGCTTGGGAAGGAAGCAGTCTTCCTTCCATGAAGAATTTGCTACTGCTGCCACTTGCCTGACCAGGCTTGCACAGAACTCCAATTCCCACCTTGCTGCCTACACGACTGCTTGGCCAGGCTCCAGTTTCAATCACTGCTGCCAGTCAACCCAGTGGCCTCCTGCACACATACTAGTCACCACAGTACTCATCTATGGTGATTGCCCATTGTTGGCTGTCCCTGAAGCAGCCTCCCAACCTTCCCAAACCAAGACAGACTCCTGAAACTTCTTGGCTTGGTCCAGGAGCTCCATGTATCTTGAAACTGCCTGGCCCAGCAGAAGCAGTTCAGCTAAGAGAGCTGGTAACCTTTCACTGCATGCACAAGAGAGTTAAGACCACCTTAACTCTCCTGCTCACTTATTAAAAGAGTTGTAACACTTGAACATTAGAGAAAATCTTTTCTCCAGCCTCTCCAGGACAGCCTGAGGGTACAGATCTCCCAGTCCATGTTTCACCCTTTCTGCCTAGAAATTGACTGAGTGGAGAAGAGTGCACAAGGCCCGAGCTCCCTGGAAGTCAACAGTTGTAATAAAGATAAAATAATAAAAGGGAAAAAGAAGAGGAGATACATTTTTGGGGTGGTTTCTTCAGATTTAGCAGGATACTAAGCATCCCACACTCATTATCTCATACATCTATTAACAACTGTAAACAGTTTTCACTTATTCTCTATTTGACAGATGAGGACACTTAGGAACAGAGACATCAACTATGCAGATAGCAAGAGCAACAAAATAGTTGAGTTCATAGTTATTGATTATTATATGTTTCATGTCTTTTCTGCTACAAATAATAGAAAACAGAGCTACAGTAGTTTCAACAATGGCGTTGACTCCTTGCTGTGCAAAACATCTTTATTGAGAAGATTTGAGGTTTGGTTGCCAGGGAGGTATCATTCTTAAGATCCAAGGTCTTCCTTATTTCTGTCCTGCCATCTTCAGTGTGTTAGTGCTGATATACTTCATAGCAATAAAATGCCTGCAGCAACGGCAGCCTTCTGTACATGGCCCTATTATACCCTCATTTGTCATCCCATTATTAAAGTCTATACATAATACTAATCTTGATTTCTTATTGACTACAATTAGATCATACAGTTATGTCTAAACCAATCATTTGACAAGAGGAAAACCACTGAGATTAATTTAGATAAAATTATGACTCAGCCCCTATACTTTAGATTTCTGAGATTTCTGGTCTTCTAAACAAAGAGGATTTCTGGGTTAGTTAAATAGAATTGGTGTTCTGTTAATAATGAAGAAAGAGAAAAAAGTCTGGTTAGATAATTGATAATTCTGTCAACTTCTTTATTTGTGCTAGCATTATATTGCATTTATCAACTTAACAAATATGCCCATGTTCCTGAAATATAAATAAATTGTTAGTAGAATTTATTTTAGATTTCATTCTGGAAATTGGGGTTAAATTTCTAACATCATTCAAATAATAAATTTCAACCCTAAATCAAAATTAGTTTTTCAAACCAAAGTTCTTACCAAAGTTCAAATGCTATGCATTCTGTTGATTGACTGATTGACAGACAGACAGATAGATAATAGAGAGATAGATAGATGATAGATTACAGAAAGATAGATTGATAAATAGTATGTATGTATATGTGTATCTATGTTATGTACATATATCTGAAATCAGAAGATAACTAATAATCTTTTAAAGTCTTACTGCTAACCTTTCATTTACTAAAAGTTACATAAAATAATGTTATACTGTGTCTTACAATCAGAGATATAGCTGGAAAGAATATGACTTCCAAGTTCTTACTGCTAACCTTTCATTTACTAAAAGTTACATAAAATAATGTTATACTGTGTCTTACAATCAGAGGTATAGCTGGAAAGAATATGACTTCCAAGTTCAGATAAGTTTTTAACACATGATAGCAAATTGTCTAGTCCTATGTATCCAAAATACCAATGTCCTGATTAATTACTGTTGTGAATATTTGGCTTGTCTCTTGCTCCTGGTTGATGAGCCATGGGAAGTCCACACAACATGGCACAGTTAAAAACACTATTGACATAGTCTTCCTCTTATGAGTTCACACCCAGACTAACACTTTTTCATGGAGAGTTGTCTCTTTCCTTGAAATATATTCACTCTCTTTAGTAAGACAAGTATGTACGTACTTAACTACAGTGAATACTATGAGGGTCCAAGCAGGATGCTTTAGAATGTTGAGTTTGTTGGGGAAAGGGAAGGCATATTCAGAGAGACATAATGAAGCCATTTAAAGGGCCAAATTAATCAAAAGTGTTTTTAGTACAGGTGTAGTATGCTAAAACTGACTACTCTGTATAGGAAGTACTAGAATTAGTTTGAGAAGTAAGAGGACAAGGGCAATTCCAATAGAAACCAAAGGAAGTTAAAAGTAACAAATGGGAAAAGGTAAAGATGGTGCTTTACCAAAAGGCCAGCAGAGTGCTTTGCATTGGGGTGAGGCTATTACTTCTCTATTAGCCATTGCTAGGCTGTCTCTAGAAGAAGGCACAGTTTCCCACGCCATCCTAGGGAAGAGCATATCTACAGACTTGCACTCCCACACCTGCATCAGCTGGGTGTTTGGGGGAACATCTCAATCATCAACTGCAGAAGAATTTTTATGAGACTTAGAGGAATAATAGATGCTGGGCGTTTTTTGTTTTCAAATAAGTTTGTTCCTATTTCTGTTGTCATTTATCTGTACTATAAATACATGTGTCTTAAAACATAAGACAATGTATATATACATAGACACACAGAGAGAGAGAGAAAGAGAGAGAGCAAGAAATCTCTATCTGCTTCATAGTAAAAAAACAAATCTGTCTTCCGCTCTAGCAGAGATACAGAATTCCTGGGACTTAATGATAAGCATTTGGGATCTGGGAATAGTAAAGCATTTGGCCAGGACTATTTCAGGGCCCAAGTCACTTAATAGAAGAAGGACCTTACAGGCTCAGGTCATTAGGAAGCATTTGTTTAGCGCTATTCTGAAAGATAAATGGATGCAGGACCCAAAGCAAAGTAGTCAGGATCCATTCAATAGGCTGGCATTTGTTCTCTGTGTTATGCTCTCTCTCTCTCTCTCTCTCTCTCTCTCTCTCTCTCTCTCTCTCTCTCTCTCAATGGGAACGAAATAAACAATGCTCGACAAACAACAACACTCATGCAGAATAGCGACAGGAGTTCTCACACTATTACTGTTTCAGTCTTAGTAAATCCCAGCAAAGACATTCTGCTTAGCTGCCAGA
This sequence comes from Lophiomys imhausi, assembly GCA_907164525.1. Classification (NCBI taxonomy): domain Eukaryota; kingdom Metazoa; phylum Chordata; class Mammalia; order Rodentia; family Muridae; genus Lophiomys; species Lophiomys imhausi. The sequence goes on from CAJQZJ010032828.1 coordinate 3,837,019, forward strand.
GGCCACATATCTGCCATGTGTATCAGTCATTGTCAGTAGTGTATCTGGTACAGACTGCTAGGTGTTGACAATGTTTTCCCTTGCCTCCTGCCACATACCCATGCCTTTCTTTCCATCTTCCTTTTATTTTCATTTAGCCACATTGAATGTATTATGGACAATAGGATGTAGAACCATTCAGATGGTCTCTCTCCCTCTGTGTGTTGGACAGACACTAGGACTCAAGCTGCAGAGGCTTCTGTCCTTAAACTCTTAAAAAACACGAGGCTTTTACATGAACAAGAAGTATATTTTCCCTATATTCAAGTACCAAGACAGGTTGGTTGCATGGTGCAATCAGCGTTTAGTGCCCCAGCTACCACAGGAGACTCTAGAGTGCTTTGTGCTCATCTTGTGGACATCTGTACAGACACATGCCCTTTGGGGTCACAATACTCTTAGTCGCTGGTTCTGATTGACTTTACAGGAGTTACAATATCTTTGATTATAGCAATTGTTAATTAAACTGATATAGATTGCCAGATTCGGTTAGGCCTGACTCACAATTTTCCTTAAAAAAATTTTTTTAATGTACTTGTAAGTGTTGTGCCTGGATATATGTTTGTGCATCATATATGTGCTTGGTGTCCATGGAGGCCAGAAGGGCAATGGATTTCCTAGAGATGGAGTTACAAATGCTTGCGAGCTATCACATGGGTGCTAAGAGTTGAACCTGGGTCTTCTGGAAGAACAGTAAATGCTCTTAAACCACTAAGACGTCACTCTAGCTTCTCATACAGGTTCTTTTGCAACCCAAACCTCATTGGCAGTATTCTTGAGAATTTATAGATAGAGTAGGAACTGATCCCCAAAGGAAATCGTAGTAGTAGTCAGGCAAGGGCAATAATGCACTGACATCATCTAAATAGAGAAATCTAAGCCATCAATACTATCTGCACACACAATAACCACTAAAGAAGAATATAGTTGTCTTGACAGAGACTATAATTCTTACTTAAGAACTTTTGGTCAGGAAACTCATGGCCACCTTGTTAATGACTAAAAATAAATACCTAACCCTCATGGTTAATAGACTCATGTCCTCTGTATGTTTTTGTCAATTCTACCCACCAGCATGCTCTCCCTGTTCCAATCAGATCTGTTTTCATGTTTCATAGCCTGGAAGATCAGCCCTGGTGCCCCAAAGCCACGTGGTTCTCAGCATCAGTGTGCTTAGCCTCACCTTGGGTGGGTGTGGGAGGGCTGTGAAACACTTATCCCTAGGCTACACTATACACAAAATTTTTGATTTATTGAGTCTTAGCAGAGAATTGGTGTTTCCAACAGCTTTCCACATAATGCAGATGCTCCTGATCTAGAATCCAAATTCTGAGAACCATTGTCCTAGGGGAAAGGGAACTTGGAAAAGGCAGCCTGCCTTGTAGTATGCTGACAGCTACACATAGTTTTTAGCAAGATGTTCAAAGGTCACAACAGGCTTAAAGAAGAAATGGTTTTAAAGTAAACATCACAGGAAATAAAAAGAATCTTAGTACGGGGTTTGACCCTAACATAGGAATAGTTGAATCTGAAAAGACTTTGATTGACAAAGTTCCAGGAAAGCTTCATATTTGAACAGCATGACTTAGCCCAAGACAAAGATCAGAAAAACCTGATCCTGTTTTCTTACATGTCCTCAAAGTAGATGTCATAGTTCAGTGGAAAGAAATGGAGACTAGGACATACACTATCAACAACCAAACAAACAGAAAATCCACAGGATTTGAGACTTATGTTTAGGATCACAACTATGTAATGATGTAACCATACTACATTTTTGAAGCATATGATTGCAACTGTGATCCTGAAGCTGTTTAAATTTTAAAACAAGAGGTAGTCAGCCTACTTCACATAATATAAGATACATGAGAAAAAGGACTTTGTTTTCTCAACCACTATATACAATGGCCAGTACAGGTTCTTTAATGGAACATATACTCAAGAAATATGTATTGAAAAAAATGGAAAAGAAACCCAAATGGACATGAAAGAATTTTGTTGAGGGTAGAACTAAGGATATAGGGTAAAAGGACAGGGACGTTTCCCCAGAGGGCAGAATCATGAACTGTCAAAGGAAGTGGTACTTCTTCTTTCAGGTTAATACTGAGGACAAGTATGCATTGGGTGCCCAGTGGGATTTTGTAATTGCTGTGTGTTTCTTTGTGTTCCCTTCTAGAATAGGTAGTTTGTTTGCTTTCTACAAGATTGGTCTTGGTTGTGTGTTATAGGGGTTTCTGATCATTTGCCTTTTTGGATATAGGTCCTGTGACTAGCCACTGTGGATACAGTGATGTTTGCCATCACCTGTCTGATCACATAAAGCATTAAACTGTGGCTACATCAATCACTCCAGTCTTCAAGGCCAGCATCTTCAAATCTCTCCCTGTTCTGTCTTCACAGTCTTCTCTGTGTGAGGGAATATCCTGGGGCCAGCCTCTTGCAAGGATAACCCAGGATGATCTCTCAGCCTCAAAATTCTTAACTCCTACATATTGTGTATGTTGTCTATGCCAAGCACTATTCTTACTTAGTGTAAGGTTATAGAGGTTAAATGGTAGTTAGTTAGAAATTGTTAGGGTTGGGTGAAACACTTTTTGGGAGGTAAATTGTCCTCTGACTGATGCCTTTTTCTCCTCTCAGCATGAGATTCCTGGGGGGAAATCCCCATGTCTTTGGGATTCATTTTCTCTATAGTATGACAGTCAGATTGAGAAACCCAAATGTCTCTTTAGAAAATCTTATTTCTACTATGGCAGTTACATAATGACACCCAGGAACACTAACCCTTCTGCAGTGGTAAGGGTAAGACGAAAGAATATATGCAAACTACTATACAAGTTCTAGGTGTGTTTTAATCATTGTTATTATTTTGATGTATGGCATTAAAGATTCTACCATGTGAATTTCATCAGACTCTATTGCTATTATTCAGTTAAAGTATTTTTAATGTCTTCTATGGTTTTAAGTGGATTATTTAGAAGAAAATTTCCAAATATTTTGATTTTTAAGGATATATTATTAATCTACTTCCATCATAGGCAAAGCACACACTCTGTAGAATTTGAATCCCTTGAAATTTGTTGAGGACTTATCTATACCGTATCATTTGGTCTATCTTTGTGAGCCTACTGCTTGTACTTGAAAAGAATACATTTTGCAGTTATTGGGTAAGATGGTCTATAAATATCAATTGGGTCAAGGTGGTTGATACAGACTCTTCAGATTTAGAAAAAAATTAAATGCCTAATCATTTGGGGAATAGAAATTAAGTATGGTAAATTTATATACAAAGCTATTCTGTTACTGAGTACTCTGAATAATTTTACTCTGTTGACTCTCTCAGACATGGCAAATGCTCTCATTAGTTTCCTGCATTGTCCTTTTGGAAACATGTCCTGCGTGGATGAGAATAATTAGACATAGTTATTAAGGCCTAATATCATACAAATCACAAATAAACATTTGCCAAACACTTCAAGTATCATAGCACATTAAGCCTTGGTTTTCCAAGTATCTGCTGAAGGGCTGTTCAAAGCTTATGTGCCCTATGGGTCTGGAAATATTTACCTTTGCTCATCTTCATTACTGAAATGGACTAATCCCTCTAAAGTAATAATAGGCTCAAGTCCACCTTATATCACTGATGTTCAGCTATCTGCTAGATTTTCTCATAAGCCACAGTGTTGGTCTAATGGCCAAAGTTCAGTACAACAAAACACCAGGAGACTCCCCTTTAAAACTAAAGGGGAGCAGAACAAGACACCCAATGCCAATTTAGTAACAGGATTAGTTTGAAAGAAAAACAAAACAAAACAAAAACAGGTCCAAGGAAGCTTCTTTATCTTCCTTCTATATGCCTAAAAAGCAGGACACAGTTTATGAAGGTGCCCTACTTCCATCTCCCTACAGTAGGAATAGACTCTAACTCTCTAGATCCTTATTAGCCCAGACAGGACATTAGAGGGACATAGAAAATGGTTCTGCCTAAAACCATCTCTTTTTATTTTATTTCAACTAAAAATATTTTTATTTTTTTATAATTCTATACTTACATAAAATATGTCTTAACCATATTCACCCCCAGCTCCTCCTTCTCATTCCCCTCTTCCCACTACTCACTCCTCTCTTCTTCTGTTATTCTATTTATTTTTATAATCAATAAGTGCAATTAGAGCTGCCACTTGAGCACGTGTAACCAAACAAAGGCCACACCCCTGAGGAAAATTGCCTCTGTAACTAGCCTTGCAGCAGGAATGAATATATTCTGAGTAGTCAACTTCTGCATTCCTCTTTGACTCTGCAACTACTGAAATAATGGACCCCAGGAGCTAGAATTCCACAGGAATTTTCTGACTGGAGAAAGAAAATGTTGAGGCCCTGGGGCAGCCAGAATAGAAACTTGTGCCTAAGAGAAAGATTTACAAGCTGGATCTGAGACAATAGTAGGTGGAAGACTACATACAGTTTTGCTGAATCATTATAGTTCCATATAGCTCTTAGCTTCTATTTAAGCTTTACCCTCCTGTTAGGACTGTAGAGATGAAGGAAGGGTGCATCTTTCTGAATCTCTTTGCCTCTCTTTGTAATGTTGTATTGATTAAATCTCTTTTTTCCCCCTGCCTTCTCTCTTTTATTTTGGCCCTTTTAATTAGTTGAGGATGGCCAAACCTGACTTTTTAGGGGGACAGGCCATGGCACTACATGTGATAACTTCCCTCAGCAGCCATCAATTGCCAGAAACTCCTCAGCTATAAGTGGAACCTCATGAGAGCCTTTACAGTTCTTGCCAGAATTACCGATGGGCTGGCATGATCTTGTGCAGTTATTATGGAAGTGACTGTAGCCCCTGTGAGCTCCTGTACAGAAAATCTGCTCACTACCAACAGCTCCACAGCCCATGGTAGGGCTTCATAAGCCCCTCCTCCACCCATGCTAGACCCACCCTAGAATTTTGACTAGCTTGATCCTGTGTTAGTCATGTGCATTCAAATGCAGCTACATTAGTTAAGGAATGCAAGAGCCCTGTAATATGCAGAGGGCACTATTTTGCAGCAGACCCCTCCCCACCTCTACCCATTACAATCTTTCTGAGTCCTTTTCTGTGATGTGCCCTGAGCTTCATGGAGCTAAGCACTCCACACCAACTTATTCTTTGCCCTTTAACCATTTGTGAGTCTTTGATTTAATCATTATCATTGAGGGGAAAAAAAAGCTTCCTCTGGTGAGGATTGTTGACTATTCTACCTAAAGAGGGTATAATACTCACCAACACACAAACGCAAGCACACAGGTCAGGAAGCGTGCTTGGATTTCGTTCTAACAAAGGTGGTGACGGTGACTTTTCCTCATTGGCTAGGTTCCAACCTCACAGTTTTTCTTTATTGGCTTGGTCTAAAAAAAATAAGGTAAAGAAGATAAAGGAAATTAGAAAGGGTCATTCCTCCAGGTCATCATGTACTGGGGATACAGCAAGTCTTTCATGTCAACAAAAGTTTGACTGGTTTGGGCTGGGTATTAAAACATTTCCATAAATGTTTTACAAGGTGGACGAGATAAAAGATTTGAATTCCTTATCATCAACAGAATTTTCATAGTGTTTGATAGAAATGACTAATATTTAATGTTTCTTACAATAATACTTCTGAACAGGAAATGAATCAATTAAATAGAAGAAAGGACCCAGATATAAGTCCATGCTCCTAAAATATATAACTTTTGACAAAAGTACCCATTAAGAAAAAGATAGCATCTTCAACAAATTGTGCTGGAAAAACTGGATAGTAACATGTAGAAGACTGTAACCGAACTTTTAAATTATTATTTAACACTTATTTATTTATTACTAAATTCACTTATAACAAACACCAACAATTTCTTAACTATTAATCCTATAAATTCCTACAACCCCTTTAACCTATCCACTAAACCTATTGATAATTATAACAACTACTTTCATAACCTTTTAGAATGATACAGTCTCTGGGGCAGGTCCTCAGTCGCCAGGTACACAGTCTTTGTTGTAGATTCTTTAACGCACTTAGCAGTCCTTTTTCTGGATCTCTCAGATGCAGGTTCGTCAGGGTAAGTTGGTTATTGCGGTCTCACCTTAAATAAGGCTTCATGCTTTCTTCTCTGTGGGAGACCCCAGCCATCTGCAGGCCAACTTACTTCTTTTGAATCAGGAACTCAGCTGCTCTGCCTCAGTCCTTAAAGCCAGGCACAATTTCTTTTAGGCCACTGTTCGGACAGATCAAACCCCTCTAGGCAAAAGCTGAGCCACAGGGTTTAGTCCTTGGCCTTTTGGTGTCTTGCTCAGGCTTTCTTTGCTCACCAGCTTCTTTCTGCTTCAGGGAAATCTGGCCATCAAATGATGGCCAGCACTTTTTTCAGCAGGACTCTTGGAGCTCTCTAGCATCAGGGGCCTCTTCTCTTTCTGGGCTCCATGCACTGTCCTTAAATAGGAGGAACTCTGTTTCAGCTTAATTTGGGCTCCGCCCACTTAGCAGCTGAAAACAATGTCAGGCCAGATACTTTGTTTCTTCAAGTCTATTGAGTCTTTCCTGTTTTTCCTGACTTCAAACTTGTTTTTCAGTCTATTAAGTCTTTCCTGTTTTTCCTGACTTCATGCTGATAATGCTCTTCATGCCCCGAATTAAGAGACAGTCCAGGCAGTCACTGGTATGTCATTTGTTAGTTTTGGAAGCTGCAGGCCCTGCACTTCCTATATAAGCAGATATATTTATCCCTCTCAGGTCTCTGAGGTGGTTGAAGAATAGACAGCTAGAGTCTCATAGTTAAATTTTGAGTTGTTTAGGAATCAAGAGGGTGTTATAGATCTAAGAAAATACTCTTAAAAGTGTGTTGCAAGTTAGTATGAATGTTGAGTCAGATATAGACCTTTAAACTCATGGAGATGGTTAGATAGTAGAATGTTAAAGTCAGGGGCCAAATATGTATAAACTGGACATTGGGAAGTTATACTGGGCCATTTAACTCTCATAAATGTGGCATATTTATATCTGTTGTTTTGTATAGTATTTACTGTTATAAGAGAAGGAACCATCTGTTGGATTTAAAGGGGAAACTTCTGGGGGGAAGAGGGTGGAAGGGCAGGATAGGAAGGGGGAATAGGGAGGGGATTGTGACTGAGATGTAACTTGAAGCAAAAAAAAAAATAAAGTATTTAAAAAAAAGAGAGACAGTATCAGAACCCCTATATATTTTCTAAATCTAATTTATCTAACCCCTACAGAAGACCCTTATCTCTGACATCATTCCCCCAACTTCACCCCATCCTTCAAAACTTAACTCCAAATGTTTCATGGACCTCAACATAAGACAAAATACTCAGAATCTTCTGGAAGGAAAAGGGTGCTTGCTTCAACTTATAGATGTACTTAAGGACTTTTAAATAAAATTCCCATAACACAAGGAAATAACAACCAATAATCAACAAATAGGAACTCATGGAACTAAAAAGCTTTACAACAAAGGAAACCATCAATCAAGTAAAGAGGCATCCTGCAAAATAGGAAAAAAAGTTTTTTCTAGCTATATGCCTGACAGAGGATTAGTGTCTAGAATATACAAAGAACTAGGTTAGGGTGGGCATGAAAAAAAATGAAAACAATAAAACAACAAAATGCCAAAATACCAAGAAAAGATACAACCCAATTAAAAAGTGAGCTGTGGAACTGAATTTCTCAAAAGAAGAAATACAAAGAGCTAAGAAATATTTTTAAAACTGTTCAATATCTTAGCCATCAGGGAAATCCAAATTAACACTACTTTTCTGTTATTCCAGCCAGAATGGCAAAGATCAAGAAAACAGATGTTGGTCAGAATGTGGAGAAAGGGGAACACTTATTCACTGCTGATGGGAATATAAACTGGCGTGGTATTTATACGGATCAGTGTGGAGTTTCCTTAAAAAGCTAGAAATGAATCTACCACATTATCCAGCTATACCACTCCTGGCCATATACCCAAAGGGCTCTATATCCACTACAGAGACATTTGCTCATCCAAGTTCATTGCTGCTGTATTCACACGAGGGAGGAAATGGAAGTAGAGTGAATATCAGCTGAGGAAAGTAAGAAAAGTGTAGCATACACACACTGGAATTTCCAGTCAGCTGTAAAGAAAACTGAAATTGTGTAATCTGCAGGTAAATGGATGGAGCTGGAGACAAAAAATTCATACTGAATAAGGTGATTCATCTCAGAAAGACCAATGTCACATGTTTTCTCTCATAGATTTGTGTTTAAATTGGAGTATGTGTAGAAGCCAGGAGACTAAAAAGGGGACTTTGGAGAGGGATTTTAAAGGAGGGGAAATGGCAGAACAGAGGTGGTGGTTATGGGGAGGGGAATAGTGGCAGGGGAGGGAAGGTTTAAGGGAAAAACAGTTTTTATTTCCCTTATAAAACCAAATTAATTTTAATGTGATTAGTGCATTTTATCAGGTAGGCTTTTTAGCTGCAAGTGATTAAAACAAACTGTGAATTATTTGACTTGAAAAATTATTTAGGAATAGGAGTAATAATATTACTTAGTATTAGTAATTGATAGTGATAATAGTAATAATCTTAATATTCAGATGGTAAGAAAGACAGTTGGAATTTTAAAATGGTTAGGAAGCTAGGCATGGTACCATGTGCTCATAATTTCAGTACTGTAAAGACTGGGGTAGGAGGATTGTGAATCCAAGAAATATCTAGTTAGAGCCTGCCTCCAAACAAACAAACAAACAAGTCATACAATACAATGCAATAGAAAACCAGGTGAATGTAATCACAGTTCCATATTTCCAGTGGCCTAAGGGCCAGGAGTGGCTGCCCCACCCCTTTTTGTGTCTAAAGTTCCCTTTGACAACTTGTTGGACTAGCCAAGGCTGCTCACAAACTCATCTCGCAGTTACAAGATAAAGGAGAAAAAAATGGTCACGTTATTTGTTTTTTCAGCTTCTAAAAAGAATTTAAACTCGACATTTCAATGAGCCCCATATAGCAAGAAAACAAAAACAAACAAACAAAAAAGCCATGCCCAAAGGCAAAGGGCGTCAGGCAGAAGAAAAAAGAGATGTGAAAAGAGATAGATGCTAGCCACATTGATGCCTTTATTCTGTCTTTGTAACTGATTGTGTTCACCAAATGAAGCAAAGAGGGAAATGTGCTGTCTTGGTTGCTTATTCCTTACACTGCTGTAAGGAATAGCATGTACACAGCCGACATGTCTATCCACAATAGTGTGTGGGATCAGAGGAACTGGATTCAATACTGGTTTTGTCATTGACCCACTATATGAGTTTATTCAAGCCACTGTTTCCTTGAACCCCTGTTAAAAGAAATATGGCTAATTAAATTATGTATCCAGTATTTATATTATTATTAATTGATTTGGCAGCCGTTAATTCTTATCCAGACATTATAAAAGAGCACACAGGACACCACGTGGATTTTAACAAGCCTTGGCCTGAGTTGTGCAATCTTAGCCCATCTAATCGAGCTCTTAATTCTATTACCAAAATATGACCCCATATATACATACGTCCCCTTGGACTGCCATTCTCCACGATATGCTGATGTCCCTGGCCATGTGGAATTAGGTTCCTTTTTCTAACCCATGGTGTGTGCCTCCTTCCTGCTGCTCCTGGCTGGAATATCTTCTTCTTCCTGCTCCTGGCTGGAATGCTTGAATCCTCTGTCTAAAGCACAGGCTTCCTGCTCTAATCCCAGGAAGTCCCACCTTTCTCCGTCTTTGCCCAATCTCAGACCTCGGCATTTTATTTAACCAATCAGAGTCAATGTAAGTAACAGACAGCAAGCAGAACCAATTAATTAACATTTAGAATGCTTAAAACTAACCCAACAGACCCCAGTGCTTTCACGAGAGAATTGGAGTAGAGGATGCCTACAGTAATTATCAGAGACAAAAAAATCTCTATTACTGGAACGAGCTTTGTTGATGGAAACATCCAACCAACTAGAAAGCTACATCCAGGGAGACCACTGAGCACTTGCAATATGGGCGACATCATTGAAAAACTGATTCTACCACTCTACTTAACTTTAAAGGATTTAAATTTAAATGGTTTCTTGAGACTAGTGACAATTAGTCTGGATCCTAAGACCTGTAAAAAATAGGAGCCTTGTCTGCCTGGTTGAGTGTCTATTCTCCCAGCTTCACCCACCAGTGTCAAGTTACCAGGTTTCAAGGATTTATTTGGCCACTAATGAGTCAGACACTATTCTGGGCACTGGGCACCACCCTGTGAACACATGAGGCACAAAACATGGTTCTGATGGCACCTGAGTTCAGAAGAAATACCACAGACAAGTAATATTTTAAAATGATGAATGGTGAGGGCCAAGACAGAGGCTTGTTGCTCAGATACAGAGCCCACACAACAGGAAGGCATCATATGATTGAAGACTTACCTGAAGCTGAGGACTCAGCCCTGCTGTGAGGGAACACAAGGTGAGACCATGCCTGGGAGTTCTAGAAACTGTAGACTGGGGAAGTAGGGGCTGGCAAATAAGGCAAAAGAGGGGGGGTGCAATGTAGTTTATATGTGGGGGCCTGCTAAGTGTTTCATTAGTAATGTCTTTAGTTTCACTTTGAGTGAGATGGAAGTCAGTGAAAAGTATTTGCAAAGGACCACTCTCACTGTACTGTGAACCAAGGGCTCCAGTAAAAGAAGGATCATTGAGGGTACTAAGGGAGACATTCCAAGTATCCCGGCTAGACACGGTGATGACTTGAACTGTAGGAGCACTGAAGGTGATATTTTCATCTATTTTCTTTTCTTTATTTTAATGTTACTTTTGTTTCCTGTAGTGTGGAGAATCCTACCTAGGCCATCACATAATCCCAGCAATGATTATACACTGAATCATATCCCCCAACCTCTTAGTTTGCTTTCTGTTGCTATAACTGGATTCAACAGATTTGAGTTTTTTATACAGCATAAAAGTGTATTTATTACAAAGGCACCAGCATTTCCCAGCTTTTAGCAAAGCCCTTCTTCATAGCATGACATAGTAGAGAATGTCACATGTTGAGCTTGCAAAATATTCCAAGAAGGACACATTCATAGCAAAGTCACTCCCCTAATAACTAAATAATCCACTAATGGATTAAGTAAATCATCCATGAGGGCGGGGTGTAGAAAAAAAAATAATTAAATTATTTAACAGTATTTATATTATATTTAATTGGCTGTCGGCCGTTAATCTTTAAGCAGTCATTATAAATAAGAACACACAGACACCACGTGGATTTTAACAAGCCTTGGCCTGAATTGTTCAATCCTAGCCCATCTAAGCTAGCTCTTAATTCTATTACCCAGATATGATCCCATATATACATATGTCCCCTTGGATTGTCATTCTCCATGCTATGCCAATGTTCCTGGCCACATGGAATGAGGTTCTTTTTTTCTAACCCATGGTGTGTGTCCTCCTTTTCCTGCTCCTGGCTGGAATGCCTGAATGCTCAGTCTAAGGTGCAGGTTTCCTGTTCTAATCTCAGGAAGTCCCACCTTTATCTTTGCCCAGTCTCAGGCCTCAGCACTTTATTTAACCAGTCAGAGTCAATGTAAGTAACAGACAGCAAGCAGGACCAATTAATTAACATTTAGAATGCTTAACACTACATCCTCTCTCTCTCTCTCTCTCTCCATATATATATATATATATATATGATAGGATATAAGGATAGATTATTGAATCTGCTCTCATTTATAATGGCTGCTTAAAGATTAATGGCCACCAGCCAATTAAATATAATATAATTACTGTTAAATAATTTAATTATTTTTTTCTACAGTACAGCCACAAAGAAATAGTCACCTGTCAATGGTCCAATCGGCAAATATTATCAGCACATTAGCTTGAAGGTTGTCTTTTGCAAGTGAGTTCTCAGGTGCGAACACTGAAACCACAGTTGGTCAAGTTCAGGGACTGAAGATAATGTTAGTAGCATTGGCTAATGGGTAGGCCATGGCATGGGAGGAAGAGATGAGACGAAGACAAAGGTGAAACTACAAGGATGGAGTTAGAATTTACTAGTGTGAAGAGAACTGTGGGTGAGCAGTTTTGAGAGCCAAACAAGGAGCTTCACTTATTGTCTACTGAACCTGACTCCAAAAGTGAAGAATGAGCACGCTCCATAAATCTCTCAGTTGCTGTGATCTAGGGGCTGCTTGTTACAGAGTGTACTAACTAACTACCTAGAGGTGCAAGCAAAGACATTGTGCTGTGTAGATTGCTCCATCAGGATCTGGGAAGTCCCCAGCCATCTCCTGTGCTCCCGGAGCTCCCAGCTGTCTATCACTGCCCATTGCTCGAAGGACAAGCCATCCAGCTGCTCCAGCCACTGTGTATTCTGCCTGGAGAAAGCTGTCTAGACAGGGTTTTTCACTCCTCGCTAAAACACTTTTGCTTTAAAAATTATTTTAATTCAAAGTGATGAATAGAATATATTGTGTGTGTTTCCTTAGGTACTTACCTTCCACAATTAGAAAACATTACACAATTTCAATATAAAAGAGATTGCAGAATTTTCCCTCCTCTGGAGACAAATTATTAACTGTTAGTGAGAACATTTAAAAGTAATTTTATCTTTACTTTATGGAAGTTTCTTTAGAACCAGAAAGCGATGATAAGGGAAATAAATGTAATTAACTTTGAAATGCTAAATAGATGGCTGAAAACACCCACCTCCTCTTTCAACTTGGCAAGGAATTTTCTAGGTTTTGAATTCGTTCATTTATGAAGTCTGGAAGTCTGGCATTTGCTTGACGTTGAGTTGGTGCCAAGAAAATTAGATGTTTGTCATCTGATAGAACAGAAGGCCTCTTTGATTTCCTGGGAGAGTACAAACTTGGAGAATGTACAGCCCTCAGAAAAGGGAAGGGAAACCCATAGAATTATCCCTGGGTTGCCAAGCTTTTTCATGAAGGATTTGTAGAACATAAGCCATGTTGTGAGGCTACCCAGCAGCCTACGATTTCCACCAATTTTCCTTGTTGAGTTCCCCCCTAGAGCCTTATTTAGGATCTAGAGGTTTGTGTCTGAATCCTAACCATGTCCTTATTTCTTCTGCCTAAACTCAGGCCAGTGTTTCTCTATGTCTGTGCATACCTTTATTCTATGTCCCTCCTAAGTGCTCTGTAGCCAATAATGCTTTCCTGCTCAAACCCATTTTCCGCCCTGTATCCTTGCTCATTCAGCTGCAATTAAAGTTTTTGTTGACAGTATGCTTCTGCCTGGAATGTTGCCCATGGTTGATGGAAGTCAACTGGCCTGGAGATGCCTGACAGGTCGTCTGTACCTGAGACCTGTAGTCATTGACTAATAAATAAGAGGCACAAACTTACACCTAATAATTTGTTCCAAGGCTAGAGAAACTCACAATGCAACTGGTGCTTCAGGGCCCCATGGACCATATTAAGGCTACGGTGTTAAGGCTTTCTCCTGAGACAACATCCTTGCTTATATTCTGCTTCGGTATCCTACTTTATTCCTTCAGTCTCCCATGGGTCTTCGCATATACTAATTTTATGTGCACAGAACCTTAGTTTGTAAGTTTGTACTGTGATTCTAGAGAACTTGATAGCAGGCTTCTGTTAGTGCAACTGCATATAATTGTGTTAGTTTCACAGTTTACCTCTTAAGCCAGCTATCATCCAAATAATTGAGTCTCTATTATACTATTTGCTAAATGGGCTTCACAGCACAAAAACTTATTACTCTATTCTTAACCCACCACTTGCACTTTGTGGCTTTCCTGCTTCAACTGAATCTCTTCTTGTCTCTCCTGCCTCTGGCTCTTGCTGAATCCCCCTACTTCCTATCCTTAACTCCTCCTCCCCTGGAGGGCAGGAAGTCCAATCCTAATCTCTCCCTTGCTCAGTGATTGGTGGTAAGTTGATTTATTGGCATATCAGGGGACAATTGGAGAGCAGTGTTTACATAACATTGAGACATGAGCTCATCAGAACAAGGACTGAACCCAGATTATGGGGGGCGGGGTACAGAAATCAGCATTTGAATTACACAATAACCTGATGTCTACAGGCTCCTGATTCCAGAATTGGGAGCACATCTTACCTTAGGAGTCAGAGAATACCTGGCTAGTTTTGTTTCTTGAAAATGGATTCACTCATAGCTTCAATTGTGACATGAAGTGAGGTTGTAGAAGATCACTAGTGAGTGGCTGTTGTCCCTCAAAGAGATAATTTTAGATGTTTTGACACTTACTGAAGGCCACAGAGTGCTGTGAGATTGAATTTGTAGATAAATGCCACCTAATGACGACAACATACACATGTAAACTACAGTGCCATCACAAAGATTTAACAAAGACATTGTTTTGAAGTGGGGGTCTTATTATGTCAGAGCCTAGGCTAAACACATGGGTCCTCATATCTCAGCTCCTGGGTGCTGAGATTATGAGCATGTACCAGCATACCAAAATAAGTTTTTAATCTACAAATGTTTAAAATTTCTTGAGTATGTGTTGAGTTTCTTCATAGTGCCTAGTCAAGATTTTCTAAGAAAAACATCTTAATGTATTTTTTTTTCTTCCTAAAAGTGTGATCCATGGTCCTGCATCATCAACAGCACATGGAAGCTCCTTAGAGATGTAGAATCCTTGATCTTAATCCAGCTGAATTAGAATTCATATTCTTAACATTTCTCATGAGATTCTTTTTTTTTTTTTTTTTTTTTAGTTTAAGGTATTTATTATTCCCCCCAACAGCTCTCCCTTTCAGTCCAAAAAATGGTTCTTTTTCTTATAACTATAAATACAATACAAAACAACAGAAATAAATAGGCCACGATTATAAGAGTTATATGGCTTAGCATACATTCCCAATGTCCAGTCCATATGTATTTGGCACCTGACTTTAACATTCTACTATCTAACCATCTCCATGAGTTTAAAGTTCTATATCTAACTCAGCTTTCATACTAACTTGCCTCATAATTTTAAAAATATCTTCTTAGATCCAGAACACCCTCTTGATTCCTAAACAACTCAAAATTTAACTATGAGACTCTAGTTATCTATTCTTCAACCACCTCAGAGACCTGAGAGGGATAAATATATCTGATTGTATAGGAAGTGCAGGGCCTGCAGCTTCCAAAACTAAAAAATGACATACCAGTGGCTGCCTGGACAGTTCCCATTTTCTCTCCATACATTACAGCATCAATCTTCAGCCATTTGGCCCCATTTCTCTGACAGACATTGGTTGTAGAGCAGGAATTATGAAGGACTTACCTACCCTGTCTTGGCAGAGCTAGGCTGTCGACTTATCTGCTTCTAAGTTTTGTCGTTTTTGCACAGAAGTCTGTCTACAGTTGAAGCAAGTGGTTTTTCTTGCCAAGAGAATGGCTTACCACCAATTCAATCATCTCCCACTGGAGATTCTTCGATGCTCATCTTCTACTTGGAGTAATATAGGGGGTGCTGTCAGGAGCTGACATGTCTCGATATCAAAAAATCTTAAGTTAAGAAAACATCTTTGAATGCCATGTTCTGCAGATCTCTTGAGGTTTTTGAAGATGCCCTATCTATCTCTGATATTTAGATAAGCAAATATTGCTTGTCTCTTAGCAACTTGATTTCTGAGTAGCTTAGAAAATAACTGTGATAGACTGTCATAGTAACTAAAAAAATGACACGTTTTCATGACTATTAGTTTCCGTTTCTTAATTATCCTAAACAGTTTATGTCAGTTGGTAGTGAGAGGTAAAAACTTGACATTTCATTTTTAAGTATTACTACGAACAATACCTTTAAGAAGCATTACCTTTAATTTTGTATCAATATACAAAGATCAATACCAATGTGGCCAAATATAATCTTAATTTTGTATCAATATACAAAGATCAATACCGATGTAGCCCAATACAATCTTAATTTTACATTAATATACAAGGGTCAATACCATTGTGGCCAAATATAATCTTAATTTTGTATCAATATACAAAGATCAATACCGATGTAGCCCTATACAATCTTAATTTTGCATTAATATACAATGATCAATACCAATTTAGCCAAATATAATATTAATTTTGTATCAGTATACAAAGGTATAAGGCTATATTCAATAATCTGTCCTTTTTTCTTGATCTTTCCTATACTATGTCTATGTCCCATTTTTCTCAAGTCTGTTCACTCCTACATAGGAGAGAAAGAAGGATACAGAAAAGAAAAACAGAGAAGTCCCTGGGTCTAACCTCCAAAACCCATTTAACAAGACCATTTAACAGCTTGTAGTCTTTTCCCCTAAATAACAAAATTTTCTATTATCCATCAAATAACCAAAGGGGAGGGGGAACACCCTCCCCACCTTCTGGGGATGGGACGTTGTTCTCTTAAAATGACTTCCTGCTGATTTGGGACGTAGTAAACCTGTTTGGGGCCCAAATAAGAATGGAAAAATGGTTAAAAATGTTAATAGAATCATTTGATGTTCAGTCCCTTTGTGCTCAGCTATTTAGATGTCCTACGAAGTTCATAGACAGAAGCTGATCTTCAGAGCTTTACTGAAGTTCTGGCTGGAGCAGTCTGTGGAGCTGAATGATCTTAACGATTTTGAGTTGTTGTGGTTGTAGACTTTTGAGGAAACTGCTATTGAGGAAGTCTGCAAGGCTGGATCATCTGGGCCACTCGTCTTCTTTGGTGTCTGACCTGTTTTCTGCTGAGGTTTCCATTGTCCAGTTGTCCCTGGATTCCTTGAATGGATGCTTTAAATCTCCTGGAAAGATAAGAACAGAGCCCTGCCCTAATCCTAACTCTGGGACAATTACCTTATTTTTTTTTTTGGTGGGGGGGGGTCAGGTAATATTTTTCCTGGAGCAAATTTGGTTTTTTTTATAATATATAAAGTATTACCTTTCAATCCGGATTAAAGAAGAAATTA
>CAJQZJ010032828.1:3862517-3895485 GCA_907164525.1 Lophiomys imhausi
CCCCCCCCCCCCCCGTCTCCGCTGAAGTCAAGGGCATGGGCCAATACCACAATTCTCTTGTATTTTACCTTAGCTTCACGTCTTCTCTACACCTGGAGGTCTGCAAAACCAGGCGGAATGGCTGTATCCTCTGTTCCATTCACAGTGTTTCAGCCCTGCCCACTGCCTTTATTTATTTATTTATTTATTTTTAGTTAATAAATTTATTTGTTTGTTGCTTCAGGTTACATCCTTATCATATTGTCCTCTTTTCCCACTTCCCAGCCCCACCCTCCCATGCTCTACCCCCTGACCCTTCCGTCTTGTTCCTCTGGGGTGGAGTGTCCCTGCCTAACATTCTCTCACCACAGATCAGGAGTCATATGAGGGCCAAGAGCCTCTTCATTCACCGGAGGTCTACGAGGCAGTACTGCCAGTGAATGGTGTCTCATTGCTACTGGGGGAATACTAAAAAAAAAGACCAACAAACACACAAACCCACAAAAACAAAGAATATCAACAAAAAAAAAGAGAGGAAAAAGAGAAGGGAAAAGGAAAAAGAAAAAAGAAAAAAAGAAGGAAAAAGAAAAAGATAAGAAAAAAATTATGTCCTTGTTCCTTTTGATGTGTTGGTTGTCATACAGATATCCTGTACGATATAGTTAAAATCCTACTATAAGTGAATAGATGCCATGTGCATCCTTCTGAGACTGGGTTAGCTCACTCAGGATGAGCTCCTCTAGATCCATCCATTTGGTTGCAAATTGCAGGATTTCATTGTTTCTGATAGCTGAGTAATATTCCATTGTATAGATGTACCACAATTTTTTAATCCATTCTTCAGTTGAGGGACAACTGGGTTGTTTCCAATTTCTAGCTATTACAAATAAGGCTGCTATGAACATAGATGAGGAGACTTCCCTATGTCTCCGTGAGAGGTCCTTTGGGTGTATACCCAGAAGTGGTATGGCTAGGTCCTGAGGCAAGGTTATTCCTAGTTTTCTAAGATATCGCCAGACAGACCTCCATAGTGGTTGCACAAGCCTGCACTCCCACCAGCAATGCGTAGGGGTCCCCTTTCTCCACACCCTCGCCAGCATGTGCTATCATTTGAGCTCTTTATCTTAGCCATTCTAACAGGTGTTAGGTGGAATCTCAGGGTCATCTTGAGTTGCATTTCTCTGATGATTAAGGATGTTGAACATTTCTTCAGGTGTCTCTCAGCCCTAAGGGATTCCTCCTTTGTGAATTCTCTATTTAACTCCATCTCTCATTTTTTGATTGGATTATTTGGTTTCTTGGCATTTAGTTTCTTGAGTTCTTTGTAGATTTTAGAGAATAGCCCTCTATCAGATCTGGGGTTGGTGAAGATTTTCTCCCAGTCTGTTGGTTGCCGTTATGTTCGAATGACAGTGTCCTTTGCTTTACAGAAGCTTTTCAGTTTCATGAGGTCCCATTTATTGATTGTTGATCTCAGGTCCTGAGCTGTTGGTGTTCTGTTCAGGAAGTTGTCACCTGTGCCAATGAGTTCGAGGGTTTCTCCTACTTTTTCTTCTAGTATCTTTAGTGTGGCTGGCCTTATGTTAAGGTCTTTGATCCACTTGGAATTACGTTTTGTACAAGGTGATAGGTATGGATCTAATTTCATTCTTTTGCAAGTGGTCATCCAGTTGGACCAGTACCATTTGTTGAAGATGCTGTCCTTCTTCCATTGTGCGTTTTTGGCTTCTTTATCAAAGATTAGTTGGCCATAGGTGTGTGAATCCATGTTTGGGTCTTCAATTCGATTCCATTGATCCACTGGTCTGTTTCTATACCAGTACCATGCTGTTTTTATTACTGTTGCTCTGTAGTACAGCTTGAAATCTGGGATGGTGATACCTCCAGATGTTTTTTCATTGGAGAGGATTGATTTAGCTACTCTGGGCTTTTTGTTGTTCCATATGAAGTTGAGAATAGCTTTTTCCAGGTCTATAAAGAATTGTGTTGGTATTTTGATAGGAATTGCATTAAATCTATATATTGCTTTTGGTAGGATAGCCATTTTTATTATGTTGATCTTACCTATCCATGAGCATGGGAGATCTTTCCATCTTCTAAAGGCCTCTTCCATTTCTTTCTTCAGGGGCTTGAAGTTCTTGTTATATAGGTCCTTTACATGCTTGGTTAGAGTTACCCCCAGGTATTTTATGTTGTTTGTGGCTATTGTGAAGGGGGTTGTTTCCCTTATTTCTTTCTCGGTATATTTGTTTGTTGTATAAAGAAGGGCTTCTGATTTTTTTTGAGTTAATTTTGTATCCAGCCACCTTGCTGAAGTTGTTTATCAGCTGTAAGAGTTCTTTGTTGGAGTTTTTGTGGTTGCTTATGTATACTAACATATCATCTGCGAATAGGGATAATTTGACTTCTTCATTTCCAATTTTTATCCCTTTGATCTCCTTTAGTTGTCTTATTGCTCTAGCAAGGACTTCAAGTACTATATTGAAGAGATATGGTGAAAGTGGACATCCTTGTCTTGTCCCTGAGTTTAGAGGAAATGCTTCAAGCTTCTCTCCATTTAATTTGATGATGGCTACTGGCTTGCTGTATATTGCCTTTATTATTTCTAGGTATGGTCCTTGTATGCCCATTCTCTCCAGGACTTTTAGCATGAACGGGTGTTGGATTTTGTCAAATGCTTTTTCTGCATCTAGTGACATTATCATGTGGTTTTTTCTTTCAGCTTGTTTATGTGGTGAATTACATTGATAGACTTTCGTATATTGAACCATCCCTGCATTCCAGGGATGAAGCCTACTTGATCATGGTGTATGATACTTTTGATGTGTTTTTGAATTCGGTTTGCTAGTATTTTATTAAGTATTTTTGCATCTATGTTCATGAGGGAGATTGGTCTGAAGTTCTCTTTCTTTGTTGGGTCTTTGTGTGGTTTAGGAATCAGAATGACAGTGGCCTCATAGAATGAGTTTGGCAGTGATCTTTCTGTTTCTATGTGGTGGAAGAGTTTGAAAAGTAATGGTGTTAGTTCCTCTTTGAAGGTCCGGTAGAATTCCGTGCTAAAGCCATCTGGCCCTGGGCTTTTTTTGGTTGGGAGATTATTAATGACTGTTTCTATTTCCTTAGGTGTTATTGGGCTGTTTAAGCTGTTAATCTGATTTTGATTTAGTTTTGGTAGGTGGAATTTATCGAGGAAATTGTCCATTTCGCTTAGGTTTTCAAATTTAGTGGAATATAGATTTTTAAAGTAATGTCCGAATATTTTCTGGATCTCCTCAATGTCTGTTGTTATTTCTCCCTTTTCATTTCTGATTTTGTTGATTTGTGTTCTTTCCCTTTGCCTTTTAGTTAATTTGGCTAGGGGTCTGTCTATTTTGTTGATTTTCTCAAAGAACCAACTCTTGGTTTCATTGATTCTTTGTATCGTTCTTTTTGATTCTAAGTTGTTGATTTCATCTCTAACTTTGATGATTTCCTGTCTTCTGCTCTTCTTGGGAGTGTTTGTTTCTTTTTTTTTCCAATTCACCCAGCTTAGCTGTTAGTTCACTAATATGAGCTGTCACAATTTTCTTTTTGAATGCACTTAGTGCTATGAACTTTCCTCGTAGCACAGCTTTCAATGTATCCCATAGGTTTGGGTATGTTGTGTCTTCATTGTCGTTGGATTTTAAGAAGTCTTTGATTTCCTTCTTTTTTTCTTCCCTGACCCACTGGTCATCCAGTAAGGAGCTGTTCAATTTCCATGTGTGTGTAGGCTTTCTGTTGATTCTTTTGCTGTTGAAGACCAGCTTTATTCCGTGGTGGTCTGATAAGATACAAGGTGTTATTTCAATTTTCTTATATCTATTTAGACTATCCTTGTGACCAATTATGTGGTCAGTTTTGGAGAAGGTTCCGTAGGGTGCTGAGAAAAAGGTGTATTCCTTTGTGTTTGGGTGAAACGTTCTGTAGATATCTGTTAGGTCCATTTGTTTCATGATCTCTGTTAGACTCAATATTTCTCTGTTTGTCTTCTGTCTTGATGATTTGTCCTTTGTTGTGAGTGGGGTGTTGAAGTCTCCCACTACTAATGTGTTGTGATCAATGTGCGCTTTAAGGTTTAGAAGTGTTTCTTTTACGAAAGTAGGTGCCTTTGTATTTGGGGCATAGATGTTCAGTATTGAGATTTCCTCTTGATGAATATTCCCTTTAATGAGTATATAGTGCCCTTCTTTGTCTTTCTTCATTAACTTCAGTTGGAAGTCTGTTTTGTTTGATATTAGGATGGCTACTCCAGCTTGCTTCCTGGGTCCATTTGCTTGGAAAACCTTTTCCCAGCCCTTTACTCTGAGGCAGTGTCTATCTTTCATAGTTAGATGTGTCTCTTGTATACAGCATAAGGAAGGGTCTTGCTTGCGGATCCACTCTGTAAACCTATGTCTTTTTATTGGGGAGTTAAGTCCATTGATGTTGATGGATATTAGTGACCTGGGGTTGTTATTTCCCATTAGTTTGGTATAGGTGGTGGTCCTGTGCCTCTTTTGGTTTAGTTGCTGAGGGGTTTTCTATTCCCTTTGTTTTCTTGGGTGGAGTTTTCTTCTCTGGGTTGGGATTTTCCTTCTAGGATTTTCTGTAGGGCTGGGTTTGATTGTAGATATTGTTTAAATTTGATTTTGTCATGGAATATCTTGTTTTCTCCATCTATGTTGATAGAGAATTTTGCTGGGTAAAGTAGTATGGCTGGGCACCTATGATCTCTCAGGACTTGTAGTATATCTGACCAGGCCCTTCTAGCTTTTAACGTTTCTGAGGAGAAGTCAGGTGTAATTTTGATGGGTCTGCCATTGTATGTGACTTGACCTTTTTCTCTTACAGCTTTTAATATCCTTTCTTTGTTCTGTACATTTGGTGTTTCAATTATTATGTGGTGAGAGGAGTTTCTTTTCTGGTCTAATCTGGTGTTCTGTAAGCCTCTTGGATTTTTATTGGCATCTCTTTTTTCAGGTTTGGGAAGTTTTCCTCTATGATTTTGTTGAAGATATTTCCTGGACCTTGGAATCGGGAGTCCTCTCTTTCCTCTATACCTATAATTCTTAGGTTCCGTATTTTCATTGAGTCCTTGATTTCTTGGATGTTGTGGGTGAGAGATTTTTTTAGCCTTCTCATTTTCTTTGGATGTTGTACTGATTTCTTCCACTGAATCTTCCATGCCTGAGATCCTGTCTTCCATCTCTTGCATCCTATTGTTGATACTCACATCCGTAGTTCCTGTTCTCTTCCCTTGGTTCTCCACTTCCTCTTTTAACTCTGACTGTGTTTTCTTTATTGTTTCTATTTCTATTTTCATGTCTTGTATGGTTTTGTTCGTTTTGTACATTTCCTTCTCCAGCTTGCTTGTTTTTGTATGAAAATCTTTCATGGCTTTTTCCTTTTCCTGTTCAAGCTCTGTCACCTTGGCTTGGAGCTCTTTAATGGTGTGTTCCTTGTTTTGATTTGTAGAATTGTGGCTTCTTTGAATTCCTTCATAGATTTAAGTTCTTCTTGCAGGGACTCTATCACTTTCCATAATGCAGAATTGTCAATGTTTTCATGTGTTTCTGTTGGTGTGTGGTCATCCGAATTGGATGAGCTAGGATGATTCTGCTTTGTTGGTGTCATAATTCCTTGATTTCTATTTTTTTTTTTTGACCTTTCGCCATTGGATGCATTTAGCTGTCTGTTTTCTATGCTTGCAACCACAGTGGATGATTTGGTGCAGGGGACGAGTTACTTGGCTATCTTTCGGTTGCTTGCAGGGGGATTTCAAGGTCACTGTGGTTTTAATCGCCTGAGGCACTGTGATCTGGTGCAGCCTATTCCCAGGTTGTGAGTAATGGACCAGGATTGTTTCACTGCTCCCAGTTCAGACTCCCTATGTTGCACTCTGAGTTATCAGCCTGTAATGGTTCTGATGGTATGGGCCTGTTTGCCCAGGCACAGATTCTGTGGGCTTTGTTTGTCGTCACGGAGGCTGACAGGGTCTGGCTCCACACCTAATATGTCTGGATTTTCCAGGATACAGCTATGGTCCCGATTTCTGGTTTCTCTCTAGGCTTCTCGCCACAGGGCTGGACTCTGTGCCTGATTCCCTTCCTGTCTGCGCCGGCACGGGTCCCGTGGGTACCCCAAGCCCCGGATCCTCTGGCTGCCTGAGTGGACCTCTCGTCCCAGCAGCTCAGCTGTGGGTGCACGGATCCCTGGCCCCGCCCACGCCTGTCTCTCTCCCCAGATGACCTGCCATGTGTTCGCGGGGATTTGGCCCTGCCAGCCATGCTCCCTCCCTAGCTGCGCTACCATGAGTGTGTGGGATTCTCCCCCCCCCCGCCCGCTTTTGTGTTCCCAGCTTCCCGCGCTCTCTTGGAACCTCCCGCCCTCTGCTTCACGTGATGCTGCGGACCACCCACTGAGCCCCCTGTTTGTTCCTTGCTAAGCCTTCCACTATCTCGCAAAGTTTTTTAAGTGGGTATTAGTTCAACCTGATGTGTGGGGAGCCCAATAGGCCAGCGATCTATGGCCAAGTGGACCCTGATCCTGCCTGCTGTAAGTTGGGATCGATCTTACCAGGTGCCTCTCCAAATGGGAGTTCCCGAATCCCAGGTTTAGTGGCTGTGAGAGATGGGGAGAGCCTTGCCCTGGGACTTTTAACAGTCCCTTGGGTGCTGTGAGTGTTCGGGGGGGGGGGGTCTAGCCCCTCTGGTTTTTGCACAGTGCCCAATAACTCTGTGTTTTTTATGGCTCTATTTTCCCCGCGTTCAAAATGCGTCAGTGTAGGTCGCCGCCATCTTGGCCCGCCCCCTGTCATGAGATTCTTAAGCTTATGAAAATTTGAGAATACTGGCTTGAAGAAGTCCTTTCTGAAAATGTATTAGTTACATTTGGGTCCTATAAAAAGTGTCTAACATAAACAAGGGAGGTGTCTTGGTATTCTATTGCTGTGAAAAGCTATCATGACCAAGGTATCTCATATAAAAGGAAATCTTTAATTGGGAACTTGCTTACAGTTTCAGAGTTTTATAGCGTGGTGGCACAAAGGCAGGCATAGCACTGAAGAAATAGGTCAGAGCTGTACATCTTGATCTATAGGTAACAGGAAGAGATGTTGGGGGTGAGGGAGAGATTCTGGGATGGTAGGAGCTTTTGAAATCTCAAAGTCTACCCCTAGTGATACATGTCCTCCAACGAGGCCATGCCTCCTAATCCTTCCCAAACAGTTTTACCAACTGGGAAGAAAGTATTCAAACATATGAACCTATGTCACCATTCTTATTCAAACCACCGCAGGAGGGAAGATTTATTTTTGCTCTCAGTTTCATAGGGCTCTGTCTATGGTGGCTTGGTCCTATATGTCTGGGCAGGACATCATGGTAGTTGGAGCAGGAGTGTATAAGATAGTTATTCCCCTCATGGATGACGTGAACAGAGAAAGTGAGGAAGGCACTGGAGATTAGGATTACTATCAAAGGCATGCTTGCTATGGCTCACTTTCTCCAGTTAGGTCTCACCTCCTAAAGTCTCCAGAACATTCCAAAATAGTACCACCAACTAGAAATCAAGTGTTGAATGTATGAATCTATGGGGGAAATTCCATATTCAATGCAAAAAATCACGTTTTCATGATTGACATAACTAGACATTTTTGAAAAGGATCCAACCTACACAATGATAGCACAAGGTAGAACACAGTGAATGCGTTGGCACAGTCTCTGTGATCTCAGCAATCAGGAGGCTGTGGCAGGAGTATCATGAGTTTGAGGCCTGTCTGGGCTGGACAACAAGACCCTGCCTTGAAAGCAAAAATATATAGCCATAGTTACATAGAATTTAAGATGTAGCCATAGATTAGTGCTGCTCTCAGCTTTGACCAGAGAAGTTTCTTGTTTGCAATGGGCAGCAGTTAATGCAAAGACTCAGAACTTGTCAAAGTATTGGGAATAAGCAAATGTTGTGTGCCATGCTCTAAAAAAGACCTCTCAGTCACCCACACCAAGGCTCACGGAACATTGCAGAAAGAGTATATCAGTTAGAGATGGGGGGAAAAAGTGTTACGAAATGAAGTCTTTAAACAATGTCTTTGCTGTTGCATTCACGAACTCACTGCAGCTGTAGTTGTCTGTATAAAACCTGCACAAGGTTGAGCCCATCAACATCTCATCATGGATGGGAGAGGGGATTATGAGATGCCACTCCACCACCTAGAGACTGTTAGCAGTTAATGATTTCTGAGAGTGTGTGCCATTTTCTTCTGTGACGCAGCTAGCTACTGATAAATTATCTGTGCTCCATTAAATAACCCCAACACAGGCCCATGTAAGCAACCTAGTCAAACTCAGTGGGATACACAGAGAGATGAAAGGAGAAAGGGAGCTTGTTAAAAAGAGGACTTTGGGGTTTCAGCAGGAGAGGGTAGCTAATGTGAAACTTTATCAGACATCTGGTTCTTGCTTCAGGGCCATCCAATGGGTAATTGCCAACACATTCCCCTTAAGTAAGACATCCCAATGGTTATGAGTCTAATCAGTCCATGCCCAACATACCTGTGGTGTCATGCATTTGGTGTTTTTTCTCTTTAGGATGCTGTTACTCACCATAGCCGTCAAGGCATGAAGGTCAGCGTACAGTCTAGTTGGACTTTCTATTAAGAGTCATTAATCCCCAAACACCACCCACCCCAACATATTTTTAGTGCTTTTTAGACATATTATATTATAAACACCTGTTTTTACAGTCCAAACTCCCTCATTCCCCCATTCTTTGCCAAACCTCTAAAACAAAGAAACTTTTTTTTTTTACCCTGCTCTATTCGAGAGATTCCCTACAAACTGACCTAAATTTCAGTATTCAAGAAATTTAGACCTAAATTTACATCAACCAAATTTTTAACTTAATTTCCCAAAAACCTTCAAGGAGGCTTTCCTTATTAACTTTCGAGTTCATGTAGCTTAATTAAAGCAAAGCACTGAAAACGCTTAGATGGATATTTTATCCCATAAACACAAAGGTTTGGTCCTGGCCTTATAAATAGTTGGAGGTAAGATTATACATGCAAGAATCCTCAATCCAGTGTCAAATCCCTCATAATTAGGAGTTTGAGGAGAGGGGATCAAGCACATCCAAAGCATAGCTTAAGACCTATGCCACACCCCACAGGATCCAGCAGTGACAAATATTAAGCAATGAACAAAAGTTTGCCTTAACTATACCTCTAAGGGCTGGTAAATTTCATGCTAGTCACCGTGGTCATATGATTAACCAAAACTAATTACCCTCGGCCTAAAACGTGTTACTACAAAATACTAAATAGAATTAAAATCCAACTAATATGTGAAAATTCATTGTTTGGACCTAAAATCAACAACAAAAGGGATTCTAAAAAAAATCTATACATGAAAGCTAAGACCCAAACTGGGATTAGATACCCCACTATGCATAGCTTAAAACCTCAGTAGTTTTTCCCAACAAAACTACTTGCCGGGGAACTACTAGCCACAGCTTAAAACGGCACTTCACTTCCATTCTGAGAAATCAAAATAGATGCTAATTAGTTCACAAAACAAAATTATCTTACAGAAAAACAAAACAAAACAAAACAAAACAAAACAAATCCAGACCTTCTCAGTTGGTGCTTGTTTTCACCTGTGTCTTCCAGTCTAGTTTTTCTGGTTTTAAAGTCTTGGAGAATTTTGAGAGTTATTACAGGGAGAGAAACAACTTGCTGACCTTAAAGCCACATCTGTCCTTGGGCTTGCCTTGTGAGTGTATACTGGGGAAGTGAGTGCAGAGCTCAGGACCATCCTGACCTTTCCAATCAGAACCTTTGGGAGGGATGTGCATCAGTCCCCACCCCCTCCTCTTGCAGCAGGCCCCTTGTGATTCTGATGGTGCTCAAAATGTGCTTCCACTGTTTTGGAGGAAGGTAAGTGTGAAACTGATGAAAACGGAACAGATGTGGAGGAGGGAAACAGATCCTGAGCAGCTCTCGGGGGCTCTTACAGTGCCTTGACTTGATAAAAACAAAACAAAACAAAACAAAAAAAAGTGTGTAGGAATTATTTTTGTGAGATGGTCCAGCTGGAGTAAAGATACAGTGATAACATACCTATTTGCATAGCCAGAGCATGGATTTTACCTTAGGCACACAAGATACTGAAAGACAAAGAGTCATTACAGACTATTCAAAGTTCTCAACTTTTGTTCTTTTGATGGACGATGGGCCATTTATCTGCAGTAGAGAAGCTTGGCTAAGAAAGAAAGAAAAGCCCAGGTGAAAGGGAGAGGCTTCTGTTATCTGAAGGTTTAATTTGCCCTGGGATGCTGAATAAAGGAGACACTATTACAGTCGTTTAGCTGGGGAATAGTACCTTGTAGATCTGCCCTGAAATCTCAGCCACTAAGCACTTCATGGATCCAGTCTACTGAGATGTTACTTTGTGATGGGAACCTTTGTGGGGAATGAGAGTGGCTGAGTTAACACTTCAAGGTCTGGGAGTAAGATTTCTTTAAGAAAATAGGTATTAGTTATATACCTATTTTTCAAAACCCTTCTTACTCTAATAATATTTCTGAATTATAAAATTTACTTTACCATGTTTTCGTTAGACCTCCTTGGCTCTTACATTCTTTCAAACCACATTCACCTCTAATTGGGTGAAATGAAGGCATAAGTAGATATTAATATTTATTCAAGAATTAAAAACTGCAATCTTAACATTCACATAAGCTGCACTGGAGTTCAGCCTCTAGGATCCCCTGACTGCTACATGATCATGATTTCCCCAGACCTTATTAGATGTGTCCTGTTTGTTTTGAAGAACTAGATAGATTGACACAAAATTGTAGGTGTAGGGGTGGAGCTGGGTACTATTATTAAAACAACATGTCAAAAATGTCCTTGAGACTAGGGGAATGCAGTAGGTACATTGTAAGGCATAATTCTGTGAGCATCATTCAGTAGCCACACTGCTTGGTACTTTACATTTAAATTATTGAGAGGCTAAAAAAGAAAGTCAGATGAAGTGGCTTCAGGGAGTGACTATGTCTCTAACCACTGACATCAAAGGGAGTAAGATTTCTTTAAGATGGTTATGTTAATTCAGACAAAATTCTTCCATGAAAAAGGGACACTCAGTATGCTCAGAGCTGGGGAGCTTTGCTGCTATACTCATTAAATACAGTCCATTATGGGTCTGTGTTTCTAACCTAGCATAGAGAAAGATGTAAGACCTAGCAAAGGGGACAGGCTAAGGGGGTACTCACTCACTATTCAGATCTTCTTGCCACAGAAAAGAAAGACACAGGTTGCATCTGAAGGCCTTTGCTAATTCTTCCATATCATTCTTAAACATTTACAAAGTGTTCTTTACAGTTTTACTATCGATGGTGGGTTTTCTTTTTAAATTACAAAACAGGACACACACTTACATAATTTCAATAAATGAAGAACACTTTGCCAGAATGTTTTGTTTACTGATTGTTATGTAACCTTTGAGAAATAAACAAATTGTGCTTCTTATAGGAGGGTACATGGACATGATAGATCTTCGGAACGCACAATACGATGCTTGTATGAGTGATGGTGTGCTGCCTCTGCCGTTATTTTTACATTAATAAAACAATACAGTGACTAATGATTTAATTAAAAATATCTCAAAAATTCAATTCTGTAAATCTATACATTGTTTCTTTATTGTCCTCTCTAAACTGGGAAGTAGAGAACTGTCTGGAATATCAGTCTGGGGGGATACTCATTGTTGGGAGATAGAGAACAGTAAGAGATGCGCCTATTGTAGCAAATAGATCTTGGTGGCTCCATGTTGCCCTGCCATCTTCCTGTTTGCCTGGTCTCTGCTTCCTGGCTGAACAATGAATGCAATGCAGGTGATATCACTTGATGCCTGTCATTGATAGAGTGTTTCTTTGCACACTTGTTGGTTTGATATTCATATGAGGAAGTTTGAGATGGTTCAACCATCAAAAGTATCCATTTAAACTGGACACACTAAATCTAATAGAAGAGAAAGTGGGGAAAATCTTTGAACTCATTGGCACCGGTGACAACTTCCTGAACAGAATACCAATAGCTCAGGCTTTAAGACCAACCCAACAATCAATAAATGGAAACTTATTAAACAGAAAAGCTTCAGTAAGGCAAAGGACACAGTCATTAGGACAAAATGGCAACCTACAGATTGGGAAAAGATCTTTACCAACCCCTCATCTGACAGAGAACTAATATCTAGAATTTATAAAGAACTCAAGAAGTTAAACACCAACAAACCAAATAATCCAAGCAAAAAATGAGGTACAGGGAGCTAAACCGAGAATTTACAGCCGAGAAATCTCTAATGGCTGAGAGGCCCTTGAAAAAATGCTCAACATCCTTAGTCATCAGAGAAATGCAACTCAAAATGACTCTGAGATTCCATCTCACACCCATCAGAATGCTTAAGATCAAAAACTCAAGTGACAGCACATGCTGACGAGGATGTGGAGAAAGGGGAACACTTCTCCATTGCTGGTGGGAGAGCAAACTTGCACAACCACTGTGGAAATTAGTCTGGTGATATCTTAGAAAAATGAGAATAGTTCTACCTCAAGACCCAGCCATACCACTCCTGGGCATATATCTAAAAGATTCTTCACCAAACCAAAAGGACATCGGCTTAACTATGTTCATAGGATCTTTATTAGTAATAGTTAGAAACTGGAAACAATCCAGATGTGCTTCAACAGAAGAATGGATAAAAACAAACAAACAATCAAAAAACTGGGATACATTTACACAATGGAATACTACTCACCTATCAGAAACAAGGACATCATGTAATTTGCAACCAATTGGATGGAACCAGAAAAGCTCATCCTGAGTGAGCTAACCCAGACCCAGAAACTTATTTATAAGCAGATATTGGGCATATAGTACAGGACAACCATCCTACAACCCATAGACCCAAACAGACAGGATTCTAGCATAACTACTATCCTATGAAAAACTCCACCCAGCAGCAGGTCATCGGCCCTGTTGCCTGTTAGTGGAACACCTTACTCTGTCTGGCTTCCATATCAGGCCTTAGTGCAAGAGGTAGCTCTTAGCCATCATGTACTGATAAACTGAGGGGGGTTGATATGTTGGGGCTCCCCTCATCGGAGGAGAAGGAGAGGATGGAGATGGGATAGAGGGAGGGAGGGTAGAACTGGGAGGGGAGGAGGGAGGGGGCTGTGATCAAGATGTAACTTGAAAAATAAATTAATAATAATAATAATAAAGACAAAACCAGTCATGGTTTTAGTCTATAATCCCAGCTCCTTGGAGGGAACTGAGGCAAGGGGATCACTGCAGATAGGAGAGCTGGAGTTCAGCTGAGACTTGTAGAGAGAGCCCCTCTCAAAAGAAAACAAAAACAAAATGCAAATAATAAAAGATTTTGCTAAGAATGTGAAGGAATTAAAAAATCCACACCTTACTAGTACAAGTGTAAATAGTACTGCCTCTTTGGCAGACAACATAAAATTGCATTAATTTATGCAAAGCCTTCAGAAGTATCAAAATTGGAGCCAATCCACATGAGCATAAATTGGTTAATGTAAAAACAGCACAGCCATAATGTAGAATATTATCAAGTCATAAAAAAGGACTGAGTAGTACTAAATGCTATGACATGAAAGAACCTTGAAAATAATAAGTGAAATAAATAAATCACAAAAGGCATGCAATTTGTTATTTTATTTATATAAAACCTACAAAATTAGATTAGTCATTCCCAAGAGGAGATAAATGGAGAGATAACAATGAAGAAAAATTACTCAGCTCAGAGATTTTCTATTTTTGTCTTTTTAGAATTATGGAAATGGTCTCAAATCCATGGTTTTTAGGGTAGCTTTTTTTTTAGAGCTTATTTTTTTATGTTTATTTATTAATTCAAGTTACATCTCCGTCACAGTACCCTCTTTCTACCGGGTCCCAACCTCCCACCCTCTTTCCCCTCCCCCTCCTATCCTACTCCTCCGGAGTGGGGTGTTCCTACATGTTAGTCCCCGGCCCAGTTCAGCAGCCATATGAGGGCTAAGAGCTTCCTCATGTACTGGGGATCTACATGGCAGCACCACTAGGACAAAGTGTCCACTTTACCACTAACAGGTGACAAAGTCTATGTTCCTGTTCCTTTCAGTGTGTTGGTTGTAGGACAGTTATCCTGTACTATATGGCTAAAATCCAATTATAAGGGAGTAGATGCCACGTGTATCTTTCTGAGTCTGAGTTAACTCACTCATGATGAGGTTTTCCAGTTCCATCCATTTGGTTGCAAATTGCATGATTTCCTGCAATTTCTGACAGCTGAGTAGTATTCCATTGTGTAATTGTATCTATTTAGCTTCATTTGTTATTGAGTAAGTTAAATTTTATGATTTTCCATTTTACAGTGGATGATAATAATGAATATGATACCAAAAAAACTTACCTTCTATTGCATTGTGAAATGTAAACAATATGTTTCTAGGAGCTTATATTCTAGCATGTAAGTGGTATCCAATAGAATGTCTGTTAAGTTTTATCTACTTTTAAATGTGGCTATAAAAATATTATTGAGATTTAAGAAAAAGTCTTTATTTAAAAATTTTCCCTATATAGTCTTATCCTTAAAAACTTAGAGACTGTGGGGCTAGAGAGACGGTTTAGTTGCCTTGAGAGTGTGGGGACTTGAATTTGAACTTCCAGAATCCACATAAAGCTGAACGGGTGGTGTATATATCAATCCTAGTGCTTCTACGCTAAGGTAGAAGACAGAGACAACAGAACTGGAAACTTGGAGGTCAGTTAGACTGATGTACACAGGAACTAAATCAGCAACAACAATAAAAACCCTACCTCACAAAAGGTTTAGAAGGTGAGGGGCCATCACCAGAGCCAGAGGTTGTCCTGATTGCTAAGCCCAGACTGTAATATGTGTGCATTTGTATTCTCACACACACAAGCACATGTATCACACCCGCACTGTAAGGAGTCCCAAGACCTTACCACAACTGATGCCATGGTGGAAGTACCATTCAGGCCGTGGAATCCAGCACGCAGGCAACAATACTTGCCAAAAATGGAACAGACCTAATCCACCAAATGCTATAGTTCTGGGAAAGTCCCTAAGTGTACTAACCTCGCTTTTTGGCTTCTGTAGTTCCACTTCTGGCTAACTATTCTTGATAACTGATGTATATCAACACAGGGTGTTGTTTTTGTGCTTAATAGCTCACCCTGAGAAAAGCTTGGGACTACACTTGGGTTCTGAACTCCCAGTGTCTTTATTGCCAGCTGACTAATAAATAAAGACTTCCCATTGGCTTGAACCAGAACCCATGTGTGAGTGGCCCTCTCAGGGGATATATGGCAACACAGAAACCCTTAGAAACTGATAACTTTGAATTCAAGCTTTAATTATACCCACTTTTTCTATATTAACTAACTGACAAAAAAATCAGAAAGACATCTCACACAGACAGATAAACAACAGCTCTTTTATGTGCTGTCACAGAGAAGACACACAGTCCTGTAGTAAGGAACGTGGTACATGCTTATGTGCATCATCCACAAAAGGAGGGCAGAAACAGGTGCTTTCTAACACTTTCAGCTCAACATCCCAGCTCAACTTATCCAGTCACTGAAGGGTTCTATTCATTTACTAAGAAGCAAGGAGACAGGAAAACAGGAAAAAGGGGATATGTTTAAATCCACACATACTCAGGGATCCCACTAGGAGTAAGTTTGCATGTCTCCCTTTGCTAAGTAACCCCCTGTTGTCTTCTACTCTTTCAGTTCTTAGTAGTTGCTTGTTTTGTTTTTATTTTTTTTTTGTTTTGTTTTCAGTACAAGAACAAGTCTTTGGCCAAAAGTGGGAAGCAAACTTTTAACACTGATAAAAATCACCTAAAATCTGATCTCATATAAAGATATTACCTTATCTGTGTATAGATAGCCCACAGGCCTACAATGTCTAGTGAGTGTTCGGCAGTTGCACCATTGCTGTACCCACCTTTCTCCCCTGACTGGGAGCACACGGGATAATTCAGGAACACTACAATCAGGAGTCTATTAAAGGCTATACCACCACTTAAGTAAACAAATCTTGTTAACTCTGCTTGCAAGACAGAATCTTAAAAATTAATGTTTCTTTGCTCTGAGTTCACTAATTCTAGCAAAAGAATTTCACTAGGGGCACACATGTATTTTGTTTCAAGGAAATGAAAGTTTTGATATAGTTCTCAAAGACTTTATGAAGTGCAGTAAGAAAATCTAATGCCAAAAGAATATGACTTAAGGCAATTTCCAGCTTGAGCAACTGTGACTTTATCTAATAAAATATGTAACGAAAACATGCTATACACCATCAGTTATTACCTCAGGATAATTTAGGCATCATTAGACAGCACTTGCAGCCTATTTTTATCAAGCTTACATTTTATCTGTTGACTGCGGTCTCTGTCTCAGCTGTTACCCAAGTGCAAGTCCAGTGACTCCTTCTTGTATACAATGGCTGGCCTGGAGACCCATGGCTGTTTGGGTCTATGGCCTGCAGATGCAGATACCCAATATAACCACAGCAAATACACACCAGGCACTCTTTTCGAAGCAGTGGACTGAATTCATCTACTCTAGGGCTTACTACGAAGCTCCCCCTGTTTAAAAAAGATACACCATTTTAGAGGACAAACATGCCCAAGGTTTCAGACTTAAAAATAACAAGTTTTGAAGTGAATGATCTTATTCCAAAACCTGCTTTAATGATTGGAGTGTATTGTTTCACCTGTTAATGTAGGTCAGATATGTGTGCTATGAAGTCAATTCTGGTTTATTTAAAAGAAGTAAGGCTAATCACAAAATAAAGCTGTTCCTAAAGTTTGTTGCTTTATTTATTGCATAGCTAATATGTGCTGTATTCTGACAAGGAATTTGTGGTTTCCATCGATTAAGATTTCCAGTTACTGACCCCCTACTATGATGGTCAGTATTCTGATTATCTGAAAATGATTCTGTATCAAAACAACTCAACCCTAATGTCGGAAAACAACAAGTTCTGCTGGTCCTAGGGGTGGTATGGGATCACCCAGGTGGGTCACTGGGAAGTGGAAAAAGGAATTCCTTGTTCCCTAGTTTATTGGTATCTTCTGTGGGGTATATGTAGTGCTCTGTGAATGTTCACCCAATAAATAAATGAATAAAGGGATTGGTAGACAAAGGAGTGAATGACGAGAGAGAGAGAGAGAGAGAGAGAGAGAGAGAGAGAGAGAGAGAGAAATAAGAAAAAGAACCACAGAGAAACAGTATAAGGCCTTCTACTAAATACAAGGAAAGATGCCTAATTAGGCTAAGGAGTCAAGAGATATTTTTTATTTTATGTGAAACATATGTTAATTTTAAAAGCCATTTCATGTTAATCTAAATACTATGTTTTTTAAATAAAGACATCAAATAATGAATGGTATGAAATATTCAATCATGACAGAATTTTTTATTTGTCTTTCCTATAAAAATGGATATAGTTCAGATAATAAGTCCAAATATTTCAAGGTCTTAAAATACATATAATTTTCAGAGCCAATGTGGTTCAAGGAACCCTAGCCCTGACATGTAGAACACAAAGTGATGGGAAAATGAAAAAGTAGTCAAAGCTTACCCTGCTCTTATTCCTAGCTTCCATCAATAGAGGCTTCAAGCCTGCAAAATTCATGGACTGTCTTTGCAAATCAAGCAGCACTTGGAGTAAAATCAAGGATGACTCAGGAAACCAGGGCCTCGGGACCAAAATATAACCAGACTTCATGTGACTCTGTGAAGCCTCAGAAGTATAATTTAAAAATTACTGGGGTAATTTGCTTTTCTATAGCAAATGATCTCTGAAAATGGTGGTAGAGTTTATTGCTCAGGCACGAGAATGAAAACTTCTTGGTAGCAACTAGGCCTTGTCTAATTGTGGAAGTCCTAGCATTGTGATTGTTCCATTTATCCTCAGTGAGCTTATAGATGCCTATGTTTCCCTCTTTCCTTTCCAGTTCAAGCAATCTAGGACTTTCTATTTAAAAAATAGAAACAAACAAATACCAATAAGCATTCAACAATAAACTAAAAAAGCATCTAGACACAGGAGAAATTAGTATTTTTTGTGGCTCACCATTATAATCAGAACTTAAAAAAAATCTTTTCCAGCTATCTTAGCAGATAATCATTGCCATGGTCCTTCCCACTCCAGCTTTGCCTCTTAGAAGAAAAATTCACAACAGTAGCCAGAACCTCTCTTCTAAAGGCTGCTGATGCTGAGTGCTCATTGTGAAATCTAGGTTATTATTGAGAATATATTTTGGGGTTCAGTGAATTTTTGCAGATACTTCTACTTCTCTATATTCATTTTCTCTCTGTGTGTCTGTCTCTCTCTCTCTCCACTCTCACTATGAGGTTCTGGTTGACATAGAACTCACTATACAGACCAGACAGCCTCAAACTTACAGAAGTTCTCCTGCCTCTTCCTTCCAAGTATTGGGATTAAAGACTTGCTCCAACATGCCTGGCTCCCACTCAAGTTCTTCACCTGCTCAATACCTGGGATCCATGATGGATTCTCTCTCCTCCTAGTGGAAGAAATACAGTTATGTGGCTGCTTTATGCCTTAGTTTATCCTCTTGTAAAAATGAATGATAATACTCAACTCACAGGGCTGCACTGAGATAGAGTTTTGAGTTAAATTAATACACATGGAATGCTTGCTTATGTGAGTGCTGAGAACTGAGCATAGCGGAGTGTGCCTGCCAGCCAAGTGTTCTACTGCCGAACCACAACACACTGCCAGCTCTCTCACATATTGCTCTTAAACATGTATCTGATATCTGTTGATGAGTGTCCTGGAGTCTAGTTATTAAGTAACTGAGTCTGCTAAGCCTAAGCATATAAAGATGAAAAACATTTTATCTGCATATTACTTACATGGGTGCAGTGCGCAGGAAGGCCAGAAGAGGACACCAGATTTTCTGGGACTGCAGTTATAGACAGTTGTTTGCTGCCATGTGGGGTGCTGCAGATAGAACCCAAGTTGTCTGAAGAGCAGCCAGCGTACTTAACTGTTGAGCTATCTCTCCAGTCCTCTCCACCCCTTTGAAAATACAGCTGAGGCAACATTAAGTTGTCTGGGCTGGCCTTGAATTTGCAGTCCTCCTGCCTCTTCCTT
Source organism: Lophiomys imhausi (assembly GCA_907164525.1). Lineage (NCBI taxonomy): Eukaryota > Metazoa > Chordata > Mammalia > Rodentia > Muridae > Lophiomys > Lophiomys imhausi. The sequence continues at coordinate 3,881,714 of CAJQZJ010032828.1, forward strand.
CCAAATGGGTTACAGATGGCCCCAAGTGTACACTGTGGTGGCCATCTTATTTGGATCTTGACTCATCAGAGAAAGCTAGAAACACTGTGAGAAAGTCAACGCTCACAGCAGAGTAGATGTATTAACTACTGCCAAGTTCAAGTATGATGCATGAAAGAAAATTTCTCATGTTCAAACTGATTCACGTATGAGTAAAGTAATATAGTAAACAAAGTTTATGTCTCTGGCATTGACTTCAAAATAATTTATCAAGTTTGAGACAAGGGACACAATGAAGATTATTGACATAAAATGTTAGATATGTAGGGGATGGTACTTTAACCTTAACTTTATTTTTTTGTGCATGGATAATATTTCTAATATTAAACAAGGTCTGTGGAAAATGCACATAGATGTTGGTGGAAGCTAGAAATCTCTAACACTTTCCATGTAACCATTTGTATAGATGAAAAACATTTTGACTTGAAAAAGGCCAGTAGATAGAATTTTCAATGCAAGAAGTATTAACGGAGACAGAAGGGACTGGAGATTGGCAGGAAGAGAGCAAGAGAATGATACCATGCAACTGATATATAAAGAGTTTGGAAAAGAAGACATTTACAAAGGTGAGCTGAGTTTTAAAAAAGAAAATCAACCAAGTCTTTTTCAAGAACGTACTACAAAAGCTCATGACCACCAGGACATACTTGAGTCAAACAAAATGAAGTCTGTTTGGTTTGCTCCAGTGAAGCATAAACTCCCCCTCCCAAGTTTTCAGGATCTTCACAAGGGACTTGAAAGGGTCTCTTATGCAATTTGGTTTATCTTGGACAATGCCTGTTTGGGCTGCTATAACAAAATATCGTAGTCTGGATGGCTAACCAACAACAGAAACTTATTGCTCACAATGTGGAGGGAGACGGGTAGTCCAAGAGGCAGCTGTCCGAAGATGTAGTATCTGGTCATGGCCTATTCCTAATAGCCAGTGCCATCTGGTATCTGGTCATGTGTTCAGACAAGGTTAAATGAACTCCCTTGAGCTCCTTTTCATATCGGAATTAATTCCAGGATCCAATCACCTTCCGGAAGTCTCCTCATCCTAGTACTATCAGCACAGAGGGTGGATTCAGTATCTAAGTGGTGTGGGGAACATAGTTCTAAAAAGCGTGTAAGAAAATAGGACCAGCTCTGGGATAGATGTTGACCAGAAGCTGGGCTATCTGAGATCAGTTCTCTAGACTGGAAGGTTAACGCAGAACCAACCGAATGTACTGCTGGTGAAGAAGCCGCCGCCAGGCGTTACTCCTAAGAGGGCAATGGTAGTCCCCTGCTGGTGACACAAGTGGTCTTGTGCCTATCCTGCTTAGATGCAGTGTGAGTTTTATATATGTTCAGCAAGGGATGTCTTGGCCTATTTGTCAAGAGAACCATTTTTTTTACTTTCTTATTACATACCTGGGGAGCAAAGACACTGGCACCTGAAGACATTAGAGCAAGCTTGGGCTCTCATGAGCAATTAGATGAAGTTTTGGGAAGACTTCTTAGCACTTCATTCTTTGGACAAACTTTATTTTTAATTGTGTTCTGTAAGAAGAGCATATTTATACATATCTGAAATGGCCAGGGGGAGTGGCAGAGAAAAAAATGGATTCCAATTAACATGAGCAAGTATTACTCTCACAGTTATAAACTGTGAATAGCATAACCAATTACCTAGCAAGCCCTACATAGAGAACAGAAAACTCATTAAAATAAAAAATTAAAAGGCATCTCTCTAATGGTTCCAGCAATCCAGCAGATTGTTTTAGAGACTATGAACAGAAATCTGAGTTGTATTTCTTTAATGCACTTCACATCATTAACTTTGCATAAGGAGCAACACCATCAAGAAATAAATGGAAACAGAAACAGCTCAACTGGCTTTGAGAACAGGATTACTCAAGGAAAATCACCACTTAAAAATAAATGCAAGTTAGGATGGAAACTGAGTTAGGTATAGAACTTTAAATTCATTGAGATAGATAGATAATAGAATATTAATATCAGTTGCCAAATATGTATGGACTGGACACTTGGGAGTGTATGCTATACCTTATAATTTTCATAATTGTGGCCTAATTATTCTTATTGTTTTGTTTTGTATTTATTGTTATAAGGAAAGGAGCCTTTTATTGGACTAAAAGGGGGAGCTGTTGAGGAGGAAAAGATATAGTCTAAATTAAAAAAAAAAAGCAGATAGGAGGGTGAGGGGAAGAGGGTAGGAGGGTGGGACCTGGAGGAAGAGGGAGGGGACTATGATTGAGATGTAACTTGAAGAAATAAATAAATGTTAAAAAAAAAGGAACAGGAAAAAAACCCTGCTTTTCCATTTGTATTTTATTCTTGGCCACATCAAACAAGCTAAGCTAAAATGAGAAGAATAAAATAATTAAAATAACTCTTGCTGACATAGTAGTACGTTGATGCAACTGCTGGCCATCTTTATCTTCCTAGGCCGAAATGTTTTCCAAATGACCTTTTGTTTTCTATTCCATAATTGAAATTCTGACTCTGTTGGAACTTTTGTTCATGGATGTTGCCATAGTTTGGTTCTTAAATATCCATCAGAGGTTCATGCGTTACCCATTTGTTCTCTAGAATGGTGAACATGTGGGTACATGGCCTTCCAGGAGGTCTTTGGGACATTACAAATATGAACTTGGGAGGAGAGTGGGATTCTGATTTCTTCCTTCCCTCTTTTTCTTCCCAGCCATGAATGAGTGCTTCTGCCCATCCATAATGTGTTTCCTCACTATGAGACCCAAAAAGTAGCCGGGTAATCAGTCATGAATGGGGTCCTCTGAAACCATGAGCCTACTCATCTTTTCTCTGTATAAATTGGCTATTTCAGGCATTGGCTAAAAGTTACAAAAGAACTGACAGACACAAATAAGAAATGTTTTATAATTCTTAAATGGTCTAAATAAAAATTTACAGGTTGAAAAATCAAAACAAAAACCTTCAAGAAGATGGTGTTAATAAAAGGTGGGGCCTTTGACCAGGGACTGGCTCCCTTCTCAAGAACAAGGCTAGTTTCCCTATAAAGGAGGCCTTGGAGAGCTCCTTTTATCTTATGAGGTCAGTGACAAAGTTCCATCTGCAAAACAGACCCCAGCTCCTACAAGACACTGAACATGCAGGTGCCATGATCTCAGACTTTGCAACTTCAAAGGGTACAGGAAACCAATTTCTGTGGATTGTAAATTGTCCAGTTTAAGGCATTTTGAGGCATCGTTTCTCTTCAAGAGCCACAATGGTTGAACATTACAGAAAATTCCTGGTGTGGGGCAGGTAGGGGCAGGAGCTTGTTCTAATAGACACAGAAACAATGCTTTTTAAAGGAGCAGGGCCTGAGCTCAGAGGTCCTGAGATGGGAGGCTGCGGCACAGAGGCAGGAAAGAAAGGAGAAAGCTGGGGAAAAATGAAAGGGTCAGATACAGGATGGGGACAGAATTGGATAGAAGAAAAACAAGACAGATATATTGTAACAATCTTCTGTAAATGCTATGTACTTTAGACTTGGTAACCCCTTGATGCTCACAAAGTCCACTAAATTATGTTACTGCTTACTACTTAGAGCAGCAGTTCTCAATCAGTGGGTAGCAACCCCTTTGGAGGCTGAGTCACATATCAGAAATCCTGCATGTAAGATATTCACATCCTTCATAACAGTAGCAAAATTACAGTTATGAAGTAGCAACAAAAATAATTTTATGGCTGGGGGTCACCACAACATGAGGAACTATATTAAAGGGCTACATTAGGAAAGTTGAGAACCACTGATTCTCTATTAATTTTAATTAATATTAATATTAACATTCCTCTATTAGAGGAAATAGAAAAATGGAGAATGTGGCTTGTTCCTGGAAGTATTGCTAGGACTGTTGTGACACTAAAGGAGAGGAGACATGCTTGAATTGCTTCTTAGTAAAGGCCAGGGACATAAAATCATTGTTAAAAGAAAATAAGCAGGTAACCTAAAAGACCACTTGTGGTGAAATTTGGGAACTCTGGCCAGCAAAATGAATCCCACTCAAAACCCATTAAGTTTTGTGCTGATTTTGCAAGACCTTCATCAATGCCAGCGGAGACAACTTCAGTTTAAGACCTAGGATTTACACGGGTCGTGTCTATGGTGTTTTCTTTTCCAACTTCTACTGTCTGTCCTTCCAAACCTTGACTTCCCATGTGTGCTTCTCCCTAACTCTCATCATTTCTCTTAAATTAGAAAAATTCTCTTATTTCCTCTATTCCTTCAGAATGACTGGGTCATTTGAAAGGTGGAAAAACATACTATTCTCCTCAGAGGTCAGCACAAAATTCATGGCCAATACTTCTTTCATAATAGTCTCTCACATTGTTTCTTCTTCTCATGTTTCTTTTAATGTTTCTGGCTTCTATTTTCTTTTTTTCTCTCAAAATAAATTTTTCCCCTTAATTTCTGAGGGCAACTTCCAAAATGAAGTTGTTACTAATTTTTTCATCAACTTACCTGTATTATTTACTCTTTGTAGCACACACTTTCTTTGGATAAATATATTTCATCTGCTACAGCATTCCTTATTGTAGTTACCACAGAGTCCCTAGACATACAAGCCCCTTACAATTGGTTAGTTTAGTAGCAGGAACTAAAATAGCCAAAGAGGAAGGAATAAAGCACTTTTAGTAATAGTTTGTTTGATTTCTGGTGCTAGGAATGGAACCTGGAGCCCTGTTCACATCAGTCCCATGTCTATCATGAAGCTAACTCCAATCCTGAAAAACACATTCTTCCCGTGCTCTGTGGTGAATGAGGGAGGCCTTCCCTCCCTTGACTTCATGCTTTCATGTAAAGGAATTTTAATTAGACTAACTCTTCTGGCCCTTTTCCACTCCCTACCCATTTGTCTCCAAGGAAGGAGAAAGGGGCTTAGCTGATAGAAGAATTCAGGAACAAAACTTGGATGTATTTCACTGGATTTCTGCCCCATGATACTGCTTTGCTAGCAGAGAACAGTCATTCTCATGTAATCCATTGTGTAGCTTTTTGAGGAATAGCCTCACTGGAGACAAGCTGTTTCCTCAAGCACACATAACTTGCATACATGTTCCAGTGGAAAAGATTTATTGGAGAGCATATAAAATGCACTTTCTTAAACCCAATGTTTTTAGTCATAAAACGTTTGGCACAGAATATGATCAAATTATATGGTATGAAAATTTCCAAAAATAAAGTGTAAAAAAGATCAGATGGGCAAAAATTAAATGTACATTAGATATTAACTTCCTAAACTTTTTTTATGATTTTAAAAATGATTTCTTAAAGTTGAGATAAACTTTTCTACACACAGCTCATCAGTTAGAGACTAGATATATTCCTTAATTTATCCTGCTTATATGCCTGACCATCCGCATCCCTTAAGAAGTTAAATGCATGAACCTGTGGACATTACATAACTGTCACAAATAGCCATCTTAATAAATGCCACTATCATGTTGTGTTCTTCACATCCAAATCAAGGAATCTTAAAAGTCAAAATGTCTCTAAATGGTAATTCAATTCGTGTGTGTGTGTGTGTGTGTGTGTGTGTGTGTGTGTGTGTGATTACTCAACACATGTGTGGGCAACACTGAAACTGAAACTTACTTAACAAATATATTTACTAATAACTGGAACAGCTGGTGGTGGCCTGCTGGGAGGCCAGTAGGCTTGCCTTAACTGGAGGCTTGTGGCAGGAGGTCTGTAGGTCTGCAGGGGCAGCTGCAGGGTCTTTGTGGGAGGCCAGCAGGCCTGGCTTGCCTTAGCTGGCAGCCTGAAACCCACTAGGCCTTTTCCCAATAATTAAATACACCAAGACCTTTTAATATTTCAATGCTTAAGCCTTAGCTGACTCTCAGTTAACTAATCTAAGTTAATCCCAACTAGCCATGTGACTTGCATTACCTTCAGGGCTCACAGAGCTCACACTGAGATGTCCTGTTGCTTCTAAGTACTAGAGGAAAGGCAGCTTCCTCTGTGTAAACCCAGGGTTCCTAAATTCTTTCCAGGAAGTTCCACCTTCCTATACTCTTCCTGCCCAGCTAATTGGCCATCAGCGACTTTATTACCCAATTAGAGAGTGCCTCAGAAAGGGTGGTACAAGACCTTTCTCCAACACAATACACATAAAAACATACTGTGTTTATTTGGTATAATAGACTCTGATAGCAAGGGAAGCCTATGAGACCATTCTTAAATTATAATACAAACCAAACTTGTACTTTGCAACTTTTGGAGTAACCTGAGCTTTTATAGAGAGAACGTCTCAACCTGGCTGATGTCTCCTTTTTCTTCTTCTCCTGATGTGACTGTCAGCACCATGCCTGGAAGCACAGCAGCCATCTTTTACCCATGATGATGCTGGTGATGAAATGTTGTCAGTTATAAGTGATGGATGCTGAATCAGTAAGACAAAAACACCAAAATGTCTATCTGCAATTCACATGAGTCAAAGCCACCAATTGCCCACTTCCAGTTTCCTTTTGAAAAATAGGAAATAAGTCTGTATGTATGCGGGACCTGCTAGGCAAATGCTTTCCTAACATGCAGCACACAATGATGGATAAGACATTGTTTGTATTTTGAAACCTCCCTAAGTATGGAGTCTTATCAATGTAGCTGAAAAGCACTGTGATTAAAGAAAAGATGAGAAGGATAAAAATAGTAATGGGACTACTAGCTTAGTTATGTGGTTTTGGAAAAGTTAAATCCCAGAAAAAAAAAAAACAACCTTAAAATAAGGAGTTAAGTACAGGGGTAAAGGAAATGGCAGGGTGAGTTGGAAGTGGGAAAAGAGAAAAATCAAATGAAGGTGCACAGATAAATTACCAGATATGAGTCAGGCCAAACCTGACCCCACCTATGCCGCCAACTCCATTGCTGTGTGTCCTGCTGATCCTATGCCCACGCGGAGTGGCTTATTCAATGCCCACCGTACATTATGGACAAAGAACTGTGATCAGCCATTATCTCAACTAACTGGTCTCATTTTGTCAAGAGATATATCTTCCTAGGCATACTGAAACTTATTGTGATGATTTAATATAAAAAAGAAACTCATGAAATCTCTTTAATACCTGCATGAGATCATCCAGGAAATAAACTTTATTTCAGATGCTTAACAATAGCTATTCTATTCAATAGTCCCCTCTGAGAAATAAAAAACAGAAACCAGGTTATGTATGTCTTCTCTGAAGGTCTCCAGTCTTATTTTGAGCAGATGGTCTAGTTCTCTTATGGCCTTTAGTGATGGCTGAGTGGATTACTAGACTCATGGTATATACTGGGACCAGGGAATTGTGCCTGAAAGAAGAGTAGGTGGAAACTCACTCAGAGTGGCCTGATAGTTACGTGAACCACTGCAGTGAGGTGAGACTAGAATGATCATGGCTTAATGATGATCCCACAGTAGTTACCATTTCACTGACAGTAAGCATTAGAAACTTCCCCCAAAACTGACTGGCTTGACACAATCACCATTTTAGTTCATTTTAAGCAAGTCAACTCTTGATTCTTCTTTGGTTTATCATGGTAATTTTCAAATTAATAAATTATTAGCATTTCATATATATGTACTGTATATAATCTCCCCCCACTTCCAATCCCTTCATATTCCCTCTCTCAAATTCATATATATATATATGCCAATACATATGTAAATACCACCTGGTGGATCTATTTAGTGTTTCTTGTATGTTTATTGTTTTTATTTTTTTATGACTGACCATTTTGTATTGGATAAACAATTAGCAGGCCCACCCCTGGAGAACACTATTTCTCCCTCTATCAATAGTCATTAATTGCTTGTAGCTCTTTATCTAGGGGTGGGAGCACCTGAGACCTCCCCCATCCACTTTGGCATGTCAACAGGTGGTGTGATTATTCCAACTTTATTTAGACAGCCACATTGTTGAGATTTCATGGATGTGGCTTTCCCATCATACATAGAGATGGGAATCACAATCTTGTAGCAGACTTCCTAAGGCTCTACCTATGGTCCTCTGGTCCTTTCAATCTTTCCATTTCTTCTTCCATGATGTTCCTGACCCTTAGGTGTAGGGTGTGTAGTGAATGCATTGATTGGGCCTGAGCACCTTATAAACAGTTCTCTGAATTGTGTTGACCATTTGACTCAATGTGGTTTTCTGTAATGATTTCTGTCTGCTTCTTTGATGAGGAGTGAGAAATACCCTTATCTGTGGGTGTAAGGATAAGCACTGAGACTGCAGTTAGTAATTATACTGGTTTAGGAAAGGGGCAGTGGTAGTTTCTCTTCTAGGACCCATGACCTCACTAACTGTGGATAGTTGGCTAGGTTTGTGGTACCAGGCATGATTTCCTCTCAGTTGAGAGAATTTAAGTCCAATTATATGACTGTTGGTTACCCCCAAGATATTGTACCTTTTAGGAGTATTTTACTCTGTTGGTCACTGTTGTGGTTCATAGGCATCACAACCGGCTTACAATGCTAACTGCTTGCCTCCCTTCTCAGTTGGTATACCACCTTATGGCACTAGGAAAGCTGATCTTCCAGAAGGAGATTTTTGGGTCACATCCAACTCGATTCATCCAAGTCCTGAGTCTGCAGTACATGGTGTCTTAAGCAACAGGGACTTACCTTCAACTTCTGGCCAGGTAAGCCATCTTCCTCATGGTCTTTCATTCCCCAGGCTGATCTGTAGACATCGCCATTTCCAAAAACAACAAATGAGCAAGGTCCAAACTATGTGTGCTTCCCAAATCTCTGCTTATGTCATGTTTGATACCATCCCATTGACCAAAACAAGTCTCATGGCCAAGATCTACATTTTATTCAATGAAGTAGAGAAACCAGAGATGGAGAAATGGCTGTGCTGATAAAGTGATTGCCATGCAGGTGTGAGGCCCTGAGTTAGGATCCCCAATCGCTATGTCAAAATCTGGGCATGATGGGGGGTGGGGTGTGTGTGTGTAGGAAACCTACAATCCCATTGCTGAGGAGGGAGAAATAAGAGGATCCCTGGGGCTTACTTGCTAGGTAGAATAGCTGAATTAGTAAGCGCTATATTCATTAACAGATCCTGTCTCCCACCAATATAAGGTAGAAATCTACCAAGGAAGACACTTGATATCAAACTCTAGCCCCCATCCAAACATGCAAACACAGGCATGTGTACCTGCACTCACATGTGGACATGCACAGAAACATGCACACACACATACTCGGGCCCACAAAATAAAGTGTATTCCTTTTTGTGAGATGAAAGATGACACATACACACATAAGACAGAGACAGAGAGAGAGAGAGAGAGAGAGAGAGAGAGAGAGAGTAGATGAGAACAGATGCTGGGAAATAAACTTAGAGCTTTGCATGTGCTAAGCAAGCATTTTACCACTGAGCTATACCCCTGGACCCTAAGACTCCTCTTAATAGGTAAAATAATGAAAGCATTAAAAAAAAACCTGCATAATTTGTGGACATTTTTGCCAATCAGTCAAGCACAGATGCTTATTGAAGTTCAGTGGGGACTCTCTCCAGTGCTTAGGCAGCATACTAATGTAATTATATCCATTTCAGGAAGTGGGGCTTTTTGTCGGTATGTATATATGCATGCAGGCATGTATGATGTATGCTAATGGCCCAGAAGTGTTCTTCAGACTCTGCCAGGAGTTCGTAGAAGAAATTTAGGTCTTCCGAGGAACTCACTGTCCAGTTTGGAACGTTTCAGTAATAGTTCAGGACTTAATTGATGCAAACACTGTTTTAGTATAGCCGACCTTCCAGGTCAATTTGAACAGTCAAGATGGATTGTAGTGCAGGTTCCTTAACACTTTATGTGCCTCAACATCCTTGAAGGATGTATTTAAGTCGATTTCTAGACACTGCACAGTAGATTCTGATGGGGTTAGCCTGAGATGAACCTAGAGAATGTGTGTTTTCTAATTCTGAGGAAGAGCTTTTCATGTGATTGGATGCCAATACTACCTCAATTAAGTATAGTAAATAACCAGCCTGGGTTCATTTTTCTATAGGATAACCATGATCACTGTTAGCTCAGATAGCATTCTTTCTTAAACACTTTGTCTCTCAGTCATTTCAGTACAGCCAGCCAGTAGGTAACCACCACCACCACAAAAGCTCCTTCACCAGGACACAAGATTGTTCCAGCTGCTCACTTCTGCAAAGTTACCTCTCAACTAAGCACCTACTTTCCCTTTAGCTTCCTGTTACGTGAACAGAATGGGTAATGATTTGGAGTAGCTGCAGGAAAGAAACTGAAGTCTTCAGTACAAAACAACCAAAGTCAACTGTGACAGTAAGCTTGCTATTCAGTTGATGGCATCCATCAGAACATACAAAAGATAGAAGATGGAGGTCTGATTCTGACCTCCACTAATCAAGAAGTAGGAAGAATAGAGACAAATCACTGCTTGCTCTTTGGTAAGAGCAGATGCTTTTCAAGTGCAGTATTTGCAGCTCATGCTTGGTCAGAAAGAAGTGAGCCCTCTGCTATAGCCTGGTAGTTTCAATTGGGAAGGGCTCTTATCAGCCTTGGAAAGAAAATTATTGTCTATTCTTTTACTGTAATCAGTGGTCTATTTATAAAATACACATTCTATCTGAGCACTTCTCCCTTCTAGGTAACAGGATTCCATAGTTGACTAGACAATTATCTCATTCTCTTTGGGAGTTTCCAAAGAAAAGATGGATGATTTTTATTATACGAGTGTTACTGCATGACACCACTTCCATGTTAGCAGAGACATTGCCAGCTTTGCCGAGCACAATGCTCTAAACCTCAGACTCTCCAATCAACATACAGCTGTACCTCCTATCACAGCCCTTCAGGAAATCTTGATTTTCCTCTTTATATGTCCCTGAGTCTCCAGTGTTTGCTTCTGGTTGGCCAGTTAGAAGTCATTTTCTCCCTGTTTCAAGGTAATGTCCTACAGTGGTGATATTTGGGCCTGGATTAGTATGGTTATATAAGGTTTACACATGCGCCTTTCCTTTCATATGCACAAAGAAATGTCTCAGGCACCTTGGGACATTGACCAAGAAGTGAGGATAACCTCATCATATGATAGATCAACCTCTAGCTTTTAGAAAATGCTCTACACTGATTTCCATAGTGGCTGCATCTGCTTTCCATCCCACCAGTAGTGAATGAGGGCTCCTGCTTCCTTATAGCTTCATTGGCATTTGATGAATTCAGAGATCCAAGAGAATCTGTTACTGCCACTTTGCTAAATCAGTATAATTTCTAACTGTATTCTAAATACTTATCCTATACCCACAGATATGTATAAATCTCATCGTTCACCAAAGATGGTCTTTGCTGCTGATAAGTGACTGTTAAAGAAATCCATAGCTTGTCAAAATACACATCACAAGTGACAGTGGATATCCAACTAAAATTGATACAACTACAATGCACTCAGGGAAGGGAGTATGACACCTACTGTCTTAGTTATTGTTTCATTGCTATGAAGAAGCAACATTACCAAGGCAATTCTTATAAGAGAAAAACTTTTAATTGAGGGGTTGCTTACAGTTTTTGAGGAATAATCCATAATCATCATGGCAGGAAATAGACAGGCATGGCACTGGAGCAATAGTTGAGAGCTTTATATACTGATTTTTTTGGAAGGAAGGGAGAGAGGGAAAGAGGGGGAGAGAGACAGACAGAGAGAGAGAGAGAGAGAGAGAGAGAGAGAGAGAGAGAGAGTCTGGCATGGGTTTTTGAAAATTCAAAACCTCAAAGTTACCCCACTGATACACCTCCTTTAACGAGGCCACAACTCCTAATCCTTTCCAAACAGTTTCAAAACTGGGAGCCTAGGATTTAGATATGTAAGTCTATGGGGACTATTCTCATTCAAACCACTACACCTGCTTTGAGATTGTGACCTGTAGACATGACCAGGAGGCTACACTCATGAAATCTTAGCAATGTGATTATTTCAACAAGGCCTGTATAATAAAAATTCCAAATGACATGTCAACATGACTGGTGGGAATCTCACAAGGCTCCACCCATAGGTTAAGATTTACAGGTAATCAAAGACTGTTGAGAGAGGGAGAATTAGTTTTCTATAGGGGTGAACACCCTACATTATCCAGTCCCAAGTGGTCACCCCTAAACACATGTACATGTGATCAGCACTAAGTGGACTCAATAGGGTGTGTGTGTGTGTGTGTGTGGACATGTGTTATAATAATAATTATAGAAGCCCTGAATGTGAGAGAACCATGAGAGGAGTTAGAGGGAGCAGAGATAGAAACATATGAAGTGATTTAAAAATTGAATTAAAAACTAAGCAAATTGGCGGGCCAAGATGGCGGCGACCTACACTGACGCATTTTGAACGCGGGGGAAAAAAGAGCCATAAAAACACAGAGTTATTGGGCACTGTGCAAAAACCAGAGGGGCTAGACCCCCCCCCCGAACACTCACAGCTCCCAAGGGACTGTTAAAAGTCCCAGGGCAAGGCTCTCCCCATCTCTCACAGCCACTAAACCCGGGATTTGGGAACTCCCATTTGGAGAGGCGCCTGGTAAGATTGATTCCAACTTACAGCAGGCAGACAGGGTCCACTTGGCCATAGATCGCTGGCCTATTGGGCTCCCCACACATCAGGTTGAACTTATACCCACTTAAAAAACTTTGCGAGATAGTGGAAGGCTTAGCAAGGAACAAACAGGGGGCTAAGCGGGTGGTCCACAGCCGCTCATGAAGTGGAGGCCCGGAGGTTCCGAGAGAGGGCGGGAAGCTGGGAACACAAAGGCGGGCGGGAGGGGCCGAATCCCACACACTCATGGTAGCGCAGCTGGGAAGGGAGAACGGCTGGCAGGGCCAAATCACCCCGAACCCACGGCAGGTCATCTGGGGAGAGAGACAGGTGTGGGCGGGGCCAGGGACCCGTGCACCCACAGCTGAGCTGTTGGGACGAGAGGTCCACTCAGGCAGCCAGAGGATCCGGGGCTTGGGGTGCCCACAGGACCCGTGGCAGCGCAGACAGGAAGGGAGTCAGGCACAGAGTCCAGCCCTGTGGTGAGAAGCCTAGAGAGAAACCAGAAATCGGGACCATAGCTGTATCCTGGAAAATCCAGACATATTAGGTGTGGAGCCAGACCCTGTCAGCCTCCTTGATGACAAACAAAGCCCACAGAAACTGTGCCTGGGCAAACAGGCCCATACCATCAGAACCATTACAGGCTGATAACTCAGAGTGCAACAAAGGGAAGTCTGAATTGGGAGCAGTGAAACAATCCTGGTCCATTACTCACAACCTGGGAATAGGCTGCACCAGCTCACAGTACCTCAGGCGATTAAAACCACAGTGACCTTGAAATCCCCCTGTAAGCAACGACAGATAGCCAAGTAACTCGTCCCCTGCACCAAATCATCCACTGTGGTTCCAAGCACAGAAAACAGACAGCTAAATGCATCCAATGGCGAAAGGTCAAAAAAAAAATAGAAATCAAGGAATTATGACTCCAACAAAGCAGAATCATCCTAGCTCATCCAATTCGGAAGACCACACATTGACAATTCTGCATTATGGAAAGTGATAGAGTCCCTGCAAGAAGAACTTAAATCTATGAAGGAATTCAAAGAAGCCACAATTCTACAAATCAAAACAAGGAACAACACCATTAAAGAGCTCCAAGCCAAGGTGACAGAGCTTGAACAGGAAAAGGAAGAAGCCATGAAAGATTTTCATACAAAAACAAGCAAGCTGGAGAAGGAA